>CM076579.1:905548237-905892580 GCA_034641835.2 Pinus albicaulis | reverse complement strand
CTAGTTCAACTAAGTTAAACCGAACACAACTCCACCAACTGTCTCATCAACTCCACCAAACTCCGCCACTTGAGTTCTAACTGAAGTCAACCATGCATGAGCTCACCAAACCCCTAGGAATAGCGTAATTCCTTCTGTCGGGTGCATGGGCCACATCCGTAGCTCCAACTGAAGTGCTGCAAGAGGATAAACTGAAGTTTATAGTCCAAATATTATTAAGGGCTAATAATATTTGACTGACCTATTTTTAGACAGGCAGTCTAAAAATAGACTTCGACCTGTATGTCTAAAAATAGAGGTCCATCTATTTTTACCAACTCGGCCAATCATCCAAGAATAGCATACTGCAACTCCTAGACCATGCTCCATATGTCTAAAAATAGACTTTGCGCCAAAAATAGCCTGCGGGCCCACTTAGTGAAGGCGACTTCATTTCACTAAGCTCCATCATCTTGTTGCATTTTGAACAAAAAAAAAAATACACACATAGGACACCTTTATTTTGGATGAAAGTACCTGGAAAAACTCAATGTGGAAAAACCCGTGCAATAGATCTGAGGGTTTGTATTATTAACCAGTAGAAATTTCTGAATACATCGTTGAATACCTCAAGGGTTATTCAGTTACAGAGAGAGAAATACTGGTAGAAAGAATGTGATTTTTACCTCTTTCAATCACTGGAAAATCCGGCTGATCTGGACACTGGAAGAGATTCCTGTGGAGGTCCCTGCACACTGACTGCGTAGGCATTGTGTCACCTCCTCTTGGCACTGCATCACCTTAGCTATGGATGGAATTGACTCCAAAATCATAGATCTCAGCCTCTCGGTCTCACACCTCAGCTCCCTACTTTTGGAATTGATCTGACAACAAAATATTGGAATCCCTCTTAACCACTGCGCAACTACTATGAAGCCTCTGCGTGGCTCTACACTGGCTATGTTGGATGTGTCTTTGCCTCTCTCTGTTGATGATTCTATGGTTGAGAAAATCACTCTCTCCAAAAGCTATGTCTTCCCCTCTCTGTGCTAGAATCACTTAGATTTGATATTCGTCTGAGCACTGCTCCGTCAAAAGATTTTGATCTCTAGATTCGCTCAACGTATCTTTCCAAATGGCCCTCAAGCCTTCCTTTATAGTCTTCTCGTTGAGACATCAACGATCGAGATTATATATGTAATCAACGACTAAGATTATAACTTGACTTGATCTTCGCTTTTCTAGATCATTCTTACTCTATTTTATTAATACCCTTTAATTATTTAATTTCCATAAGTTTAGACTTAGGTTCCCCATTAAAATAATCAATTTTGACAATAAAACATATTCCGAGTGGAATTTTCACAAACGGTTTCTAGGTTCTTTGCAATACCAGTGCCTAAGCCTCCACAAATTTTAAGACTTACAACTCTTCCAAGGCTACCAAAAATCAACATAAACCTCACCCCAATGCCCACTCTGAGGTATCTTATTTATTTTAACTAATTACTAGAGTTACAAGATTACATGATTTCTTGTGGATTTTGTAGCCATGGGTGATATTGAAGCTTAGGGCACTATCAATAGCCATAAGCTTATATCCCTGTATGGTATCTCCCTGTATGGGGGACAATATGGTATCTCCCTGTTGGTGGCTTATCATATATCTATCTCTGGTGGTTCTTTACATAAGTCGTAGTGTTAGTACTACTTTTAAACCTCTTTAAGGACTAAGAAAATGTTATCACTGATCCTTGTTTCTTCGAATACCCTCAATAAGAAAGTCACTAAGGATTGTGAAACTATAATTGAATAGAGAACTTTGTACTGAGATAAGGGGAGGGTTGTAACTATAATTAATCTTCTAACATGTGTGAAAATTCCTACACTGGAATCCTATTGAAACAACTTGAATTAATGCTCCTAATTTTTAATTAATTTAACAATTTATTTGCTACAACAAATACCGAATTAATCACACTGCAAACTTCACAAATAAAACTACGGAAAAATAAAACGCTGGAAGCTGAGAAATGATAGCACACTCATAAAAATAATTAACACAAATGTTTTTGGACAAAAATCCCCGGAAAAATCCAAATTGGGAAAACCGGTGCAACAACTAAGGATTTTTATTATTAAGCAGCAATGAAAATCTGATTACAATCTAGATGCCAAAAATTGGCCATCCAAAACAATAAAATATGGGCAAATTTATTGAAGGGAATTTACCCTTCCTCCACAAGCAATCTCGACACAACTTACCTACAGAAAACTCAGCCTCCTGAAGCTACTGCATCACCCTTTGCGCTGTACTGCCCAGTCACTATGACATCAAGCCTCTGACTGGTCTCTGATGAAGTCATTATGCCTTCTGCTGCTGAGAAATTCACCTCTCCGACCCTTTGAAACCTTTTCCCAACCTCTGGATTTGAGAACGATTTTCTCTCCAACAATTCAAACTGCCCTCTTTGAAGCTACTTTACAGAGCTCTGCACTACCTCACTTGGATAACTTGGCCCTCCTGTTGTTGCTTCTCCGGATCTAGAAAATTTCCTCTGAATTATTTCCCTTGCCCATCACTCACTGCTTCGATCTATGCCTCTCTCAAAAAACTGACAGTTTCTACTCTGGAAATCGATTTGCTAAGAAATCGAACTACACAAGTGTCTCAAGTGTTTTCTCAATCACCACTTCAACCTTCTCTTATAATCCATTTTTGGAGCACCAACGGCCAATATTAAAACTTAATTAATGCATAAGATCATATTCAGATCGATCCACATGAGTTTCTAGACTATTCTCTCCTTATCACAATTAATACTCATTAAATAACCATATTCCCTAAGTTTAGACTTAGGAAATATTTAAAAATCGGTTAATAATCTAATCGAGACACTTCTAGGCGAAATTTCTAGAAATGATTTCTAGGTTCTAGAGATCTCATGTATTCTAGCCTCTCGACCAAATTATACAACAAAAAACACTCCCTAGAACACATCCAATTATACAAAAAATAACACTCCCTCTTAGCGATGAATGTGTTCTAGTATTGTTGCACACTTGGTAGCAACACCCTGTTTCTGCACCATATCTTATCACGCTGCTCATGTCTGGTTGCTGTTATCGAAAAACTACTATGCAATATGATATGCACTGCATCTATGCTATTTCTGACCCTGCTGTACTACTTCCAACACTGCATCTGTACTGTAACACTGTTGCTGCTGCTACCGCAACATCTGCAATGGAAAAAAATCTGAAATTATTGAACCAATTGTGTTCAGTATGATGCATCTGCCACCCGAGTCTCTGAATACTACTAGCTACTACTCTGTCGAATGAGGACTTTTCACTGCTGCTAACTCTGCACTGCTGCCAACATTCCATTGCGCTCCCTAACATCTGACTACTACTAGTCTACAACTGTCACTCTCGCATTTGATTGCATCTACTGCCACTGATCCATCCTGATACTAAATATTGTGGGCCCCCGTAGCCAGGTAATGATCCATAAGGTAAACTCCTTAAGGATCCTTCTCGTCTGTATCTCTCTGTGGCTACAACTCCAAATCACCCCACTTCACCCCTTGCGGTATATGGGAAGTCATGGTGAAATCTTCCTCCAACCTAGAAGATAGCTTGTTGATCTCTGCTGAAGCTGCCTGTTGGTCTTGCTTCTCCTATTTTTCCTTCTTCTTGAGAGTACGTTGGGTACTATAGTGGCAAAACTAGCCACACCTGAAGCATTTGACCTTTAACAGGTCCTTCTTCTTCTTCCTCTGCTCCCCTTGTCCATGACTAGGACCCTTATATGCAAAGGCCACATTATCCTCCTCCTTTACCATCTTTTTTCTATTGCTACTGCCACCACTGATGGAGCTCTTTAATAGATTTTGCCTCAATTCCTCTTGCTGCAAGTCAGCCCACATCATGTCCCACTCTGGTAGCTTGCCTTTGCCTAATATTCTTTGGACAAATACTTGCCAATCCTCTAAGACACTGTTGAGTGCCAATATCACTAGCTCTGTGGGTTGAGGATATGCCCCAACAACTAACAACTGATCCCAGAATTTCTGAATCCTAGTGAGGTAGGGGTTTATGCCTTCCCCTTTCTGCATCTAGAAGAGTCTCAACGTCTCCTCAACATACATCTTCCGCTGCTTGGAATTACTCTGATAGAACATGGTGAGAGCATCCCACATCTGCTTGGCAGTATCATTGCCAGTTGTATGCGAGACTATATGATCCCGAACTCCATCCAAAATCAACCGCTTTGCATGTGCCATCTCCTTCTTGTATGTCTTCTGTTGATCTGCATCCTGTCCGCTACATTATCAATGTATGGGTTCAGGCCATATTCATATAGAAGGAAGGATATCCTTGCCTTCCACATGATACAATTGGAAGCTCCATTCAACCTATCCTGATCACGAACCCTTGTAGTGGCCATATTTGATCTGATCTAGAGATTCTCTCTTCCTCTGCTTGGCTACTACTACATCTCAGCTGCTGCTACTCAGCCGCTTCTCAGCTACTACTAGTTGGTCGCTACTTTTCTCAACTATTTCTACTCAATCACTACTCAGTTGTTGCTACTCGACTGTTTCTCAGCTGTTGCTACTCGACTGCTTCTCATCTATTGCTACTCTGCTCATATGTTGCTACTCGACTGTTGCTCAACTGCTACTACTCGGCCACTACTCTGCCCGGCTACAGATACCAATCTATAATTGGGAAAATCATATTTCTTGACTAGAGACCCCATGAGAGAAATCTCCCTCTGGATGTGTGATTTTCTCTTCCACGTAACGCAGGCTCTGCTTTGCTGGAAAACCCTTTGCGTCCAGCTAGAGATCTGCCCAACAAATAATTTGAGGTGCTCACTCTGCCTCTGGAATCACTCGATCTAGAAAATCAAAATTTTCTGCTCTGAAAAATCAAGTTTCCTCAAGTAACTCGACCTCCTGGCAAAAGACTGTGCTGTCTTAGGAATTTCAGCTTGCTGCTCTTATTGAGCAGCAAAATTCCTTCTTCTCACTTCTGAGCTCCTCAAATGATCAAATGCGTTTTGATACCATGTGAAAATTCCTACACTGGAATCCTATTGCAGTAACTGGAATTAATTCTCCTAATTGTTAATTAATTTAACAATTAATTTTCTACAACAAATACCGAATTAATCAAACTGCAGCCTTCACAAATAAAACTGTGGAAAAATAAAATGATGAAAGCTGAGAAATGATAGAACACACATATAAAAATAATTAACATAATTATTTTTAGACAAAAGTCTCTGGAAAACCCCAACTTGGGAAAACTAGCGCAACAACTGAGGGTTTTTATTATTAAGAAATAATGAAAATCTAAGTACAATCTAGATTCCTGAAACTAACAATCCACAACAAGAAATGCTGGGAAAAATTATTGAAGGGAATTTACCCTTCCTCCACAAGCAATCTCGACACAACTTTCCTAAAGAAAACTCAACCTCTTGAAGCTCCTGTGTCATCCTTTGCATTGGAATACGCAATAATTATGACGTCAAGCCTCTAAATGGTCTCTGATGAAATCATTCTTCCTTCTCTTATTGAGAAATTCATCTCTCTCTTTCCAACAATTCAAACTGTCCTCTCTGAAGCTACTACGTAGAGATCTGCACTGCCTCACTTGGATAACTCGACCCTCATGTTGCTGCCTCTTCGGATCTGGAATATTTTTTTTGGATCACTGTCCTTGACCCTCACTCACTGCTTTGATCTCTGGCTCTCTCTGGCAATTGACTGTTGCTACTATGGAAATTGATCTGCCAAGAAATCGAACTATACAAGTGTGTCAAGTGTTTTCTCCATCACCACATCAACCTTCTCTTATAATCCAATGTTGTGGAACCAACGACCAAGATTAAAACTTAATCAATGGCTAGGATCATCTCCGGACTGATCCGTGTGAGTTTCTAGAATATTCTCACCTTATCTCAATTAATATTGATTAATTAACCATATTCCCTAAGTTTAGACTTAGGAAATATTTAAAAATTAGTTAATAATCAAATTAAGACACTTCTAGGTGAAATTTCAAGAAACGATTTCTGGGTTTTGGAGATATCATGTATTCTAGCCTCTCCACCAAATTTCACGTCTAGAAAACATTATATGTTACAAAAATTAACAACATGGAGAGCCAAAAAATAAGAAAAAAAGAAGGGAGACAACTACCCCATTCTTGTAACCATACTCGAGAGCCAGGTAACCTAGTAAACTCGTCCGACTAGACAAGGGGGATCGTTGCAAGTGGGATCAAAACCAAAGTTCCAAAACTAGGCCTTAGGGTGAAAAATGATGTGTGAAATTGCAATAGCTAGACAACAATGTTGATATGTAATGAGGGGGAAACCCCTAGTAGGCATTGCTTTTAGCTATATTGTTTGGGTAAAAGAGCATATTAATTGCTTGCTGAGGTGTGGAAACTTGCAAGAGAGCATACTAAAATCAACTTAGTATTTTTTAATTGCCTTGCAATCAAGAAGAGGCTTTAGGAAATAGAGTGAAATTTCAGTAGTATGGTGATGAGTTCGATACGATGATATTGTCTAACACGATACCCATTTTCTAGGCATTAAATGATGCCCTTAATACATCTGGATTGCTTAATTGAAAAATCCATGGTGAGGTAACCTCCATCAAGAAGTCATGTTTCAATTTTTGTCGAAAACAAACTCTGTTTGGCCTGTTTTCAACAATGGTACCTGTTACCTATGTTGCGTAATTGATGCCGAACAGAGGAATGGTAGTCATAAGTTGTTTGGTGAAGTCTTCTAGTAATCATAACCCTTATGTTTTATTGTTGGTGATAAACTAGATGAGTTTGAGGATAAAATAAAGTTATCATGCTTTATACACCTTACAAAAGGCATGTGCTATATAGGCCAAGACAAAAATCTCATGGCCTTGCCACTAGAGGGAATATGGAGAGAATGATAATGACCTTGTTTGAATTCCTTTTATAAAAGCTCTTTTAGTCTGATAATCTTTCTAAAAAAGTACATAGCAATACAAAAATAGAAACTCATTCAATAAGATCCCTAAGATACACTCAAAACTCATAAATGGGAGATAAGGTCACGAGTTTTCATATTTCATATCCTCCTACCATATGTTTTACAGGTCTTCACTTCACCTTTTCTATCAATTTGTCTATCCTAGGAGGAGCTCCTTGGACTCACATACAAATACATGGATTTATTCTATTCTTTTGGTCATGGAAATTCCTTATAGTCACCAAGTTGTAATGATATCCATCATGTTTTCCAATTAAGGAGTTCCTTTGACTGAAGTATTTTAGGTGCTCTGCCCTGTAATGAAGGTGCTTCTTGAAAGTGTTTAAATGAAAATAATCCTCACAAATTTGATAAATAAAATACTATATAAAATCCCAATTGATATGGTGGATTAGTGAGGGGAATTTTCCCATAGGTTGTTAAAGTTTCATGACCAATAATAAATTTTCCTTTTTTTAAGCAAGGTAGAGCGAACGCTAATTTTCTATGAAGAACATGAATGGGAAAGGACTCATCCTCAGCCTTTTGTGCTATATGGAAGTTAGTCATATTTTATACATAGGTATATAAATAGATCTAAATACAATTTTGGAGTATAGGGAAACTGCATTAGATTTATGCATCTCCAAAATGTGAATGGGTATGGAAACCATAACAAGAAATAATTTATAGCATGACAACAACTTGTAATTTAGAGGATTAATGATGTTTCATACCTGTACTATGTAGTAGTAGAAAAACCAAACTAGATGCTACCTGTTGATGGAATATACTCATATTCATTATGGAAGCTCTTGCAGTTATATTCCATTGACAAATTATTTCACTCTTTCTTTCGATAAGACTGGAAGAGCTTCTAATATCAGGGCTAATCATGAGAAGTATAAAAATAAACTAAATAATATATTCTTTTAACAAAAATGCAAAGGAGCACCACATGTTATAATTGTTTAATATCAAGTCTGATCTAATCACATATTGGTCGAAGAGACTAAAAGGAACAAGGTCATATTTTCTTGTAGAAATTTACAGGGTAAGTTCCTTAGATCAAACACCAAAGGTCACAAATCACAAACAGATCACAGATCAGTACACATGTATTTGACGAGGTTAAAACCCTCGAAGAGGGAAACAATCCACAACCTGAGCCAATGCAGAAACTTCAAGAAATTTATTAATATAAATATATAAAATTTACATAAGCTTCTCTCATAAATGGTTACCGGACAAATGACCCTCCATGCTTTTTAAATAGAGATCATGGACCAGTCAGGTTTTAAGCCACATATCAAGTGTCAGTAATACCTAGGAGACATTGAACTGCCGGATCACTACATATCGTGACCGTCAAATTATAGGTTACAAATGTACATAGTAAAGAAACACACTTTACCTAAATCTATGCTAGACCAAGTTATACTTAACTATTTCCTATGTGTCAGAATATCCTAACATCCCCCCTTAAGAAAAACTTGGGATTGGATTGAAGAATTTACAAAGATGACACAATAGGAGACTATTTCCTATGTCTCGGAATATCCTAACATCGCCCCTTAAGAAAAACTTGGGATAGGATTGAAGGATTTACAAAGGTGAAAAAATAGGAGAAGGAAGGATGCATTAGAGCCTATCCCCCCTTAATGATAACTTTCTTGAACTCCAAGCATAGATCAAAGTTTGGTAAACTTCGCTTTTGTGAGAGCCTTTGTAAAGATATAACAACTTGATCATTGGTTGAACAATACTACACTTCAAGAACACGATCATGAATGATATTTCTGATGAAGTGTATGTGTAGCTCAATGTGTTTCATGCACTGATGTTGAACTGGATCTTTGCATATCGGAATGGCACTCTGATTATCACACCAAAGTGTAGTTGGATGCTGTTGTAGAAGACCAAATTCGGTTAGGATCTGATGAATCCACATGGCTTCCTTTCTGGCTTCAATTGCACCACGATACTCTGCTTCTATCGAAGAAAGAGAGATGGCACTTTATTTCTTACAAGACCATGTAATGGGTCCTGAACCAAGAGTGAATACATAGCCCGTAGTAGACTTTCGTTCATCAGGGTCACCAACCCAATTAGAATCAGTGAAACCAATCAACAATGGGGATGCTCCTGCACTGTAATTAATCTCGAACTGAACTATACCTCAAATATATCAAAGTATTCTCTTAGCTGATTTCCAGTGACTTTCGTGAGGTTTGTGCATAAACTGATCAACAAGACCAACGACAAAGGAAAGGTCAGGACACGTATGGGTTAGATATAGAATTTTACCAACAAGTTGACAGTATAAGGTAGCATCAACTTTAGGGGAAGTTCAAGTGACTGAAAGCTTGACTCCAGATTGAAAGGGAGAAGGGGATGGTTTACAGTCTTCCATGTGAAAGTGGCATAGAAGATCACAGGCATACTTGGACTGAGAAAGGGTAATAAATTATTTGTATTGCAAGACTTGAAGACCAAGGAAATAATGCAAGTGTCCTAAGTCTATTATTTCAAACTTATTTTTGAGGCTAGACTTCACATGGTTTATATGGTTAGGATCACTACTAGTAAGGATAAGATCATCAACATAAAGAACGTGGATAATTAATGACTCACCCAGTTTCTTGGTGTAGACAGTGTTGTCAGAATGAAATCTAGAAAAACCATTATTTAAGATATATCTATCCATTTTGGCATACCAAGCCCGAGGGGCTTGTTTGAGACCATAAAGAGACTTACTAAGGCGACAAACAAGTCTAGATTCATTTTGAATAAAGCCAGGGGGTTGTTCCATGTAGATTTATTCATGAACATCCCAATGTAATAAGACAGATTTAACATCCATCTGATGGAATTCACATTTAAAGGAGGCAACAAGGGAGAGAACAAGGTGGATAGAATTCATTTTGGCAACATGGGAGAAGTTTTAGTATAGTGAATGCCTTCAACTTGTGAAAATCCTTTAGCAAGAAGACGAGCCTTATCTTTATCCACTTTTCCATCTGGTCCAAAATTTGTTCTGTAAACCCATTTGCATATGACAAGTTTTCTTCCCTTTGGAAGAGGAACAAGATCCCAAGTATCCTTTTCCAAATAAGGAACAATATTCTTCATTCATAGCTGCATCCCGATCTGGATGACCTGAAGCTTCTTCAAAGGTGTCTGGATCAGGATTTTTTGGAACTTGAGCCAATAAGGAAGAGGTTCAGTCGAACTAAGAATGTGTACGACGTTGATATGTAGGATAACCTGCAAGAGAACCTACTGCATCCCGAGTAGAGCGAACCCATTTTTAAAGCTGTGGAGCTGAAGGAAGATCTTGAGGAGGTGGAGGAGGATTTTCATCCTCGCTGTCATCATATGAACTAGAAGGAATGCTGTCAAAAATAGAAGAGATAGAGAGAGGTGGCACATATGCCGAATCAAGCTCACAGGTCAAAGGTGGTACACCATCGAACTGGGGCCGCAGGCTGATCTATTTTCATCAAATTTTACATCTATTCTAATGATTACATTTTTGGATTTTGGTTGAATAAATCTATATCCTTTGAAATATTCATAATATCCAACAAAAATGCATTTTTCACTCTTAGGTTCTAAGGCTTTATGTTTCGCATCTGGAATATGGGCCCAAGCTTCACTTCCAAAAACATGAAAGTGACTTACATCTGGTTTGATTGAGCTCCAGGCTTCTTCTGCGGTTATATTCCTTAAAACCTTAGTAGGAGTGCGATTACTATGTAATTTTCACAGTTAATTTCTTCTGCCCAAAAATTAAGACTAAGTTCTTTAGATTGAAGCATACAATTAGCCATTTCTTATAGAGTGCAATTCTTCCTTTAAACTACACCATTTTGTTGTGGAGTATATGGAACAATATGCTACAATTGAATGCCATGCTCAATGAAAAGATAGATAAATTTGTTGTTAACATATTCTCCTCCATTGTCAGATCTTAACTTAAGAATGTGATGTCTAGATTGTTTCTCAAAAAAGGCCTTAAAGGCCAAGAACACGTTAAAAAATTCACTCTTGATTTTTAAGAAGTACTTGTAGCAAAAGAAAGAAACAACAGGAAGTGGACCACATAAATGACCATGCACAAGCTGCAAAGGGGCTGAAGCGTGCCCAAAGGGACGCTTGTCAAAACTATCCCGATGATGTTTTCCAAGTACACATCCGGAACAAACACCATCTTAGAAAGATACCATAGGAATACTTGTTGTGCAGGTAAATCCCCTCTGCAGACAAAGGTGATCCCTCTAGCCCTAGGGTGGGTCTAGCAACTATGGGAACATACTAACATCTACCTTCATAGATTGTAAATGAAATTCAGGAAAAGGAAGATGACCTACCTTGTTCTGATGCTATGTTGTCATCTTCCGTCAAAGCTTCTTGATTTGTCACACTCTTTAAGCTTAATGCAAGCTTCTACCAACGCTCGATTACCTATACAGACAGTTAAGACACCACAACAAGCGTAAAATCACGATGAACATAAAACAATTACAACCTATATAACTGATCAAGGAATGCTAGAAATATCATTATAAATGTAAACAAGAGTGGAAGATAAACATCATTTTCATTTTATTATGATAAATACAAGGGGATTTTACAACCAAGCCTTTATGTTGAGGCTCTCCTTCGACAGGTCCATATCCAAGCAGGTTTGCAACACCCTCATATACAAAGGTCCAAGATCTCACTATGTTCCTAACCCACAAAAACAGTCACACTATGCTCTATTCTCCCGAAGATATAATTTATTCTCCTCTCTATGATTGCTACTTCTAATCAGCTAGCTCTAACTCTCTAACTAAGGCATCAAAGGTGAAAGAGGTCTCCTTATATAACAATGGAGGAGGAGGATATGGGTCCTCAAATAATGGGAAAAGGCTTATCCTTTGGAGTAGTTCCTATTTTATGGAAACAAGAAGCCCAAATGGGAATACCTCAGCCATATCCTCAAAACAAACTTCTAGCTCGCCACCTCGCGAAGCTTCTAGTCGTAGAAAATTTGTTTCTATTTAAAAAAATTTCCAAAAGAGGATCGGCTCGGGTCCAACATTAAGACAGGGCATCGATCGACATGGGTCCCTGTGCAAATCTTTGATATCGGCACGGGTTAGAAACTGAGAAAAAGTGCCGACCTTGAAAACCAAGTTTATATAGGGATCTTCCAGAAAAGTTGTAAAGGGAGATGAATTGGTAGACAAAGTGTGGTTCAGGGGTATGTATTCCATTCTTGGAAAGTACACAAGGGTCAGTGTATGGGTCCTCAAGGATCAAGGAACGGGGATTACAAAAACAGTGACAAATTGCTATGTAACAATACATGTCACCATATTTTCTTTACATATTTGAAGAGAGTGATAGTTTAAGTGACCAAATCGCTCATGCCAAAGTTTGCTCACTTCATCATTATGAGCAAAAAAAAAGGAGGGAAGACATGATGACTCAAAGTTGTCAAATTTATACAACCTTATAGAATCATCAACAATGTCAATAGCTAAAATATGTCTAGGATCTCTTAGGTCCTTAATTACAACACCATGAGGTGAGAATTCTACTGTTTTCCCTTCACCTAAATGATTTATTTGATAAACATATAGAAGGTTGCAGGATAAGGTAGGAACACATAATACATCATTAAACTGACCATTATCTAGATGAATGGTTCCAGAGCGTACAACACTAAGAGATCTATCATCACCAACATAAATTTTTTTGGTGTTACAATCATTTAAGAAGAAAACATGGCTTTATTTTTGGCCATGTGTTAAGAGGCTCTAGAATCAATGAGCCACTCATGAGAATGAGAAGAATAAGATACATTTAATGCATAACCAGATCTTGATGCTTGACAATCACAAGCAGAAAATCCCATTCCCGAAGATGAAGTTGAAGAGTTCTCCAAACTGATGTTATGCTTCTTCATTGCTGTTTCCAAGGCTACCATCTTCTTAAAACATTTTGACTCTGCGTGGAAATCAAAATTACAAAAGTTGCAATGTCTATCTATCTTCACTTTGTTTTTATTTTCCTTATCAGTTTGTTGAGTTTCTTTTTTCAATTTACAATTGAAATTGCTTAAGACCCTTATGTGGTTTAGGACCATTCTTTTTAGGATGATGCTTCTTAGGATTCTTTGGATATGGTTGTTGCTGGGTTGATAAGGCTTTCTTAGAAGAGTTTCTAGTATTAATAAGACCAAGGTGTAAGAATTTTTTTTGTTCTCTTATCAAAGAATAACAACATGTATCAAAAGAGGGGGACTTGTAGGCTGTTTGTTGAGAAATGAGGGCTTCTCTAGTGGAATGGAAGGTGGAAACAAATATAGAGTATGCAGGGCCTAGCTTAGCAAGAATGGAATATATAAGGCTACCATCTTCCTTTTTGACCTTACAACCTTCTAAAAGAAGTCTAAGGGTCTTGAATTTGGACAAAAAATCCTCAATAGAGGAGAAATTATTGGGGTCCAAAGTAAGCAACTCATTTTCAAGCTGGTGGGCTCTAATTTCATTTTTAATGCCAAAAATAGTATTTAGCTTTTTCATAGCTTCAACAGGGGAGTCAATTTCTTGGATATGAAATCTAAGATCTTGAGAAATGGAAATTCTTATCAACCCTCGTGCTGGATCTTTTTTATTTTTCCATTTAGTCCCTTTATCTCCATCGGTAGGTTTAGATTCTTGTCCTGTGGCTATTCTATAAAGCCCTTTACTTGTAAGTAAGTCTATCATGTAGGATAACCATTGTAAATAATTGGTGTTGTTAATGATAATCGGGCATGCACTGTCTATTTTAAAAACCTGAAGCTGAAAATGTCAAAATTAATGAATCCAATGGAAAAATCTCGAAAAATTATGCCCTTTAAAAAAAAACGACTCTGAAAACGGTTTCCGGATGAAGAAGATATACCTTTTTGAAAAAAATTGTAGTAGATGCCGAGTAGTTACATGATAGGTTGAAAGTTGCTGATGAAGTTGTAATTAAAACAAAAAATCCCCCCCTTTCCAAACTTAATATAATAAGCTCACTTTTAAAAAAACTACTTTATGTGACCCACTTTTATAAATAACTGAGAGTCACTTTTACAATGTTACTTAAAAAAGTAATGTTGGAGAGGTAAATCCCCTCTACAGATAGAGGCAATCCCTACTAGCCCAGAACGGGTCTAGCAACAACCGAGTCATGCTAAGATGCAAGTTCCTAATTTGAAAAGACCAAGATGCGACAAGAGGCCTACCTTAAGTCCTACGCTGCTGTGGCTTGCAGAGAAGATGGCGCTTCCGTCCCTCACTATGGCAGATCACAATTCTCTCGCTAGGCACATTCGAACACTTGCACGTACACGAAGAAACAACAAACACACAAGCATAAAACCTAATACATGCAACTATGTATCAGTCAGAGAAGATACAACTCATAATCATAAAACATGAACATCTGAGTGGAACCATAATCGAAGTCATTTATTATTAATAAGAACAAAGAAAGATACAACCTGAGCTCTAAAGCTGGATCTTCCTTCGACGGGTCGAAAACAGAGTACGTCTCAGTAAAGCTCGTCAGGAATGTGACAAGTCTCTCTCTTCGGATGTCTGATGATAATCTCCTTGCTAATGATTCAGCTCTATTTTGGCTACTAAGACTACTTAGCTCAACCATTCAGCCCCTTCATCAATGGAAGATGGCTATATTTATAGAGGAGAGGAGGAGGTTGGGATCCCTACAATAGTGGAAGGGAGGCCTTATCCCTTGGGAGGTTCCCCATAAGGTGGAAACAAGAGGCTAAAGGAGGAAGGTCATGGTTATTCAGTCGAAACCACTCCTCATGACTCATCCACGAAGTTGCTGTAATCGAAACTTTGCCTCTTTTTAAAAAAAAATTTCCATAAGTAGATTGGCACGGGTGCTTAACTAGGATAGAGCACCAACTGGCACGGGCTCAATGTTAATTTTCCTCATTGGCGTGAGGACATAACAGGTTACTAGCACCAAGGAAAAAACATGTGTTTTTAGGGGTCTACTTAGGAAATGATCAATAGAAGGAATGTTGTCCTCATGGCAAGGGATGAAATGATGGTATTTGCAAGGCATGACACTACTTATTGATCACATAAATGACCCTCCAATGGGCGAGATGGGGATTGGAGGGACTGTGACAAATTACTGTGTAACAGATGCCCCCTAAAGCATGAGGCCCAAGAGAGAGAGAGGGGTGAAATGATTTACGAGAACGCGTCCAAATGAAAACACTGCCGTCGGAAAACCTGCGTAGACAAGTACACCTGATATCTCAAATACATGATGTGTGGTATGGGCACAACCATCCATAATAGAGTATACAATAATCAATATCCAAGGCATGGACGCAACCATCCAATGAGGATCAATAAATAGACTCAGGTATGGTCGCAGCCATCCAATCAATGAGTCATGTAGCCAATCAAGATAATCCACAAAATCATAGCCTAGATTCCAACAAACAAAATCTAGGATCTTGTGCTCCATCTCCACCCGAACAGAGTACAAGTTCTAGCATGTGAATAAGTGAGCTGAAGTCGAACATGCAAGAACATCGTCTGATTACCAGCCAATGATGAAAGTTGTCAACAGACGCGAGAGGAACCACCAATAATGACAATGGTCCTCAAGGTACTATAGGTACAATCCATGAAATTTTAACAGTGAGCTGGCGTCGAACACTCGCAGAATCATCCGATCGAAGGTCAATGATGAAAACCTTGCGTCGAATGCGAAGAACCTGCCATTGAAACATGCAGGCTCCAAGGTACCAGAAGGGAGCCTCTAGATCAACTTCCTCGATAATGTGTTGAAGTTGACAGGAAGTGACCTTGATCAAAGGTGGGCCATAGTGTTTCCCACATCATCGACGCGAGACAGAGGAACATAATGTTTGTGAATCAGGATCAGATTAGAATCAGAGGAAGATTGAAACTGCAGAGGTCAACTTCTCTTGAACATATTGGCGGCACAAAACTGGATTTGGTAGTATTTGAAATCAAAATATCAGAGGTCATGATGACGAGGCAAAGTGTAAATGAGAGGTCAAAATGGATTACCCAAACCCATGGATGCAAGCAGAGAACGAGATGAGATGTCGCCAACCTGACACAAATGCAGACAAGTGCCATGTTCAAGAGCGACATACTGCCGACACGATGATGATACCAGTTCCATTTTTTCCCCACCATTTCTGGGGAGTACCCTAATTATTTTTGAAAACAATCTTGAAGGAGATAGCATATGCTTGTGATGTAAGTTTGTCATTCGGATGAATCCATCCTAGTACATTTAATGAGCCCTAGGAAGGAGGAACTCGAATATTGTCATTACGACTGAATCCGATGCCATCAGGGTTTAACGAGTTTGTCAAAGGAAGAACTCGGCATCTTTTCATGTTTAGAGAGTTTGAAAAGACAGCGGAAAAGTAAACTCCAACAGTCCCTTTTCGTAAATAGTTCCTTAGATCCGAAAAGGTAGAAAACTATGTCTGAGAAAGCCTCCTAGTCGCGATAGGCTAGGGTATTCCTTTTTCGTAAATAATCTATCCCAGCCCCAAAAAGGGGTAAACGCATACTGGGTAGATGTCGTTTCGCAGCCACTTTAACGAGATCAAAAAAATAAGCGACTTGGAAATCTTTTCATGTTTAGAGAGTCATAAAAGAGCTGAAAGGTGACTCCTCCTGGAGGAACGAGTGGTATAAAGGGTAGCTACTGGTTCCGGTAATGGTGGAACTGCTTAGAACAGGTAAAGGTTAAGAGGTTGGCTAACAAGACCACTCATTGCAGCGGTTCCTCAGGAACGGGTAAAAAAACCAAGTGAAGGCATATGATCGTCCAAGAAGATAGTGACGATGGAGTGAGAAAACTAAGGCTCATCTGGAAAAAGAGGCTGATAAAATGGCAATCACAAGAGGTAAAATGGGAATGTTTTCATTTTTACACAAGCTTGAGATCAGAAAACTCTGCTTGAAGTTGGTTTCATTTTTACACAAGCTTGAAACAAAGATAAACTATGCTTGAAACCGGTTTCATTTTTACGCAAGCTTGAAACAGAAACAAACGATGCTTGAAAAGTTTCGCATGCCCCCAGCATGGTGACTCAATTCGAGGTACATGCCCTTGCAAGCTTCAGTCCATATGAAAGGTAGATGGAGTGAAGGTTCAAGTTACGAGATCTAGAGACAGACTCGATTGGGATTTTACGAGATCTTATTAAATACTCGAATTGAACAGGAAAGTGTTTCATTGTTTTTAACGAGGTTGACACATTAAAAGAACTATCCTCAGAAGATCTTGTTTCATTTTTAAAGGAGCATGACACAAGAAAACGAACTATGCTCCGAACACCTTGTTTCATTTTTTAAGGAGCTTGACACAAGAAAATGAACTCTGCTTCGAAGACAACTCATCATGAAATAAAAAGTCATGGCTTCCAAGGGTTCCACACCGGATGGAAGGAAAACATCCTGGAAGTTAGGACCCAATGCCCCCAGCACCTGATGCACAACATCACTATCACTGAGTATAGGAACAGGGTAGGTAGCCACATAGTTGACCTGCTGTGGGGCAGATACAACAGGTGGATAAAAACTAGGAAGGGATGATGGTGGGCCAGCTGCCACATTAGGACCAAAGAATGAAAGCTGATCAATGGTCACGATGTGTCCTTCATGTGGAAAACAGACCACACGAAAAAGGGAGGAGACAAGCGCTCCCATGGCATAGGTGTAATAGTGCCCCAAAAGCAGATTGAAATCCAAGGGGCCTAGAAAAACCATCACGTCCATATGGACGGTTTTACCTCCCAACGTAACAGGTAACCTTGGAAGGATCCTTAACGGTTGACTAGTTCTTCTTTTAAATGCCAACATATTCTACGTAACAGGCGCAAGCGGCGGCGAACCAAAATCTTGCCAGGTAGTCGAGGATAAAATACTAAAATACGTGCCTTCATCTATAATGGTGCTGGGTACGACCAGACCAAAGGCCTGTACCGTTATCTCGAAAGGCACATAAGACGGAAGGCAATATCCTGGAAATCGATTCCAATCAAAGGAAGCGACCAAACTACTCGGAGGGGATACCATCAAACCAAGATGGTCTTCCCCTGGTGTTACGGAAGAAGAAGGAGCATCCTCCATGACCTCCATATCAAAGGTGGGAGGGGAATCCTCCGGAACCTCTATCACGGGAGGTGGAGGAGCAGCTTCTTGAGATATAGGGACATGAGAATATTTCTCCAAGTCCGAGGAATCTGAAGAAACAAGAAGAACCTGAGGGATGTGAGATCCACTCTCAACGGAAAAGACCTGGTGCACCGCAGACGGGGCCAGTTCAACCGATCCCACGACCAATGGTTGGTCGGGGATGGATTCCTGAATTTGAATTTTCGAGGGAGTGGGATCGACCAAGGATGACTCTTGACCAATCGTAGGAGAAACTAGTGGAGGACTCAAAGAAAGCTATTTGTAACCAGCCAGAAGGCACGGTGTAGAAACAGCCGAGTTGTCCAAAACTCGCTTGGCTTCATCCATATACGGACAAAGGTGAATGGCATGGTGCCCCCCACACAGCTTATAGGGATTGACAAGCTTACCCTACTTCTTAGGAGTTTTACCAGCACTAGCTGAAGACGTGCCCCCAACCTGACTCCCGAAAGCCAAAGGAAACGACGGACGATCGTTGGACCATACTTCACACACCTTGGGAATGCTAGGGAAGTCTTGAAGAAGATGGTTTCCTATGCAAAACATGTAAGGGAATTTGAATTTCCATGGAGGGTTGGAAGGTTCATCGAGAGGAGATGTTTTAGGAGCAGTAGCTGCAGCTTTAGCCTCTCTCTTATCAGACTTCTTCTTCTTTGTCTTCTTCTTCTTCTTCTTAGCCACCAGGTTACTCAAATCCAAACTTTCACCAGGCGAAGTAGAGGAGGAGGACGCAAAAACATGCGAGGAAGGGGAGAGGTCCACCTTGGAATCAACATGATGTTGTTCAGGCGGAGGAGACGGTTGAACAGAGATTGAGGCATTCGGGAAATTATGTTTCAATTTCAGAACCTACCGTATGTCATGTGACAATATCCTATATGCACACTACGTGCCACAATGAATCATTTCGTTCGATGAATGCTATCTATTTAAGGGAAGAGTTTCAAACAATGATGCAACAAAAAACAACACTGAAGACAAAATTTTTTCCAAAGTAGATGACTTTCACTATCCAAAAGCAATTTCAAACATTCAACGATGCGAATAATGCAATGTAATCTATGCAAAATCCTCTTTTTCGAAAACTATGCAATTGTAATCTATGCACAATTTCCTTTTTCTTTTCAAATGATAAGAATGCACTCAATGCATTTTTCGATGAAATGAGAATCTACTTAAAGCATGCTTTTAATGAAAGAGAATGCACTCAATGCGAGTTTTAGTTTTCAATCATTAAACAATGTAATCTAAGTTCAATGATAAATCTCAAAAAATACTTTTCAATGCAATGTGATCTAATGCATTTTAACGAAAAGAAAACTATGAGACGAAAACTAAATGAACGCAAATCTTTCTAATGAAGGATGAATGCAAAAGAGATGTAAACAAACACTAAGAATGAAATCGTCGTTTCAAACACTTCGTAATGAAATTTCTCAAAAGGCTATAAGACATATGAGGTCAAACACAAAGAGGACTTCCAAAGGATGAGATCAAAACAAGGCATTCATTCCCTTTTACATCAAGAAATCATGGAGAGAAGACATTTCAGCTGAACAATGAGCAATTTAATCTATGCTCATACAGAGAAAATATCGGAAGGGAAAGACACACTGGAGAAGGATTTAGGGAAAAAATCTCAATTTTCACACACCCTGAAATTGGCACGACTTGGTAGGTGAAACTAGCGCGACTTGCTCACTGACAACTAGCGCCAATGGCCAATTGGCGCGGGTTGCTAACTGAAAACAAGCTCCAACGCCTGAAAATGAAAAAACAAAGAATTTCTCCCAACCAATACCAGACTCACCACTTAAGGAAGAATCCAAAAATAACCCAGAATAAAAAATACTGACCATAAAAACTCTTGAACAAGAGAAAACCCTAGCACCTACAGGAAATGGCGCGACTGCCCGGCTGTAATCCGCGCCAGACAGGGGATAGCGCGAGTTATGAACTAGCAACATGCGCTAATGGGCGCGACTGTCAGGGTGGAAACAACGCCAATCAAGCCAACCATGAAAAGATGAAAATTTCAGAAAAGCAGAGGTCAGATCTGATCCTCTGGGGCTCAACAGAGGTTTTACACTAGAAGGAGATAGACCAGAAGAGTTGATCAAGTAGACAAAGACCAAAAACAACTGAAAAGACAAGACAAAATCCAATCAATGTCTCCCCAGCAGATTCGCCAGTTTGTTGGAGAGAAAAATCCCCTATGTGGACAGAGGTGATCCCTACTAGCCCAGATAGGGTCTAGCAACAACCAAGTCACGCTAAGACGCAAGTTCCTAATTGCAAAAGACCAATATGCGACAAGAGGCCTACCTTAAGTCTTATGCTACTGTGGCTTGCAGAGAAGATGAAACTTCTGTCCCTCGCTATGGAAGATCACAATTCTCTCGCTAGGCGCGTTCAAACACCTGTACGTACACGAAGAAACAAAAAAAACACAAGCGTAAAACCGAATACATGCAACTATGTATCAGTCAGAGAAGATACAACTCACAATCATAAAACATGAACATCTGAGTGGAACCATAATCAAAGTCGTTTATTATTAATCAGAACAAAGAAAGATACAACCTGAGCTCTGACGCTGGATCTTCCTTCGACGGGTCGACAATGGAGTACGTCTCGGTAAAGCTCATCGGGAATGGGACAAGTCTCTCTCTTAGGTTGTCTGACGATAATCTCCTTACTAATGATTCAACTCTATTCCGACTACTAAGACTACTTAGCTCAACCATTCAGCGCCTTCATCAATAGAAGATGGCTATATTTATAGAGGAGAGGAGTTGGTTGGGATCCCTACAATAGTGGAAGGGAGGCCTTATCCCTTGGGAGGTTCCCCATAAGGTGGAAACAAGAGGCCAAAGGAGGAAGGTCGTGGTTATTCAGTCAAAACCACTCTTCATGACTCATCCACGAAGTTGTTGTAATCGAAACTTCGCCTCTTTTTTTAAAAAACTTTCCATTAGCAGATTGGCACGGGTGCTTACCTGGGACAGAGCACCAATGGCACGGGCTCAGTGTTAATTTTCCTCATTGGCGTGAGGACATAACGGGCTACCAGCGCCAAGGCAAAAACATGTGTTTTTAGGGGTTTGCTTAGGAAATGATCAACAGAAGGAATGTTGTCCTCATGGCAAGGGATGCAATGATGGTATTTGCAAGGCATGACACTACTTATTGATCACATAAACGACCCTCCAATGGGCGAGATGGGGATTGGAGGGACGGTGAAAAATTACTGTGTAACAGATGCCCCCTAAAGCATGAGGCCCGAGAGAGAGAGAGGGGTGAAATGATTTACGAGAACGCGTCCAAATGAAAACACTGCCGTCGAAAAACCTGCGTAGACAAGTACAATTGATCTCTCAAATACATAATGTGTGGTATGGGCACAACCATCCATAATAGAGTATACAATAATCAAGATCCAAGGCATGGATGCAGCCATCCAGTGAGGATAAATAAATAGACTCAGGTATGGTCGCAGCCATCCAATCAATGAGTCAAGTAGCCAATGAAGATAATCCACAAAATCGTAGCCCAAATTCCAACAGACAAAATCCAGGGTCTTGCGCTCCATCTCGACCCGAATAGGGTACAAGTTCTAGCATGTGAATAAGTGAGCTGAAGTTGAACATGCAAGAACATCATCTGATTACCAGCCAATGATGAAAGTTGTTAACAAACGCGAGAGGAACCACCAATAATGACAATGGCCCTCAAGGTGCTATAGGTACAATCCACGGAATGTGAACAATGAGCTGGCATTGAACACCCGCAGAATCATCCGATCAAAGGTCAATGATGAAAACCTTGCGTTGAATGCGAAGAACCTGCCATTGAGACATGCAAGCTCCAAGGTACCGGAAGGGAGTCTCTAGATCAACTTCCTCGATAATGAGCTGAAGTCGACAGGAAGTGACCTTGATCGAAGGTGGGCCATAGTGTTTCCCACATCATCGACGCGAGACAGAGGAACATAATGTTTGTGAATCAGGATCAGATGAGAATCAGAGGAAGGTTGAAACTGCAGAGGTCAACTTCTCTTGAACATATTGGCGGCGGGACACTGGATTTGGCAGTATTTGACATCAAAAGATCAAAGGTCATGACGACGAGGCAAAGAGCAGATGAGAGGTCAAAATGGATTACCCAAACCCATGGAGGCAAGCAGAGAATGAGATGAGATGTCCCCAACCTGACACAAATGCAGACAAGTGCCATGTTCAAGAGCGACATACTGCCGACACGACGCCGATACCAGTTCCATTTTTTCCCCACCATTTCTGGCGAGTACCCCAATTATTTTTGAAAACAAGCTTGAAGGGGATAACATATGCTTGTGATGTAAGTTCATCCTTTGGACGAATCCATGCTAGTACATTTAACGAGCCCTAGGAAGGAGGAACTCGAATATCATCATTACGACTGAATCTGATGTCATCAGGGTTTAACGAGTCTGACAAAGGAAGAAATTAGCGTCTTTTCATGTTTAGAGAGTTTGAAAAGACAGCGGAAAAGTAAACTCCAACAGTCCCTTTTCGTAAATAGTTCCTCAGATCCGAAAAGGTAGAAAAATATGTCTGAGAAAGCCTCCTAATTGCGATTGGATAGGGTATTTCTTTTTCGTAAATAATCTATCCTAGCCCGAAAAAGGGGTAAACGTATACTGGGTAGATGTCGTTTCGTAGCCACGTTAACGAGATCAAAATGACAAGCGACTCAGTAATCTTTTCATGTTTAGAGAGTCAGAAAAGAGCTGAAAGATGACTCCTCCTGGAGGAACGAGTGGTATAAAGGTTAGCTACTAGTTCCGGTAATGGTGGAACTGCTTAGAACAAGTAAAGGTTAAGAGGTTGGCTAACAAGACCACTCATTGTAGCGTTCCTCAGGAATGGGTAAAACAACCAAGTGAAGGCATATTATCGGCCAAGCAGATAGTGACGATGGAGTGAGAAAACCAAGGCTCATCTGGAAAAAATAGGATGATAAAATGGCAATCTCAAGAGGTAAAATGGGAATGGTTTCATTTTTACACAAGCTTGAAACAAAGATAAACTATTCTTGAAACCGGTTTCATTTTTACGCAAGCTTGAAATGGAAACAAACTATGCTTGAAAAGTTTCGCATGCCCCCAACATGGTGACTCAATTCGAGGTACATGCCCCCCAAGCTTCAGTCCATATGAAAGGCAGATGGAGTGAAGGTTCAAGTTACGAGATCCAGAGACAGACTCAACTGGGATTTTACGAGATCTTATCAAAGACTCGAATTGAACAGGAAAGTGTTTCATTGTTTTAACGAGGTTGACACATTAAAATAACTATCCTCAGAAGATCTTGTTTCATTTTTTAAGGAGCTTGACACAAGAAAACGAACTATGCTCCAAACACCTTGTTTCATTTTTTAAGGAGCTTGACACAAGAAAATGAACTCTGCTCCGAAAAAAACTCATCATGATGAATAAGAAGTCATGGATTCCAAGAGTTCCACACCGGATGGAAGGAAAACATCCTGGAATTTAGGACCCAATGCCCCAGCACCTGATGCACAACAACACTATCACTAAGTATAGGCACGGGGTAGGTAGCCACATAGTTGACCTGCGGTGGGGTAGATACAACGGGTGGATAAAAACTAGGAAGGGATGATGGCGGGCCAGCTGCCACATCAGGACCAAAGAACGAAAGCTGATCAATGATCATGATGCATCCTTCATGTGGAAAATAGACCACACGGAAAAGGGAGAAGGAAAGTGCTCCCATGGCATAGATGTAATCATGCCCCAAAATCAGATTGAAATATAAGGGGCCTGGAACAACCATCATGTCCATATGGACGGTTTTACCTCCCAATGTAATAGGTAACCTTCGAAGGATCCCTAACGGTTGACTAGTTCTTCTGTTAAATGCCAATAGATTCTGCGTAACAGGCGTAAGCGGCGGCGAACTGAAAGATTTCCAGCTAGTCGAGGATAAAATACTAACAGACGTGCCTTCATCTATAATGGTGTTGGGTAAGACCAGACCAAATGCTTGTACCGTTATCTCGAAAGGCACATAAGATGGAAGGCAGTATCCTGGAAATCGATTCCAAGCAAAGGAAGCGACCAAACTACTCGGAGGGGCTACCATCGAACCAAGATGGTCTTCCCCTGGTGTTAAAGAAGAAGAAGGAGCATCCTCCATGACCTCCATCTCGAAGGTGGGAGGGGAATCCTCAAGGACCTCTATCACGGGAGGCAGAGGAGCAGCTTCTTGAGATATAGGGACAGGAGAATCTTTCTCCAAGTCCGAGGAATCTGAAGAAACAAGAAGAACATGAGGGATGTGAGATCCACTCTCAACGGAAAAGACTTGGTGCACCGTAGACGGGGTCAGTTCAACCAATCCCACGACCAATGGTTGGTCGGGGATGGATTCCTGAATTTGAATTTCTGAGGGAGCAAGATCGACCGAGGATGACTCTTTACGAATCGTAGGATCAACTGGTGGAGGACTCAAATAAATCTGTTTGTAACTAGCCAGAAGGCATGGTGCGGAAACAGCTGAGTTGCCCAAAACTCGCTTGGCTTCATCCATATATGGACAAAGGTGAATGGCATGGTGCCCCCCACACAACTTACAGGGATTGACAAGCTTACCCTACTTCTTAGGAGTTTTACCAGCACTATCTGAAGATGTGCCCCAACCTGACTCCCGATAGCCAAAGGCAACGACGGACGATCGTTGGACCATACTTCGAGCACCTTGGGAATGCCAGGGCAGTCTCAAAGAAGATGGTTTCCTATGCACAACATGCAAGGGAATTCGACTTTCCGTGGAGGGTTGGAGGGTTCATCGAGAGGAGATGTTTTAGGATCAGTAGCCGCAGCTTTAGCCTCTCTCTTATCAGACTTCTTCTTCTTTGTCTTCTTCTTCTTCTTCTTGGCCACCTGGTTACTCGAATCCAGACTTTCACCAAGCGAAGTAGAAGAGGAGAATGCAGAAACAGGAGAAGAAGGGGAGAGGTCCACCTTGGAATCAACATGATGTTATTCAGGTGGAGGAGACAGTTGAACAGAGATCGAGGCATTCGAGACCACAGAGGTTGAGAACAACCAAACATGAAACCCAACAGTTAACCCAGGAAGGGACAACGTTTCCATATAAGGAGCGCCAACATTTCCAAAAGGAGGAAAAGGACTCAGATTCCCATCGGAGCGGATTCCTTGGTTGGTGAACTCCGGAAAAGTTGCCATCAGAAACGATCTTCAGAGCAACACCCTAAGGAAACTAACTTTAACCAGGAATATTTCGTGGGCAGTTAATTTTTTAAAAAATGAAACAAAACTTTGTTGTTTCATCTTTTAAGAGTCGAGAAACAGACAAAAGGTGACTCTATCGCTTTCAGATTGGAAACAAGCATGAAAGGACAAGTGCTTGATGATCTTTTGAAATTTAATGAGTCAGAAAAGATCGAAATGACTACTCTAGAACTCTAGGAAAAAGGTGTACCAGATATCCGTGAACTGCAATATACAACTTAGTTTCAAAATGAAAAAGAAATCAACAAAGGACTTGACGTACGTGCAGGCAATCTCCCCGAATGCTGTGTCTTGTGTATCACGAGTATAAGGCGGCAGACTCGGCTTCCTACGGATAAAGGATAGCAACCTAGTGGGTTCTCACTTTATATATGCGATGGTACGGGGAGCACAAGTCTATACTAGCACTGTCTAAAGCCAAGAGGCGAACGACAACTACTAGGTTTAACGACGCTGGAACACGTCACTAGCCTAGACCTCTAAATATTTCTTTAATGTTTCAATGCTGCCTTAAGGTAAATTGAATAAATTTTAGTGTTGATCTTCAATTATGTTTCAGTTTCAGGCCCTACCATATGTCATGTGACAATCTCCTATATGCACACTACGTGCCACAATGAATCATTTTGTTCGATGAATGCTATCTAGTTAAGGGAAGAGTTTCAAACAATGATGCAACAAACAACAACACTGAAGATTTTTTTTTTTCCAAACTAGATGAATTTCACTATCCAAAGCAATTTCAAACATTCAACGATGTGAATAATGCAATGTAATCTATGCAAAATCCTCTTTTTCGAAAACTATGCAATTGTAATCTATGCATAATTTCCTTTTTCTTTTGAAATGACAAGAATGCACTCAATGCATTTTTCGATGAAATGAGAATCTACTTAATGCATGCTTTTAATGAAAGAGAATGCACTCAATGCGATTTTTAGTTTTCAATCATTAAACAATGTAATCTAAGTTCAATGATAAATCTCAAAAAATACTTTTCAATGTAATGTGATCTAATGCATTTTAACGAAAAGCAAACTATGAGACGAAAACTAAATGAACGCAAATATTCCTAATGAAGGATGAATGAAAAAGAGATGTAAACAAACACTAAGAATGCAATCATCATTTTAAACACTTTGTAATGAAATTCTTTAAAAGGCTACAAGACATATGAGGTCAAACACAAAGAGGACTTCCAAAGGATGAGATCAAAACTAGGCATTCATTCCCTTTTACATCAAGAAATCATGGAGAGAAGACATTTTAGCTGAACAATGAGCAATGTAATCTATGCTCATACAAAGAAAATATCGGAAGGGAAAGACACACTGGAGAAGGATTTAGGGAAAAAATCTCAATTTTCACACACCCTGAAATTGGCACGACTTGGTATGTGAAACTAGAGCCAACTGGCGCGACTTTCTCACTGACAACTAGCGCCAATGGCCAATTGGTGCGGGTTGCTAACTGACAACAAGCGCCAACACCTAAAAATGAAAAAACAAAGAATTTCTCCCAACCAAGACCAGACTCACCACTTCAAGCAGAATCCAAAAATAACCCATAAGAAAAAACACTGACCATAAAACCTCCTGAACAAGGGAAAACCCTAGCACCTACAGGAAATGGCGCGACTGTCCGGCTGTAATCCGCACTAGACAGGGGATAGCGCAAGTTATGAACTGGCAACGTGCGCCAATGGGCATGACTGTCAGGGTGGAAACTGTGCCAATCAAGCCAACCATGAAAAGATGAAAATTTTGGAAAAGCAGAGGTCATATATGATCCTCTGGGGCTGAACAGAGGTTTTACAGCAGAAGGAGATAGACCAGAAGAGCTGATCAAGCAGACAAAGACCAAAAACAACCGAAAAGACAAGACAAACTCCAATAAATGTCTCACCCAGAAGAGTCACCAGTTTTTTGGAGAGGAAAATTCCCTCTGCGGACAAAGGTGATCCCTACTAGCCCAGATTGGGTCTAGCAACAACCGAGTCACACTAAGATGCAAGTTCCTAATTGCAAAAGTACAAGATGTGACAAGAGGCCTACCTTAAGTCCTACGCTGCTGTGGCTTGCAAAGAAGATGGCGCTTTCGTCCCTCGCTATGGCAGATCACAATTCTCCCACTATGTGCGTTCGAACACCTGCACGTACACGAAGAAACAACAAAAACACAAGCGTAAAACCTAATACATGCAACTATGTATCAGTCAGAGAAGATACAAATCATAATCATAAAACATGAACATCTGAGTGGAAACATAATCGAAGTCGTTTATTATTAATCAGAACAAAGAAAGATACAACCTGAGCTTTGAAGCTGGATCTTCCTTCGGCGGGTCGATAGCGGAGTACGTCTCGGTAAAGCTTGTCGGGAATGGGACAAGTCTCTCTCTTCGGCTGTTTGACGATAATTTCCTTACTAATGATTCAACTCTATTATGGCTACTAAGACTACTTAGCTCAACCAGTCAGCCCCTTCATCAATGGAAGATGGCTATATTTATAGAGGAGAGGAGGAGGTTGGGATCCCTACAATAGTGGAAGGGAGGCCTTATCCCTTGGGAGGTTCCCCATAAGGTGGAAAAAAGAGGCCAAAGGAGGAAGGTCGTGGTTATTTAGTCGAAACCACTCCTCATGACTCATCCACAAAGTTGTTGTAATCGAAACTTCGCCTCTTTTTTTTTTTAAATTTCCATAAGCAGATTGGCAGAGGTGCTTAACTGGGACAGAGCGCCAACTGGCGCGGGCTCAGTGTTAATTTTCCTCATTGGCACGAGGAAATAATGGGCTACCAACGCCAAGGCAAAAATAGGTGTTTTTAGGGGCTGCTTAGGAAATGATCAACAGAAGGAATGATGTCCTCATGGCAAGGGATGCAATGATGGTATTTGCAAGGCATGACACTACTTATTGATCACATAAACGACCCTCCAGTGGGCGAGATGGGGATTGGAGGGATGGTGACAAATTATTGTGTAACAAGTAACTTAACAAAAATCTTTTTAGAAAAAGAAGCTCGATAAAGAGACTTGAACCCAAGATCTCTATTCTCATATAGTAACTTTACACCAAGTGAGCTAGTAAAAGGATTCTGTAATTGTTTGAAAGGAGGAATTTTTTTTTTTTTTTTTTTTTGGATCTTCGGTTTGCATGATTTTCTATGCAAAAAAATCAACCATGCAAACATAAATAAATAAAAGATTTTTACAAGCCTTACATCATAAGGTTAGATTTCTGGTTGGTCTTACTGGCAACTATCTATTTTTCTCGCTATTTTTGATTTCCTGAGATTGCACAAAGTCATGGGGAAAGAGCATACGTAGCAAAAAAATCTCGTCTTCTAGTTTCTGATTTGCGAGATCGCACATTGCGCAGACCAAAGAACATACACAGAGAAGAGGGTATAGATCCTGTAATAAAAAAAACTATAAACCTAAATAAATAGAGAGATTAGTAAATATAATTGCAAAAAAGATACTTTATATCTCCAAATCTAAAATGACATAACTTGGGCAAGAAAAAACATTTTCGCATGAAACAAAAGGGGTTCCTCACTGTAATAGACGCTCCAAACACAACAAAACAGTTCTCCCGGCTTGAAAGTGGTCACAAACAATAGATTTGAAAAATGACAGTCACATGCAGTTATACCGGCTTCGGATTTGGATCAACAATGGATGCGGTCCTCAAAACAACTCTGACACCATGTAGGAATTTACAGGGTAAGTTCCTTAGATAAAACACCAAAGGTCATCACTCACAAAAAAATCACAGATCAGTACACCAGTATTTGACGTGGTTATAATCCTCGAAGAGGGAAACAATGCATGACCTGAGCCAATGTGGCCATTTTAGGAAATTTATTAATATAAAGAAAGAAAAATTACAGAAGATTCTCTCATAAATGACTACCAGACAAATGACCCTCCATGCTCTTTAAATAGAGATCATGGACCAATCAGGTGTTAAGCCACATATCAAGTGTCGGTAATACCAAGGAGAGAATGAACCATCAGATCACTACATATCATGATCGTCAGATTATAAGTTACAAATGTAGTAAAGAAACACAATTTACATAACTCTACGCTATACCAAGTTATACTTAAATATTTCCTATGTGTCAGAATATCCTAACATTTATTTGTATTGTTATCTCTAGGCCATCATTAGTATGGAATGTTTCTACAACTTTCTGACTCAATATATATTATGTAGCATTATCACGATGTGAAGCTGTGAGATTCTGGTATACCTTCACTTGATGCAATGATGCTTCAACGGCTAGCCATATTGGTTGGTTCCAAAAAGAGTTAGGTAGGTATTTATGATTGAGATTGTTGTAGCAATCTATTCCAATTGATTTAAATTCTTACAATCTAGAATGCATAATTTTTACAACTATTGCCAACCAAGAAATATTGGAGAAGTTTCATATAAGATTGCATTGATATTACTATAAGGTATTTAATATGTCAACATAAAAATTATATTTATGATGCATAAAATAGTCTCGCATTCATGTTAATAAATTTGATTGTTGATCTCTATTCCAATGAATGATATGATTTTAGCTACCAAACTATGATCTAGTGTTTAAGGTAGGATGCCAACATGTTGATTGTTAGTTTCTGTAGCATCGGATGTGTTCTAGCCACAATATTTGGCAGAGGCCAGAATACAAGTATTCTCTAATACCCAGAAATCGTTTTTGGAAATTCCACCTAGAGACGAATTAATTAAATCAATTAGTTATTTTTTAATATTTCATAAGTCTAAACTTAGGAAATATGATTAATTAAAAATAATTAATTAATTCATGGTGATAATGTTCTAGAAAAGTGCATGGATTGGTTTCTAGTTAATCCTAGCCATCGATTAAGATTTAATCGTGGCCATTGAAGTCTCAATGGAGGATTATAGAATAATTTGATGAGGCTTGGAGAAGACACATCAAATCAGTTGAGCAGTTGATTTTGCTGACAAGTTGATTTACAAAGTAGCAGCTGTGTGTTTCCGAAAGTGATTTAGTAAGATCGAAGGAGTGAGAGAGGGGCAGAGATAGTGAGGCTGAAGGAATCTTTTCCAGTTTTGGCGAGTAAATTGCAGAGAGGTAGTGATTTCCATAGTGAGGCAACACAGAGCCCTCTAGAGAAGATTTTCAATTTTATGGGGAGAAGGTGAGATATTTTTGCAATTATATTTTCAATTTTTCTCTTTTGGATATAATGATATCTATAAGGCCTGATGTTTGGAGGAACGATTACTGGAATCAAATGAATAACATGATCATGATCACAAATATGTGGGAGTCCTTTGGGAGTTTCAAACACCTTGGAACGATTGTCCAAGACTTTTTGGATATATGTAGAAATAGATGATTTTGGTGTTGGAACTTATAGTAAGCATAATTTTGAAATGACGCGTCGTTGTTCTTTCTTCAGAAGCCTTGTCATGACATTAAAGCTTATTATCTTTCTTGGCTTCCCTGCGATACCTCGTAATTCAAATTATTTTCCTTTCAAATTTTTTCAAGAAAAGTTCTTGAAAATTAAAAGCTACTGTCCCCAAATATTGTAACCATTTTACTCGTAGTACAACATTAGCACTGCCCATTGGAATGGAAAGCATTGGACTATTCAATACATATTCCCCCATGGTTAGCTTGATATTATGGCACTTTCTAGAGCAATTTATAGTTCCTTCATTTTCCACCATCACTTGACACTCTGACGCTCGATATAGGAATCAATTCAATTCCTTGGCTACCTTACAATGAATAAAATTATGGGTACTACCTGAATCAATAAGCACTATTACATTTTTCTTCTTGATATGTCCTATATTAATAGTTTTGGGAGTGGTAATTCCTGGAAATGCATTACAGGATATGGTCGCATTAATTTTTTCTTCCTCTACGATTGGTTCCTGGTGTATATCCTCTTCTTTTGAAGTTTCTTGTTCCTTTTCTCCCTCCTCTTCAGAATCTATTTAAAATAATTTCTTCTCAGCACACTTATGACCTTTAGTGTATTTGATATCACAACTATAGCAAAACCCTTTTGCTATTTTTTCTTCCAATTTTTGCGGTGTCAACCTTGTAGGTTATGGAAGTATAGGAGTAGCAACACTTCCATATGTATAGTTGTAAGTGGTAGGCTTCCTTGTTGCCATAATTTTGCTTTCAATTTTTCTTTTCAACCTGAATGCCTTCTCTAATGTATCAGGTTCCCAAAGACGAACCTGATGTTGGATGTTATCCTTTAGAGTTCCCATGAAGACATCAATCCTATGTTCCTCTGGAATATTATTTACCCTTATATTCAATTTTTGGAAGTCCTCAATGTGCTCCATCATTGAACCCTTCTGTTTGAGATTTATCAATTGGCTAAAGAAGGTGTTGCTCTTTCTATCCTCATAAAGTGCTATCATTTCCTATATAAAAATTGACCAAGTGACTAGCGATTTATGAGAACAAAGACATCGATACCATACAAACTGATTATGTTCTAAATATAAAGTTGCAATGTGTACTTTTTGTGTGTTTTGCTTATTATGGAGCTCAAAGTATTGCTCCATTTGTAGCATCCAATTTATTAGATCCTTGCCATCAAACTTCATCATATATATCTTTGGAATATGGTGGGTCTTAAATCCAAGGTTAGAGTCTATGAAATCATGATTAACGTTTCTTTTTTTCTCAGCATGAGTTTCCTCTACTACATTTTTTCCATTAGGAAGCTTTTCTTGTAGCAACTTTGCAAAAATTTCGTTCAAACCTTCCATGTATTTCTTCAAATATTCCATGTTTCCTTCTATACCATTCTTCAAACCATCCATCTTAGCTTCCACAGCCTTCTTCAAACCATCCATCATAGCTTCCATGCCTTTCTTCAAACCATCCATCTTAGCTTCCTTGTTTCCTTCTATACCATCCATCTTAGGTTCCACACCATCCATTTTAGCTTCCATGCCATCCATCTTAGCTTCCATGCCATCCATTTAACTTCCACACCATCCATATTAACTTCCATGCCATTCTTCAAACCATCCATCTTAGCTTCCACGCCTTTCTTCAAACTATCCATCTTAGTTTCCATGCCTTTCTTCAAACCTTCCATCTAAGCTTCCATTTCGTTTTTTTTTTATAACTTTTTACGAGAGTAAAATTTGTTTCACTTGTTCTTGTAATTTTGATATATCATGTTGAAATTATTCCTCTTCATGAGTCATAATAGAGACTTCTGAGGGCTTAATGGGTGTTGAATAATTTTTTGGGGCCATTTTAGAACCCAATACTGATATCTGTGCTTCAATATGCCCTTGGAATCCCTTCAAACTGATTTTTCAAACAAGACTTATGCAATTTAAAAAAAATACACTCCTTTTTCTTTCTTTTGAGGAGCTCGATATTTAATCTGATGGATCTCTATGATTTTAGATCCCCAAGATTTCATCTTCAGTCCTTTATTAGCCCTCTCAATCTTCTTTCCAATGCCACTAGTCTAACTTGATTTGGATTATTCAAGGCAAAGTTATGCCCAATCTCCCACAATGACCTAATTATGGATTGGTTCAGTAGAGCGAACTTGTACATCATTCCACGTGTCATTCTTTCCTCCTTCAGCTCTGCAATTGATACACAGGAAACTATAGTCCATGTAATTTTGGCCACTTTTTACAAAATTCCAATCCAATGCTCATAGCAAGAGTTATGACGATTTTCCCAAGGTCACCTCTTTTAGATGAAATTCAGGAGCCTGCAAAAACCCTAACTTCCAGAGATCCTATCTCCGAAAATATTGCGAACCAAGATTTGAAATTTTGACGTGAAGTTCCCCCATATTTCCTCACAAATGGGTTTTTCTTTAGCGTCGGAAACTTCATAGAAAAAATTTTATAGCGAAAATTCCACAATGACCTTTTTGAAGCAACAAAACCCTAGAATCCAAAGATCTGATACCAAATGTTATGAAACCAGCTCCAAAAATAGAATAAAAGAGAGATAAAAGCCTTAGAAATCAACCACTTCGAGGGTGAAACCTCCTTTATATTACATAAATGAACAATTATTGGATGATACAAATGACAAAATCTCCTTTCTATATATAGGAGTCCATGGGGTCACAATATAATCCTAACTGACCTAACAATAATAATGTAAGCCTAGGCACAACAATAGCAATAATGGGCTATTATAGGGCAAAATAATAATAATATGGGGACTACATGGGTACAACAATAACAATAAAGGGGCTACACTAACAACAATAAGGGACTACACTAGTAATATATGGCCCTAACATTATACCCATCTCGAGGATGCCAAATAACATGACATTTGTATCAGCATCCACTCCAAGTATGTCCTTTAGACAAACCCATATAACTATACTACTACATCTGGTTAGCTGCTGCTTGGAAGTTTCTGTAACCAAAAGGCTCTAAGTTCTTAACCTACTTAGGAGATTCCTTCCATCACTATTGTGCTGCCTGAAGGGCTTCTTATTTAATGTCTTCAAAGTACTCAAGTCTTGTGATAAGAACATATTTATGTGTGGGAACCAAAGTAGAAACGACCCCAGGTTTTTTCATGAACCTTTTATATTTTATGAAGGTTTGTAGTGGGCTATTAATTTCTCCTCTAACCCAAAGCTCTAAACCATTTTCTATCATTTGGAATATACTATAGGCTTTGTACCACTTGATTTCATTTCCCGCAAAGGATATAAAAGCTTGAAATTGTACATCCCCAATTAAAGGGCTAGGGTTCCCATCCCTCTGTTCTTCCAGGAAGAAAATATGCATGTAGATTTCACATAAGAAATTTCTGACATTATCTCCTTGTTATTGAAAACACTTAATAAAATAAGAAACAATACTGAATTCAATAGGTTGACCATACCGTATGGCTTTCAATTTCAGTAATAAGTATCATTCAAGTAAGAACAGGGCATATTTTGTAGCTGGAGACCTACAAGACAATGCATCCGAGTATACAGAACATATATCCTTGGTTTTTCCCAGTGCTTTCTGAAGCTTCCCTTGCAATTTATCTGTTTTATTTTTCTCTCTTCTAAGTTTGGCATGAGTTTCATCCTCAGTGGCGGTCAAGGCTTTGTATTTTCGTAGTAATTCTTGGTATTCTACCTGAGGTATCACTTCTCCTTGGTATTGTTCCAAAAGTTGTTTGCGACTTTCCAATTCTTGGTTTAACACTTTGATAGTGGCATCCTTGGTCAAGGGAGAATAAGGAAGCACCACTTCATTTTGTGTAGCCTTGTTAATAGTCATAAGTAAATCTTTTTGGCTTGCTACCTCGACTGTAATCACAGAGGGATTGATATTTGTTTGAATTCCAATAGAATTAGTGGGAATATCCTGAGTTTGGATTTCTGCATGGTTAATAAGGACTCCTTCAGTCTAGACTTATGCATGAGTAATGGGGGTTTCTTGAGTCTTATTTTCTGCATGATTCAAGAAATCCTCACTTTGGACTCCAATTGTCACAGTTTGTGGTTTCTTTCTTCCATAATTTCTGTATTTTTTTAAGTCGTTCCATCTTCTTCCACAATTTCATGTTTTCTTGTTTCAATAAATTGATTCTTTGTTTATTCTTTCCTTTCAACCCTTCAGTGGGTTCTACAATTGGTGCTATAGGTGAAGATGGAATAATAGTAACATCAGGAGGAAATTCAATTTCTTCATCAATCAGAACAATAGCAATTGAATTACCTTCAAAATTTTGATGATTAGGGGTTAATGGAATGGTCCCCTCTCTAGAAAATTCTGGTTCATTCTTAATTCTGACCGATTCTTCTAGATGGTCCTAGCTATGCATACTTGGTGAGGATGGAAATATTTCAGTATTATGTGAATTAGGGGTAGAGGTTGAAAAATTAGCAACCAATTTAGACGAATTCCCAAAACAATCTTCATTCTCTTCAGAGGAAAAGAGGGTTCCCATATTTCCAAAACCTGGGTTATTTCCTCTTCTATAACTTGCGATGAGTTACCCTGTTGTTCCATTAGAGGTTCTTGAGATGGCTCATTCTCTGGAGCATGCTCAGCAGACTCTACAGGTTGCTTTGCCTTGGAAATTATTTCAGACCTTCTATGCTTAGCTGGCCAGGAAACTAGGACAGAGGCTAACCTCTTCTCAGCTTTAGACAAATTTTACAAAGCTTGGGTTTGATTATCACTTTCTTCTCTTGGCTGAATGTTTACATTTTCCATGTCTGGCTGAATTTTTTCTATGTCAGTCTGGGTATTTTATTCCTCATGCATTGCTTCCATAAGTGGCAAGTCATTAAGTCCCAAAAAATTGTCCCAAGTTATTTGTGATAATGACAATTCCTTACCGACTATCAGTTTGATTAAAAAATGGTGACTGAATATGGCGCTTGAGTCCTTAGCTCTACTCATCCTACAAGCAACCTCATGTAATAGAAAATTTAAAAAGAAAGGCATGTTTAGCACTATATTCTACTTTAAATTTGCTAATAATTTGAGATGTCGTGGTCTTACCACATCATGGTGGCCGTCACATGTAATGTACCGCTGCATTGTTTCTATGAGCTCCTGCCATGGTTCTTTGAATGAGGTGGGGTGGAATCCTTTTCCTTTGCGGACCAATTCATCGCCAGGGTCTATAAACAATTCTATTGCACTTTGGAGTTTGATATGCTTATGTATCCACTTCTCTCCTTTCGTGGAGAGACCTGTAACTTATGCCAAGATCACTTCATTAACTGGTATATTCTTTCCTTTGACCATTGTTATTTCATTACTTAAATTATGTAAAAATTCCAAAGACACATCATTATCAAATACCTGAAATCGGGTGAAATAATCAAGCCAACCCACCCTTTCCATGATTCTTTGAGCTTGTTCAGTTACCCGCAATGTAACAAGCTCACTATGGATGGATTTACCCCCCATTGCTGCTGATTTGGAAGGAGTTGTCGCAAAAACTATACATAGTGCTGGTTTGATGGGAACTGCTGCAAAAACTATATACATATTTGTTTCAATCCAGAAAATAGAATGAGAGATATGAAAAAGTACCATTGTTCAATGTGATTTTGTGCGATGCAAATTACTATTTTTGTTAATTGTTCTTAGTCACGTCATGCACGTGGTGTGCCTTACCTCCCTCCAATAGAAATGTCGACCACGACCGGTAACATTATGGAAATTAAATGGTCATACGAAAGTAGTCACTACCACGAAAGGAAATGGTCAAATCGGATGCAACTCGATGGAGGGTATAATTAATTGTCATATATACGTGGAAGTAATGATAATGATATACCATGTGTAAAAAATATTGCCTTTTTAAAAATAAATAACCTTTGAAGCATGCACACACACACACACACACACATATATGGCGACCTTCCTTTATAGGTAATATGCATATTTTGGAGGTCTAAAAGTTTAGAGTTATGTTCATGTTATAGTTTATATACCACCTCTAATGTTTTTACAAGATAGGTGTAGATATTGATGATGGTGATTTCTCTATAAAGGAAAATAGGTCTAATGACATAATTATGATAAGGCAATTCAAGATATATTCCAATGCCACAGGCAGAGCCACTGCTGCTAGAAGGTATCCATAGCCTCGACAGGGTTTCCTTTGTAACCTATAGATGAGCTAGTATCTTATGAGTGATATATCATATTTATTATTTTAACTGATTTTCCTCAAAAGGTCATTGTTTTGGCATGATGACCAGATACCAACATTGCTACTCACCAGATCATAACAAAGTGAACAAGTTGGCTCAGATGAGACCTCTTGTCCTTTTGAAACTAGTGTCAGAAAGGCCATAACCCTCATTTGGTAGCCATAATGGGAATGTCACTTATGTTATTATCTTATGATCGTATTAGGCTGGCTCGTGATGAGACCCCCTACCTTATGAGGAAATCTAGCTCTAAGTGTTATTTTTTGAAAAATTGATCTTTCTATTCATCAAGGGTGGCTCATCAACTCCTTAAGAATTTAAGGATGGCGTAAGGAAGAAAAAAGGATGCCAAATAAAGTTTGTGTCAACCCTTTGTTATATTGAAATAGAATCACCATTAGAGATGTACATAAAAGATAAAACTACTATTGTGGTGATATATCATGAACGGTTTATAATTCTTTTAGAAAGATCCAAATATAAAGCAAATGTTTAAAATAGGATGTGACAAAGGACAAAATAATGTTCTTCATAGGGTGATAGATAAGGCATTATTTGTAACACCATGGTAAAGTAAAGATCAATACTTTTTAAGTTCCCTTTCGGAGATTGGAATTAATTATATGAAAAATAGATAGCTTGGTGCAAAGGAAACAACAATTGTGCCAGAGGAGACAACAATTGTTCCAAAGGGAACGAAAATTGTGCCGATGGGAACAATAATTCGTACAAATTTGGAGGTGACAGTGATATATACACAACATATGAAATCTGTTCATGTCATCCTCTTCTGCTTTACAAAAGGGTGCTATTATTTTAAACTATGATAAGAACTGGAAAGTAAATTGCTAGAAGGAAATGACAAAAATGAAACTAACTTAATTTACAGAAAGGAAATGACGGAAATGAAACTAATTTAATGTGTAGAAAGGAAATGAAAGAAATAAAATAAATTAAATTGCTAAAAAGAAATTGCAGAAATGGAACTAATTTCAATTACACTTAACTTTGGCCATTCATCTAAACACACCCTACTTGTCTTATGCTCTATCTACCGTGCTTCTATCCATGTAGCTAAAATATCATGACTTAATTCTAATTGAGAAAATGTTGATTTTCAGCTTGGAGGAAAGAAAAAGTCTAAAGAGGCTAATGGAAGGCTTAACGCATGAAATGAGGCTTAGAAGTGGAAAGCGGGGGTTTAAATCAGATTAAAACTTTTTTATAGTGCAAAGAGGCCATGGAGTAGAATAATTCGAAAAGTGCGATGGCATAGTACGATGGAGGATGGAAGTGCGATATCCGATATGTGAAATTGTAATCGCAATATCACAACGTTAAAGCGGTAAAGGTTAACGGGAACAAAAAAAACCGTGAAAGGCGATTTGTGATGCGGTGGAGTTCAGAATTGGCATTTGGAGTGGTAAGTCTTTAAAGAAACAAGGAAAAGGTGCAAAGTGCGGTTGCGATGGGTGACGTGGTGGTGGGACTGACGGCAGAGAACGATCGCAATATTGCAATTGACGTTTGAAAGCGGTAAGTCTTAAAGAAATAGAAAAAAGGTTGTGATGAGTGATCTGCAATGCAACAGAAATATCGCATTGATGTTCGGAAGTGATAAATGTTAAAGGAACAGGGAAATGTTGCAGTGAGCGATTTGCGATGTGGCGGCAATATCACAATCGGCAGGAATGAGCGGTAAGTATTAACGAAACCAAATAAAAAGTGTGTGATGCGATCTACACTAGGGATGAAACAACGAAATGCGATTTGCGATAGGGATGACGTGGTGGTGGGATCGACGGTGGAGTGTGATTGCACTATCGCAATAGGCGTTTGGAAGCGGTAAGTGTCAACGAAAAGGGAAAAAAGTTGCGGCGTGCGATTGCGATTGCGATTGCGATGCAACAGAGTTGCGGTAAGTTGTAAAGGAAGAACTAAACACTAAGATTTGCAGTGAGAGAAGTATGATAATAGGGATTTCGAGGAGGAAAGGTGGAATTTGAGTTTCAAGGTTTTTGAAATTTTTTGCATTAAAGAAAGTAAAGGCAACTGTGAATAATAAAAACAAAGGAATAAGGCAGGTTAAAGGGTTTGAATGTTTGTGGCAATAAAAAGGTTGGTGCAGCAGTCAGAATAAGAGGAAAATAGGAGGGAATGGAGGCACACCAGCAGTTCTCATAAGTGTAACACACCTACGGATTCATGCATGGAAAACAAACAAAAATGCGTGATAAAAACAATGAAATAGAGACTTAGACTTGGTAATGAAATTTCTTCCCTAAACTCAAACAGAAAGAAATTTTTGGTCTGTGGGAAGTTCTACAATGCTTGAACTTTATTGACAGAGATGAGAGGGGGAGGATTGACCACAAATTTTGGAGTTTTTACTCTATTCTACTACAAACAAGCAATTGAAAAACTACAACAGCCTACTAAAATAAAAATTAAACAACAACTTGAAACATAAACGAAATTATAAGAAGAGGAGCTAATGAAAGGACATAAGGCAAAGAAAAAGTACAATAGAGAGGCTAAGGCACGTGGATTGGGCTCTAACCCACAAACCTAGCTCTCTGAAATTTAAATCAGTAAAATGAAATCAGTCTACTCATTTCATAAAAGAATAACCTCATACATCTTTGAAAGTTTGATCACTAAAATAATAAAAAGCTCAATAACTTGCAACAAAGTTCCCACTAGAATTGAATAACTCCTCCTAGCTCTAGCTCTGATCTATTTATTCTACAGGGTAGCTACCAACAGCTCCCTTGAAAAATGGTGACTGAGTCCACTTGAATCCAAGTAAAACAATATATAGTGCTCTCCTCTTTCAATTGCTTGGCTGCCTCTGGGATTCGAATTGCTGGAGAGAACTCGTGGGATCCTTTGGCTGCCTTTGGAGTTGGAATTGCTGGAGAGAATATTTGGGATCCTTTAGCTGCCTTTGAGAGTTAAGGAGGGTGGAAAATCCTCCTATAATTTCTACTTGCTGTCTCCTCCCAGTCTTTATGATAAAATCCTTATAAAAATGCTTAATAATTCTTGATTTTCTGCACTCAACCTCATATTAGGCACTCAGAGTATGTTAGCCTTAATCACCACCTGTACTAGCATCATAAAACCAAATAATAATAAAAATTCAAGAAAAAGAGATCTAAGAAGGAAAAAGGGTGACCGTTAACCGATCCAAATATGTCTAATGTTGGAGCTCATCGTCACCTCCCTACTGAATAGTTATGTAAAGTAGGGCAGCCCCTGGGAGTTGTAGCACTTTTGGTGCAATACTAGGGCTCACCAATTTTTGTTGTCGTTGCCGGGGTTCATACAAACTTGGAGGTGAAAGTGATATATACACAACATATGCAATCTATTCATGTCATCCTCTTTTGCTTTACGAAAGGGTGCTATTTTTTGAAACTATGATAAGAAATGGAAAGTACATTTCTGGAAGGAAATGACATAAAGGAAACTAACTTAATTTGCAAAAATGAAATGATGGAAATGAAACTAATTTAATGTGCAAAAAGGAAATGACAGAAAGAAACTAAATTAAGTTGCTGAAAAGAAATTGTAGAAAGGAAACTAATTTCAATTGCACTTAAATTTGGCCAATCGGCTAAACACACCCTACTTATCTTATGCTCTATCTACCATGCAGCTAAACTATCCATGAATTAATTCTGGTTGAGAAAATTTTGATTTCTAGCTTGGAGGAAAGAAAAAGGCTAAAGAGGCTAATGGAGGACTTAACGCATGAAATCAGGTTTAGAATTGGAAAGCGGGGGTTTAAACCGGATTAAAACTTTGCTGTAGTGCAAAGAGGCCTTAGAGAATAATAAATCGAAAAGTGCAATGGCAAAGTGTGATGGAGGATGAAAGTGCGATATGCGATATGCGAAATCACAATCACAATATCACAAAGTTAAAGCGATAAAGGTTAATGGGAACAAAACACAAATTGAAAAAGACGATTGGTGATGTGGCAGAGATCAAAATCGGCATTTGGAGCAGTAAGTATTTAAAGAAATAAGGAAAAGGTGCGGAGTGCGGTTGCGATGGGTGATGTGGTGTTGGGACCAGCGATGGAGCACGATCACAATATCAAAATCGACGTTTGAAAGTAGTAAGTCTTAAAGAAACAAAAAAAAAGGTTGCGATGAGTGATTTGTGATGTGGTGACAATATCACATTGGCATTCGGAAGCGATAAATGTTAAAGGAAACAAGGAAATGTTGCGGTGAGAGATTTTCGATGTGGCGACAATATTGCAATCGACGAGAATGAGTGGTAAGTATTAACGAAAAGAAATGAAAAGTGTGGGATGCGATTTTTGCTAGGGATGAAATGATGGAATGTGATTTGCGATAGGGATGACATGGTGGTGGGACCGGTGGTGGAGTGGGATTGCACTATCACAATTGGCATTTGGAAGCGGTAAGTGTTAAAGAAAAGGGAAAAAGGTTGCAGCGTGCGATTGCAATGCAATGAAGTTGCGGTAAGTTGTAAAGGATGAACTAAACATTGTGATTTGTGGTGAGCAAAGTACGATAGTTGGGATTTTGAGGAGGAAAGGCAGAAGTCGAGTTCAATGGTTTTCGAATGTTTTTGCGTTAAAACGAGTAAAGGAAATTGTGAATAATAAAAACAAAGGAATAAGGCGGGCTGAAGGGTTTGAATGTTTGTGGGAATAAAAAGGTGGGTGCAAGAGTCAGAATAAGCAGAAAACAAGAGGGAATGGAGGCGCACCAGCAGTGCTCAAAAGTGTAACTCACCTACAGATTCATGTAGAGAAAACATACAAAAATGCGTGATAAAAATAGTGAAAGAGAGACTCAAACTTGGTAATGCAATTTCTTCCCTAAAATCAAACAAAAAACAAATTTTGGCCTGTGGGAAGGTCTACCCTGCTCAAAATCTATTGAAAGAGACGAGAGGGGGAGGCTTGACCACAAATTTTGGAGTTTTTCCTCTATTCTACTACTCACAAGCAATTGAAAAACTACAATAGCCTACTGAAAGCAAAACTAAACAACAACTTGAAACATAGAAAAAATTATCAGAAGCGAAGCTAATGAAAGGACAAAAGGCAAAGAAAAAGTACATTAGAGAGGTTGAGGCACGTGGATTTGGTCCTAACCCAAAATCATAGCTCTCTGAAATTTAAATGATTAAAATGAAATCGGTCTGCTCATTTCATAAAAGAATAGCTTCATACATTTCTGAAAGTTTGATCACTGAAATAATAAAAATCTCAATAACTTGCAACAAAGTTCCCACTAGAATTGACTAACTCCTCCTAGCTCTAGCTATGCTCTATTTATTATATAGGGAAGCTACCAACAACTCCCTTGAAAAATGGTGATTGAGTCCACTTGAATCCAAGTAAACCAAGATTGAGTGCTCTCCTCTTTGAGGTTCTTGGCTGCCTCTGGGATTTGAATTGCTGGAGAGAATCCGTGGGATCCTTTGGCTGCCTTTGGAGTTTGAATTACTGGAGAGAATATTTGGGATCCTTTGGCTACCTTTGAGAGTTAAGGAGGGTGGAAAATCCTCCTATAATTTCTCCTTGCTGTCTCCTCCCAGTATTTATGATAACATCCTTCTAAAAATACTTAATAATTCTTGATTTTCTGCACTCAACCTCATATTAGGCACTCAAAATATGTTAGCCTTAATCACCACCTATACTAGAATAATAAAACCAAATAATAATAAAAATTCAAGAAAAAGAGATCTAAGGAGGCAAAAAGGTGACCATTAACCCCGCCAAATATGTCTAATAATGGAGCTCATCAACGCCTATGGATGTATCTAATGCATCCAAGGAGATGTGAAAAGGTAGCTCCCAATTTGGTTCTCTTAATAATGGTGGTGTTGAAAGGAGTTCCTTGAGACCTATAAATTAAACATCACATTTTTTAGACCATCCAAATGCGATATTTCCTGTTAAGTGTATAAAGGTGCAACTATCTTTGAAAAATGTTGTATAAAACTACGATAACACCCTGCATAACGAAGAAAACTTTGTACCTCTAGTTGTGGGCGGGGTGTAGGCAATTTAAGAATTACCTCAATCTTGGCGGGATCCACCTGAATTCTTGTAGTAGAAATGTAATGCCCTAAAACTACACCTTTAGTCATCATCATATGGAATTTTCATTACTTAAACACAATCTGGTGGCAATACAACGTTCAAGGACTTTTTATAAATTCTTTCAGAGGTTGATCAAAATAATCCCCAAATGGAATAAAATAATCCATATACAATTCAAGTCCTTCATTGGTTAGGTCAGAAAAAATACTCAATATTTCCCTTTGGAATGTCATGGGAGCATTGCATAGTCCAAAGGGTAAAACTCTATATGCGAATGTCCCCCATGGGCAGTTAAACGTGGTTTTATCTTGGTCTTTCGGAGCACTCTGAATCTGATTGTAACCACTGAAACCATCTAGAAAATAAAAATAATTTATTTCCAGCCAAAGTATCAAGGACTTGGTATATGAAAGGAAGGGGAAAATGGTATTTTTGGGTAGCCTTATTGAGTTCTCTATAATCTACACAAATCTGCCATTTTCCATTTTTTGTAGGGACAACTACTAACAGGGAAACCCATTGGATATCTGAAACTTGGTATATAAAGTTTACATCCAACAATTTCTGCAATTCTTGTTTCACAAAGTCTTTGAGGTGCGGATTCAACCTCCTCTGGGGCTACCGAATATGATGAACATCTTTTTTGATATAGATGTGATGGGTGCACAACTGCGGGTGAATACCTTTCATGTCTAAATATTCCTAGGAAAAGTACTGCTTGTATTTACAGAGTACTTCAGTTAATTTTTTCTGCTGATGTTTTTCCAGAACAACATTAATATTAATGGTTTTTCCTTTTTATATTTTAATTGGAATGATGTTATGGATAACAGTTGTGGGAATATGATTGTCATTTAAATTTTCTAAGGGGTCTTTTTGTGCATCATTATCAAACAGAGATTTTAGCATTTGGCATGTTGGGTATCAAATAATAGCTATTTCATTGATGAAGCTGCTGATTACATCATATTCTAATTTTTTTTTTAAGTCCCAAAGCTTCATCTAAGGAAAGGGGAGAGCACAGATTTTATTCTTGATATTTAGGTGGGCGTAACTGAAAATTTACAATAGGCGGATTGGGTTTAGTTGGAGGGTACAAAATAAGATTCTTGAGAACCTTTCCTCTCGCAATTGTCAAGTTTCCAGTTCGACATCCTATATATGCATCTGCTATTGCTAACCAAGGTCTTCCTAGTATCAACGGATGCCCATCCAGTCTACTTCTCGGGTTGATGACAAAGAAGTCTACAAGATATTTGCAGAAGTCTACAGAGACAATAATGTCTTCCAAAGTTCCTTTAGGCTTGAACACTGACCTATCAACTAATTCTATCATGGATTAGGTTGGTTTTAAAGTTGTGATACCCAAGATATTACAAGTATCATAAGTCAGAAGGTTAATAGCTGCCCCTAAGTATACCAACGTGTTTGGAAAAGTGCAACCTTGTATTTGGATGATCACGACCAGAATTTTTGGATCCTCATATTTAACAGGAATCTGTTTTCCTAAAATGAGGTCGGATAATGTTCCTACAACATTAACTGTGGTTGGATCTTTTGGTTTTCTCCCAAGATTTTTCCCGCATAAATCCTTGATCATTTTGGCATAAATCGTGATGTCTCGTATAGCCTACAGGAGTGGAATTTTTATACACAAGTTTTTCAATTCCCCTACAACATCAAACTCAGGGTAAAATTCTGGTTTGGTTATCATGAGTCTTTCAGGGAATGGAGGGGAAGTAGCTAATATTTTTTTAGGGTTTCATTGCTCGACTATGTTTTCTATTGGCTCTATTTTTGAAATAACTACAATTGAAGGATTTATCATACTCTATTATTTTTTACCATTTTATTGCTCTTGATCGCTCTGATTTTCTTCAGGATAAACAATGCATCTAGATCTCAGTCGGAGCTCATTACATCCTAAGGGGTTTACTTCATAGACTGTATTTTCAACTGATTCAATTGCCTTGAAGATGGATCTCCATGGAGATTCAAAACATCGATATATATTCTCTGACACTGTGGAAAATCCAGATTCTTCTTCATCGATTGATAACCATAGAAGCTTGAAAACCTATATTTTCAACGATTTGCACATAATGGACAGGTCTATTGTTGGGGTTAGGATTTGGCTGATCCAGTAGTTGAGGATGCATTGAAGGTTGGGGATTAGGAGGTAACTAAAATGGAGCTTTCATTGTGGGTTGATATTGAGGGATAGTCCCTAGGGGTGTATTTACCAATCCTGCAGGACTCTGCCAATTCTGAGGCCACATTGAATTCTGCGTAGGTGAGTTCGACCATTGCGAGGGATAGGAGTTAGTAACTGAATTTTGCCACAATGGGGTAGGATATTGGGGATTTTTCCATGGTGATCTAGCAAACGATTGATTCATCCATGGTGAAGTAGGATATGACTGAGATTTCTAGGTGGAGTTAAAGGGTGATTGTCCCTACCATGCATTTCCGGAATTTTTCTTTTTCATGTATTGTCTAGAATAAAATGAGGAGGGATCTTGAATCATAACTGGAGGACATGATTTCCATGATCAATGTTGAGCCATCAGGGATACAAGTTCTGTCTCCTCCTCATCTTCTTTGAGTACAAATTTTATTCCTAGGAGCAATGGACATTGTTCTGTTGAATTCTCTTTAGTGCAAATAGCACAAGTTCGAACCATGTCTAGTGGGCATTCCCTCTCAATGTGTTTCTTTCGACATTGTGGAAAGAATATGGCCAATGCTCGCTCTGCCTCATCTTGCTTTTTTTTAGTCTGGAAAACATCTAACTGTACAGTAGTCAGTATGCCCAAAATGCAAGTTTTAAAATCATCAGAAAGATTTCCAATTTCTGTTCGTGTTACACCTCCTCCAGTGGTTTCGCCAATTCGAGTGAGGGGATCTCGTACTCCAGAAATGGCTCGTGTACTACCATGTGAACACTTGATACATATTTTAACAATATTGTCATATTATTCTTGATAAATGTTACCTTGACCCGTTAAATTCAACGTTTCTATCCACTCGTATTTCATGAATTTTATTAAAGCAACCTTTAATACTTCTTTTGGTAAGGTAGTATATGGGGATCTCTGTAAGTCGTACTGAAATATCTCAATATATTCCTTTAAAGTTTCATTTTCTTTTACAGTCATGTTAAAAATTTAATCTTTTAGATCCCTGGATCGACAATAATCTTGATATTTTGTAATAAAAGAATTTTTCATTGCATCCCAAGAATCGATAATGCCCCTCCCAAGCCCATAAACAATCATAATGTCGCCCCCTTCAAAATAGAATGGAACAATTTTAATCTCTGCATATTGGTGGTATAATCGTACCCTCTGCACAAGACATCAAGTTCAAATAAAAAGGCATCTGGATCCTCTGAGGTCATCCCATGAAAGGTTGGAATATTTTGTAAAGGAATGGACTTCATCGAGGCATTAGCCACTAGATCGACAATAGGGTATTCAAATGTTGAATTCTGGTTTTTTTGTGCTTGTGTTGCCATTTGATCGAAGATCTGCCAGTAATCTTCAAGGATTTCCTGATCATGGGGTATTATTTGAGCGAGGGAGTTATGGATAATACTTGGCTCTCTAGGGGGTTTTACTATACTTCCTAAGTCCGGGATCTCAGGTTTTATCTCTTCAATCAAGATCACAAGAGATCTGGATCCTGAGGATCGTGGATCTGCTCCACTGGTTTCTGCTTATCCTTCTTTTAAATTTTAGGAATTTCCCTCTCGTGAAGGACTAGAGTATAGAACAAATGTGCTTTGAAATATTTGTTGAAATCCTTTAGTTTTGTTGTGAATCTCAGTGTGAGATGAAATTTGTGATTCTGACACTTGATGGATTGCAGTATAGCCCTTTCAATATGTTTTTCAGGGTCCTACTAATGCTTGAGATTCAAATTTTCGGGTAATTTCATCAATAAAGGTCATTCTCCCAAGGTTCACTCGCCCCTGTGTTTTTGTGGTTTTTGGTTCTAGTTTTCATTCTATTACTACTTGATTCTTTTTCTTAGTCATACACACTTACATTAACTCTTTACTACATATCAATAGTTTAAATCAGGAAAAAATTGGATACACACTTACATAGCCTAATCAACAGAAAGTGGAAAATAAACTAGATACACACTTTCATAGCCTAATCGCATCAACTGAAAGTGGGCGCTAGGCGCAAGATTTTTACTTAACATGTGCATAGGTTCTTACCTTCCATCTTTAATACCGGACCTTCCAAAGACACAACCTATAATTTGACAACCTCCCTAGCAACAACATCAAAATGTTGGGCACTAAGATGACTCCTAAAAATCAATCTTAATCCTATCTCATTAATCTTATTAAGCTGGGATTCGTCTTTTATTTCAAGGCTATCGACAAAGTATATACAAGAATAGAGTCTTAGACTATGAAAAAGTGAAAAATAACTATTACGGAAAAGTTACATGAATCATTATTCTAGTTCAACTGTTGCATAAATAAATGATAACAACAGGCAATTACAATTATGATGAAATAAACTATTCTAACTCACAAACTATTTTAATCTCTTTCTCGACAAATCCTATAAATAAGGAGAAACTATTAATCACACGAATGCTTGAAAGTATCTACTTCTCAAAAGTAACTTCTAAGATTCACACATTCACACTTCTCATCTATACAACACAATCCAATCAATAATTTCGGAAAATTCTGAACTGAATTCAAGATATAGGATTCAATCAATAGTACCTACTATAAAATAAAAAACAAGTAAAAGTAATACAACTAATGCGAATCATAGAAAGGCAATCTGACTATCAATGATACATAATACACGGTAAAACCTCTGGTGTCTGAGCCCATGGTCTCCAGAAGTACTGCCTAGATAAACTCAATCCCGAAGACTAAAGTAAAATCTCGTGCAACTTCACTATCTCAAAGCATTTTGCAGAATAACCTCAAAAAGGTTCAACTGAGATCGTTGTATGTAATACACAGTAAAAGTGACATGATAAAACGGAACATGAAAAACATTTTTCTTTAACTTTGCTGACTTATATATTACATTTGAAAACTGAATATAGAGCTATCCTGAGAATCGAAAGATTCTTAAGATTTCTCTTTCAACCATAAGCCTTCGTATAATAACGATTAGTTTCCTTTTGCCTTCATTCTCCGACCATGCTCAGACATTGAGCTGTAATATTCTATAAATGCAGCATCACCTTCATTAATTTCTCGCTCAAATATCACGAGGAACAACAATTGTTCAATTAGGCTGATCTGCATAACAATTTACCAGAATTATAACCTTTTTGATATAGGAAAATCTCACATTAACTATATTATTTTCAGCTTTTGTTTACCATAATTTTATCTTGAATCATTACAAATTAAGGATAACATTTCCTAAAAAATAAAAATTATCAAGGAAATGAGAGGAATTATACCTTTTCCGTGGCCCAACACTTATGCCATTTCTTATTCTATTGCTCTTGTACCCATTGTGTGTGTGTGTGTGTGTGTGTATAAAAGCACATTTTTTTATAGTAAAATGTTGCTTATATGTTAGATTATAATTGAATACTAGTCCTAAAACTTATTTTTTTAATATGTTCATTTCCTTTATGGGATCCTTTTTATGTGCATAAGGTATTTTTAGTGAACTAAATACTCATTCATAATGTTGTAATTGTGGCTTTTGTGTTGCAGCGTTCCAACTAATATGCCATTGTATGATATTTTGAATGAGTTTCAGAAAGGCCACAACTAAGTCCACAACCATATGGCTGTGGTAGTGAGGTATGCTAAATAGAAGGACCAAGAAATTCATAAAATAAATGGAACCAACCAAAGCATTATGCCAACAATCAGTGAACATGAATAAAATGGTGGGGGTTGTTTGTGTCAAATGGTTTCAGTGATAAAATACATTATTTCATGCTTATTTGATAGAGTTAGTGGCCAAATTTTATAGTTTCAAACGAGGTTTCAAATAAAATTTGATCACTTGTTGTTGTTTAGGTCAGTGCTGCTCCCTCCATTCATTCATGGTCATCATCACTCATCCCGGTCAAGTCTTCATTTAAGTGCCTAGGGTCATGAATCAGTTAATATAACATCATCTAGGTCATGACATTTGAGAGTCAGTTTCATCATTAGAAGTCACCATCATGGGAGTTAGAAAATTATAAAATAAAGTAAGTGGCAAAATTTCCTTTGCAACGAAGTTATGCCACATGTCAAATCATTCAAAGGATATTTTCTCAAGTAAATATGATGTCATTAAGCAAAAATCAAAGTTTTTGATCTATTAAGGGAAATGAAGATTTTAATGAGTTTATTTCATCCTTCCAGGTTTTCAAGAGCTCCTCTCTTATATTCTAAAACTCTCCACAACCATCCAAATATCGAAATCCATTAAAGATATGCTCCATTATGCTAAACGTTGCATTTCTGGTAGCCACGCTACACTTTTCCTCCTACGCTATGCTTCTGGTATCCATTGCTCAATTTTCGAATTGGAGGCAAAGAAACCATCCAAAAGGTTTCATGTTAGAAAGTCATGGTTTCCAATACGTCTTGGACAAATAAGTATCACTTGGCACTCTTCTCTTGCATCTATATTCTTAAATATTTCAGTTAATTTCCCTCTTCTAGGGTTTTCACTATGTTTTTCATTTCCATGAGAATTTGTTTCAAATCAATGATAAAACCCTAAGTTTCTTGCTCTCCTACACTCACCTACACCATTCATACTTCCCTAAAACACTTCAATCACTCATTCTCCTTCATTTCCTTCATTTACGTATAAACCCTAGCCTAGGTTTCTCCATGGAGAATTTCCTAGGTTAGGACCGTGTTTTCTGCATTTTTACACATTAACCTTACATTTTCAAGAGTTTTCAATTCCCTACATTCCCTAACATCTACCCCTATCCCATAATTTTTTTCCATAAATTTACATGCTTCCTAACCCCTTCATTCCTTTCCTTCAACACCACATTCCCTTATCCCTTGTTTTTACAGTCATATCCTATACCTTTCCTTCCCACTCAACTAGGGTTTTAACCATGGAAATTGGAAATAATGACACTGAGAAGAAAAAGCACAATAAGGGTGGACATGTGTTACACGTAATTTTGTCACCATGACATTTGACTATTCATACGGGTCTATCACCACCTATATCATGTTCCCTTAGAAGTCAAAAACCTTAATGTTCCTAAACCAAGTCTTAGAATTGGAGAAAAGCTCTTTAAAACCCTTAAAAGTTTACATGCATGGTTTTTCTAGCCTTTCCTTATGCATTCGCTACTGTTTGGTCAATAAAATGTGGAAACCCCCGCACTTTTTGCTACTATTACCTGCGCACCCCCGCGAAAACCAAAGTAAAAGAAAAAGTAAATTGTAGAAGCCTAGCTGGTCGAATATTCTCCCAACTGGAAGCTTCTAGAGTGGCTATCAATTCAAGCTTTATCCCTCCACTCATGGAGCTTATCCCTTGTTCCATGGAGCTCAAATCCCTTCATAAGAGGAATCCATTCCCCTCTTAATGGAACTAAAACTACCTCCATTTTCCTATAAATTGAGCTCAAGTTTTAGGTTGAAGGGTAAACATACATGGTAGTTGCTGAAGAAATTCATAAGAGTGCGTACTTTCTACACTAGTGAGTTGTTGTTAGCATGAGAATGATTACACCCTTGTGTCCATAACTCCATGCTGGTATTTAGAGAGGAAGGCTTATCAAACTGAAGGAGGAATGATTGTTCAGGACCTTGGGAGAAATTTGTATGACATCAAGGCATCAGGTTGTAAGATTACTCTTTTTATTCAAGATAATACATATGGATATCTTTTTCTCATTGAGTTGTTATTATGATTATTGAAATAACATCAATACTTAGACTCCTTGATCACTAAGTTGGGTTATATTTTCTTGATTATTATATGTTGCAGATGCTTTGATTTTTTTGTCTTGTCTTTGATTGTAGGTTCTACTTATTGAAGAAGCCACTTTGGAGCGACAAGATAAAAGACTACATCAAATGTTTAGATTTCAAGGAAGGGGCATGTCCTCTTTACTTTCTTATAATAATTGTGAAATGCAATTAATCTAGAGAAAAAGGTTTTCAAATGGATGTTTGTTTCTAGCTACTCACTGAGTACTAGGGAGATCGCTCTTGTTAGCAAGAGGGATTAATTCACATAAAAAAATGGCGACTCTGCTGGGGATCTAGAGCTTAGTTTTATTTATTTTATTTTCAGTTTGAATTTTAGATTTTTCTGATTTTGAATTCTATGAGAACGGGTTGGGTAGAAAACTTTTAAGAATCCATAAAAAAAAAGCTGATTATTTATTTTTTCCAAGTTTTTCCTTGCCTCCGTGGTCTTCAGCAGAAAACAGTGTGCAACCTGTGCAGGTTTTAGTTCAAAATAGTGCGCATGCACTCTGTCTTCCACTATAAACTAGGCACCCCTGGAAATTTTTTGAAAAAATTAAAATTCTCTTTTTTAGAGCCAGATCACCTGGTTCTTTATGTTTGCCCCAATCTATCATAACTGTCAAATCTTGTGCGAGAATTTATTTTCATTAACTTTTGCATTTGTGTGATTTATCATCCTATTTGCATTTTATAAGTGAGAGTTTGCCCTACTTTATTACTTCTCCATACAAAGATACTTTCATTTACCTAAGCTTACTGATATAATGATATTGTCTTTTTAAAGCCATCAGGATCATTGCAAACCTTACTTTTGTGAAAATTGATTTCCTTTTTTTTTTTCATTTGGAAATTTGGAAGAGCTTTTAGCTTACTGAAGCCTGATATAACACCAAAATCATTTTTGGATTTTTTCATTTCTACTGAGATAAGTAGAAATTTTTCTTAGTCTGATCACAATCTAGGAGAAAATGTCCTCAAACATTCTAGATAGACTTCAAAATTATATTTTTTCTTTGATTTTGAAATTTATGTTTTTAGAGATTGTTTTCTTATGGAAATGGTTTGTTTATTGAATTATAGTTTTTGATCTGATTTTTCAAGGAATTTCATTTCAAAAGAGTAATTCATCATTTTTGCAAATTGAATTCTTTACAAAAACGTCTTCTTTTCAAAGATTTTGTTTATTGAATGAAATAATTGATGCTTTGAAAAATCAATAAATCTCTCAATATTTCCCTTAAATAAGATTCATTAAAAATCAAGAGTTTCACTTCTCATTTAGATGCATTTAGCATATTTTTGAGTCGGGCCACGAGCATCATTAAAGTTTTAACTCCATACCTTTTGTCTTAAGCAACAGCCAGATTAAAAACAATGCATTAATAAAATCAATCTAGATATTTTACATTTTCTAGGACTCATTCCACCAACATAGATTAGGCTAGTGTTTTGGAACATGTTTAAATTAACATTCAAAAATAGTTTAAACAAACAAGTAGAATCTTGCGGTAGGAAAATCCAATTCTAGAATTTATGCTCTGGGAAGCTCTTCTTAAAAGAGTCAAGCATGAGATCATATTGGAACCAATGAGGTAATCGTACTTCACTCATTAGGAAAGATAGAATATGTGCACGTAATACAAATGATAAACCTCAGACTGACCATTTTTGAGGAGTCTGGGATCACTTGTTGGCAAACCTCATATTTACCATATCGAGAAGCCTACAAGGGGATTGAGCTTGATACTCTGCCCTTGCGTGTATATCAGATCATATACTATTCCCCCAGGTAAATTTGTTTCTGTTGGTGACCTTACTGACCATAATCTTCAGGATTTTTCCCAAGGTGACAGTGGAGGGAAGGTCCCACTGTACTTGGAATAGATGTCGGCTAGAATCACTTTGACTTTCCGGAGGGTAATATTCACTTCGAGATGGAATAAGTGGAGGGAATTGCACTAGATTGTTTCATTAAGCAGTTTTTCGAGGTAACTGTTCCAACCACCAAGTTTTCCACATTGGAATTATATGATGTTGGATTTCATCACCAACTAGTGTTTTTAGTGTGGAAACATACTATTTGTGTGTGGATTGTTTCTTAGATTTTGTAGGCGTGTGTTCAATTTGAATGTTTCATTAGCAACTTTAGGTCTATTTTTTTGACATTTTTATTTTATTTTTGTGGGTTAAACATTTAACCGTGGTTGAATTACAGAGACACTCCCGTAGAATGTAGGGGAAACCCCCTGAGTACACACCAAGTCAATTAGAAAAGATTAAATCTAAAAGAGGCCAACCATCAGGAATTAGATCAACTAAACAAGAGGAAAAATCTGTATAATACATTCTGATTACGAAGTAGATCAAGCTAAAACAACAGAAAGTTACGACAGATAACTAGAAATTTTTGAACTAGTTGAAGTTGCATCTACAACTAGTGAATTATCAGCTACTGAACCCGAATTTTTTGAACCTGAAACTGAGTCTGCTTCGAAGTTCATAACCTGAACCCCTGGTCTTCCTCATTCACCTCGAGTGAAGCTTCACATCACTGAGAATATTCCTCCTAGCCTCATCAGTATCGAAGAGATTAATGACACAGAAGAAGAGGTTATAATTCCTTCACGTCAAGAATATTTAGATATTAGGCTGAGTGAATCTATTTACTATTATAGCCCTTTCAAACATGATCCTTGGTATTCTCAGTTGACAGAATTTCTACATAATACTGGTCTCAATTATTCGCTGCCCCATATTCCTTTTTATGCCATACCCAGAGGTAGTTACAGACCTTCATTAAACATGTCTGGTGAGTCATCCATGTTTTATTCATCGCCAATTTTTTTTTTCTATGGTGATCCATTTGTTCTGTCAGGATACCAGTCACTTTCTGGTACTTTCTCAGGAGAATCTACCTCTCCTGAAAAACATCAACAATCACCTGGTCTCGATGAGTCTCATACCGAAATGTTGAAAACGGAACAAGTCTAGATGAAGTCTGGAAACAGTCCTAACCCTGACCCTCAAGGTATAAATTTACCACCTGGGGGGCACCCTCAAGGTAGTAATTTAATTCCTGGGGTGCACCCTCATGGTAGAAATTTACCGCCTCGGGGGCAATCTCAAGGGCAGTATATACCTCAAGGGTAGTACACACCTCAAGGAAAATATCAACCTCAAGGGTAGTACTCTATTCTAGGGCCACAACCTCTTCAAGGGAAGTACCCTATGCCATGGAAACAACCATTTCAAGGACAACAAGCTCCTTTTGGGCTGCATTTTTATCAAGAACAAAAATTGTTTCAAGGACGTCAACCTTTTAGTGTAAATTATCTAGCAAATTATCAAAATTACATTCCAAGTTATTAACCTGGTTATGTTCCACCTTACGCATCACAACCTTCAATGGGAGATCCTTATCCTAGAGTAAACACAATATGGAATCCATCATTGAATCAACAGAATTTGCAACCTACCGTGCAAGTACCTTATAATCAGCCTCGTCAGCCAACTGGTTATAATCAAATCCAACAACCTGTCCAACCTACGCTTCAAGTTATACATCAGGTATCTGCACCTAGTAGTTTTTAGCAACCTGGTCCAAGTACACCTAGAACTCCTATCCAAACTGCCGCATCAACTTCTGTTCAACAACCTATTACACCTATTCTTGGAGTTTCTACAACCCCTCAAGTAACGACAACAACTGTATCACAACCAATCCCTCAAATCACTACTCATCAACCTAGACCTACAGTTCAGACTACTGTTCAAATATCTGCAGGGCAACCTGGTACAAGTACAATTGTAACAAGCCAACCTTATACCGGTCAATTTGTTTATCAATCGTATCAAGGGCAGTATCAATATGGACCTGTGGTGTTAGATCCCTATATTACTAGTTTAACCCCTTATTGTTATTAGTGTAGCCCCCTTATTGTTATTATTATAGCCCCCACTAACCCCAATATTTTTATTATTGTGCCCTTACATTGTTATTGTTAGGTCAGCTAGGATTACATTATGGCCCCACTAGGATTAAATTATGACCCCATGGACTCCTATATATAGAAATGAGGTTTGGTCATTTGTATCATCCAAGAATTGTTCATTCAGGTAATGTATTGGAGGTTTCCCCCTCGAAGTGGCTTATTTATAAGGAGTTGATATCTCTTTTCTTCTATTTTTGGAGCTGGTTTCACAACATTTGGTAACAGAGCTTTGGATTCTAGGGTTTCGCTACTCCAAACAGGCCATCGTGAAATTTTCACTATAATATTTTTCTACGAAGGTTTAGAAGCTGAAATTTTTAGATTACGAACCTGAAATCTTGAGGAACATCGTCGCAAAATTTCGGAGCTTGGTTCGCAATATTTTGGGAGATATGATCTATGGAAGTTAGGTATTTTTGCAGGCTCCTCAATTTAACCTAAACAGGTCATCACGAAATTTTCGCTATAAAGTTTTTTCTACAAAGGCTCAGAATCTGAAATTTTTAGAGCACGAAGTCAAAATATTGAGGAACATTGTCACAAAATTTCAGATCTTGGTTCGCAATATTTTCGGAGATATGGTCTGTGGAAGTTAGGAATTTTTTCAGGCTCCTGAATTTCATCTCAAAGAGTTGATCGTGGGAAAATCTTCATAACTCTCTCTTTGAGCATCGGATTGGAATTATGTAAAAAATGGACGCAAGAAAATAGAATGTTGTTTCATATCTATCAATTTTAGAGCCAAAGGAGGAAGCAGTGACACGTGTCAAGTCATACAACTTCGCTTTACTGAACCCGTTCATAATTAGGTAATCGTAGGAGATTGGGCACAACTTTGTCTTCAAGAATCCAACTCAGGTCATAAATGTGGCATTTGAAAGAGGATTCAGAGATATACATTAGTACCAAATTTCAGATATTGAAGATTCAAAATCATAGAGATAATTCAGTTTCAATATAGCACTCCTCAAAAGCAAGAAAAATGTGTGTATTTTTTTTCGAATTACATAAGTCTCGTTTGAAAAAAAATAGTTGGAATTTATTCCAAGGGAATATTGAAGAATATATATCAGTATTGAGTTCTAAAATGGCCGCTAAAAAGAATTCAACACCCATTAATACTTCAAAAGGCTCTACTATGACTCATGAAGACGAAGAAACACAACATGAGATATCAAAATTACAAGAGCAATTGCACCAAATTTCGCTGTCGCAAAGAGAAACAAAAAATGAAATGGAAGTTTTGAAGAAAGGCATGGAAACTAAGATGGATGGTTTGAAGAAAGGCGTGGAAGCTAAGATAAATGTTTTGGAAGCTAATATTGAAGGCATGGAAGTGGGCATGGAAGCTAAGATCGATGAAAAAATGGAAAACATAAAAGTAGACATCGAAGGTTTGGCAAAGTTGATACAAGAAATGTTTCCTAATGGCGAAAAGATAGTAGAGGAAACTCATGATGAGAAAAAACTAAATGTTAATCATGATTTCATAAACTCTAATGTTGGATGGAAGAACCACCATATTCCAAAGATGGATATGAGGAATTTTGAAGGCAAGGATCCCGTAATATGGATAATACAAATGGAGCAATATTTTGATCTCAATAATGTGCAAAACACACAAAAGGTATGCATTGCAGCTTTACATTTAGAACAAAATACATTTGTATGGTATCGATGGGTTTGCTCCCATAAAAAAATTGTCACTTGGTCAATTTTTACGAAGGAAATGGTAGCACATTATGAGGATACAAAGAGCAACATCTTCTTTATCCAATTGATAAATCTCAAACAAAAGGGTTTAGTGGGGGAGCACATTGAGGACTTCCAAAAATTGAATATAAGGGTAACTGATATTCCAGAGGAACACAGGATTGATCTCTTCATAGGTATTTTAAAGGATAACATCCAACATGAAGTTTGCGTTTTGGAACCTGATTCATCGGAGAAGACATTTAGGTTGGCAAGAAAAAATGAATGTAAAATTATGGCGACAAGGAAGCCTACCACTCACTTCTATAAAGAGGGAAGTTTTGCTACTCTTAGATTTCCACAACCTATAAGGTTGACACCACAACATTTGGAAGAAAAAATTGCAAAAGGGCTTTGCTACAGTTGTGATAGAAAATACACTAAAGGTCATAAGTGTGCTGAGAAGAAATTATTTTACATAGATTGTGAAGAGGAAGAAGAAAATGAACAAGAAGAGGATATACACTAGGAACCAACCCTAGAAGAGGAAGAAACGAGTCTGACCATATTGTGTAATGCATTGGTAGGAATTACAACTCAAACTCTCAATATAGAAGGACATATCAAGAAGAAAAAGGTAACAATGTTGATTGATTCAGGTAGTACGCATAATTTTATTCATTGTAAGATAGCCAAGGAATTAAATTGTTTCCTATACCCAGCACCAGAATGTCAAGTGATGGTTGCAAATGGAACTATAAATTTCTATGGAAAATGCAATAATATCAAGCTAACCATGGGGGAATATGTATTGAATAGTCCAATGCTTTCCATTCCTATGGGAGGTGCTGCTGTGGTACTAGGAGTACAATGGTTACAATCTTTGGGGACGATAGCTTATAATTTTCAAGATCTTTTCTTGAATTTTTTTTTAGAAGGAAAGGAAGTCGAATTACAGGGTATCAAAGTGAAGCTTGGAAATATAATAAGCTCTAATGTCATGACAAAGCTTCTGAAGAAAGAACAATGAGGCGTAATTGCATAATTATGCTCACTAGAAGTTCCAACAACAAAATCATCTATTTTTGCAGATCTCCAAAAAGTCTTGGACAATCATTCCAAGGTGTTTGAAACTCCCAAAGGACTCTCACCTATTCGTGATCATGATCATGCTATTCATTTGATTCTAGGAAGTGTTCCTCCAAACATCAGGCCTTATAGATATCCTTATGTCCAAAAGAGTGAAATTGAACGTATGATTCCAGAAATGTTAGAGGCTGGTAGAATTCAACCTAGTCAAAGTTCCTTCTCTGCTCCAGTAGTATTCATGCACAAGAAGAATGGATCATGGTGCATGTGTCCGGATTATAGGGAGCTCAATAAGCTCAACATTAAAGATAAATTTCCCATTCCTGTGATTGATGAATTATTGGATGAATTACATGGAGGAGTTTATTTTACCAAGTTGGATCTTTGTTTAGGATATCATCAAATTAGAATGAAGACTGAAGATATTCCGAAAACAACATTTCGAACTCATGAGGGTCATTATGAATTTTCGATCATGCCTTTTGGCCTTACCAATGCACCTTCTACATTTCAAGGGTTGATGAATTCCAATTTCAAACCCTTCCTTAGAAAATTTGTGCTAGTATTTTTTGATGATATACTAATCTACAAAAGGTCTTGGAAGGATCATGTTCAACATGTTGATAGGGTTCTTAAACTGTTGCAGGAGAAAAAATTATATGCAAAATCATCCAAATGTTTCTTTGGAGTACAAGAGGTGGAATAACTAGGTCATATTGTATCTCACGAGGGTGTTAAGGTAGACCCTAACAAAATTAAAGCCATTAAGGAATGGAAAGTCCCCACAACTATAAAGCAGTTGCGAGGATTTCTCGGGTTAACAGGGTATTATCGCAAGTTTGTTAAGAATTATGGGAGAATAGCAGCACCTCTAACAACATTATTGAAGAAAGATGCATTTTCATCGACTCCTGAAGCAACTAAGGCCTTTGAACATCTTAAAGAGGCAATGTGCCTAGCACCGGTCTTAGCTACGCCAGACTTCACAAAAACCTTTATTGTGGAATGTGATGCCTCAGGAAATGGAATTGGTGCTGTTTTAATGCAGGAAGGAAGGCCCATTGCTTTTGAAAGTCGTCCAATCAAAGGAAAGTATTTACAGAAACCTATTTATGAGAAGGAAATGTTAGCAATACTGCATGCACTAAAGAAATGATGAACTTACCTAATGGGAAGACACTTCAAGGTAAAAACTGATCATGATAGTCTTAAACACTTTTTGGAACAAAGACTATCTTCAGAAGAGCAGCAAAAATAGGTCACAAAGATGTTGGGTTATGACTTTGAAATAATCTACAAAAAAGGAAAGCTTAATGTTGTTGCAGATGCACTCTCAAGAAAGAATGAAGAGGTGGAAGCATTGCTTTTTGCCATTTCTATTATCCAACCAGATTGGATAACTGAAGCAAGAGATGAATGGAAGAAGGACAAAGATGTATGGATACTCATTCAAAAGTTGCAGCAAGATCCTAGTACATCTTATACATTTAGTTGGAAAAATGATTCCTTATGGTACAAAGATCGCTTATATCTTTGTAAGAATTCCCAACTAAAACAAAAGATTCTTCTGGAATTGCACACTTCTCCTTTAGGAGGACACTGAGGATTTTTAAAAACTTACCACAGGGTGAAGAAAGAATTCTTTTGGGATGGTCTTAAATCTAATATTCAAAATTTTGTGGCGGAATGTTTGGTTTTCCAGCAGAATAAAGTGGAAACAATTAAGACCCCAGGAATTCTACAACCTTTATCCATTCCAAGTCAACGTTGGGAGGAGATTTCAATGGATTTTATCACAGGTTTACCTAAGTCTAAAGGAAAGAGTGTCATCATGGTGGTAGTTGATAGACTTACCAAGTATGCACACTTTTGTGCATTATCTCATCCATTTAAAGCAAGTACAGTTGCTACTACATTTATGGAAAGAATTCAAAAGCTACATGGAAACCCAAAGGTTATTGTGAGCGACAGAGATCGCATTTTTACTGGAAATTTTTGGATGGAGTTATTTTCTTGTTTGAGTACTCAATTAGCTCATAGCTCATCTTATCATCCTCAATCCGATGGTCAAACTGAGATAGTGAATAAATGTTTGGAAGGATATCTTCGTTGTTTTGTATTTGATAAAAAAACACAATGGGTCAAGTGGTTACCTCTCGTTGATTGGTGGTATAACACTTCCTTCCATACTACAACAAAAATGACCCCATTTATGGCACTTTATGGATATCATCCACTGTCCATAACATCATCTTTAAGAGAAAATTCTAAGGTTCAAGTAGTGGAAGATCACATCGAGCATCAACAAGAAGTTCTCCAACTCTTAAAGGATAACCTAAATTTGGCACAAAATCGAATGAAACAACAGGTAGATCAACATCGCAACAAGAGAAGTTTTGATGTAGGAGACTGGGTATTTTTACGGCTATAACCATACAAACAAATGTCCCTCAAGCAAGCTAAGAAGGATAATAAATTATCACCAAAGTACTATGGTATGTACAAGGTGTTGCAAAAGGTTGGTACTATGGCATACAAATTGGAGCTTCTTGCTTCTTCGCGAGTGCATCCAATTTTCCATGTTTCATGCTTAAAGAAGGTTATCGGTGAAAATCTTCCAATTCAAAAAATATTGCCAGAACTTGATGAGGAAGGAAAAAACATATTGGAACCTGAAACAGTCACGGAAACAAGAACTCGATAGATATGAAATCGATCAATTTCAGAGTATCTCATCAAGTGGAAGAACTTACCCACTGAAGATTCTGCATGGGAGGATGATAATTTTATACAGAAGCACCCAGAGCTTCTCAAGCATTGAGGACAACACTTTTTTGAAGGAGAGGGGCATGTTAGGTCCCTATATTACTATTTTAACCACTTATTGTTATTAGTGTAGCCCCTTATTGATATTATTATAGCCCCCTCTAACCCAAATATTATTATTATTGTGCCCTTACATTGTTATTGTTAGGTCGGCTAGGATTACATTGTGGCCCCACTAGGATTACATTGTGGCCCCATGGAATCCTATATATAGAAAAGAGGTTTTTTCATTTGCATCATCCAAGAATTTTTCATTCATGTAATGTATTGGAGGTTGCTCCCTTGAAATGGCTTATTTCTAAGGCGTTGATATCTCTTTTCTTCTATTTTTGGAGCTGGTTTCACATCACGTGGGAAAAAATCCAGTATGCCAACATCAACCGCACCCTGGATATACATATCAGATACTAGCTCAACCTCAGTACGGTACGGCTAACCCTGGTTATCTCGAAGGTATTCCAATTCCAACTACACAGGATATTCCAAGCTACCCTGGATATCCTCCTCCCGGTACTGGTATCGATCCTCAAGGTTATCAGTTTTCTCAACAGGAACCTAGCCATCGGTTACCATTCATTACAAATTTGGACTTGCCATATTTGTTGTGCCTCACGAACGATCTGATTTATTATCTTCCGTTTTGGTTTCCAATGCCGAATAAGTAACCTAGTGATATTCCTAAGTTTGAAGGTAAATCAGGAGAAGACCCCTCAAACCATGTCATGAATTACCACCATTGGTGCGCATCCAACTCTTTAATCGATGATTCCATTCGATTGAGACTGTTTCAAAGAACATTGATAGGTTTAGCTGCAAAGTGGTATATTGAACTACCACGTGGCTCATTCACCAATTTGAACGCATTAGCAACAACTTTCTTAACACACTTTCAGTTTCCAATCCATTATGACAATGGAACAGAACTCTTAACCTCATTAAAACAATCTACGTCCACATACATTTAAGATCACATACATGAATGGAGATGTAGACGACGTTTAGTGAAATTTTTAATTCCGGATCAAATATTGGCAGAATGGTTTATCAAATCATTACTTCCAAATGTCATTGAAGATGTGGCTAAGTGAGGTTTTGTTATGGAAGAACAGGTCATAGCTCAAGCACAATACTTAGACCTTGTAGATACACAATCTGGTACTTTATACGAAAAAATTCCTAACTTTCTATGTCCAGGTCAAATAACTGTAGCTCCTTTTGGTTCTCATGCTATAGACAATGTAATTGGTTCAATTAGTGCTAACAAAAGTAAGAAGAAGTCATCCAAAAATACTTCCCCCATTATAAATTTACCAGATTCACCGAAATGAGATTATTCCCTTAAAACTTTTGCCGACATTCATGTTGTGGACTCATCCACAGCTAAATCTAAAACTGGTAATAATAAGAAAGGAAAGAATTAAAGCAAACAAAATACACCTCCGAAAGAGAAAACCGAAAAGAATGAACCAAATGATGAAAAACGGAAACCTCGTTATCCTTGTCTTATCTGTGATGAGGATCACTATACCAAAGAGTGTCCACATCGGTCCAAGGTCTCCAAGTTTGTTAAAGTTTCACTCCCACCTGATATCTTGAAGGATCATTTTCCTAGTCAAGATAGTAAAATGATAGGATCTTCTTCAAATTCATCGGCATATATTTTAATGATGTCTCAAGTTATGGTTGCGACGTGATCTCAAGACTATGGAACTAAAAATCCTGTAATTGTTAAAGAGACAGAAAATTCTATTCAAACACTAGCTATACCTCCTTCAGTTTCCGAACCACTCCAAAGCGAGAAACCTAATGCTGATCTAGTGATTAAACCACCTGAAGGTGTACTTCAAAAGTCAGCTTTCAATCCACATGCGAGAGCTTCTCAGAATTACAACATTGTTGAAGATTTGGCGATATCCCCTTTAGCAATGTAGGCCTTAGAAGTGCTACAATCATGTCCAACACAAAGGAAATTAATATTATCAACTATCAGAGCTATTGATCCTTAGGATTCAAACCTCATGGTATTTGATCTCAAAATTTTTACACTGAGACTCCCTCATCAGATGGCTTTTCAGATTCCAGTATTAGTCAAATACAGACGAGTTTTTCGTACTGTAATTGATGAGGGGGAATCTATGTGTATAATTTCATTGAACTGTTGGAAAAATATCGGTTCTATGGCACTCAACCAATCATCGATAATCCTTAAAGCCTTTGATGGAAGAGGGTTTCATCCATACAGAATACTCCAGGATCTACCTATAGAAGTAGAAGGAAAAACCGTTAATCTAGATGTGTAAATTGTTGAGGCCCCTCTTGATTACAACCTTCTTTTGGGTCGTAGTTGGTCTTATGCCATGACTGCTGTCGTTTCATAAGTATTTCAGGTAATCATGTTTCCTCAAAAAGGAAATATTGTGAAAATCAATTAGTTGTCATACTATTCAACAAAACCTTCTTCTACATACGTTATCCATCATGTTGGAAAAACGACTATCCCATTTAGAAGATGTTGGTGTAGGATTAGTGAAGGATTCTTCTCTCATGGGAACTTTCTCTATACCTCCACCCAACGTACCGCGAACAGTTGCCAACATAAATATGATCTAATCAAGCACTATACCATTTGATGACACCTGGGTAGTGCCTTCAGAATTAGAATTGGAATCTTTCAATGGTGAGATGCCTTTGAGTCCTTTTGAAATGACATATGTAGCAGTGCAGTCATATTCTAACACATTTTCAACTAATCCTGATCAAATGAATGTGATAAACGGAGAAACATATTCCCTATCAAGCTCAGCCTTGACATCATTTCACAATCCCTTTCAACATGTATTTCATACTAATGAAAGTATTCGAGAAATTTTGTCATCGGATGAATTACCCTGGGATGATCTACATCATAGATCTTCATTTTTACTTGATCTTGATTAGTTTGAAAACGATTTTTCAAGAATTTTTACGATTGGTTACGTCAAGGAACCACAAAATCCCATATCGATTACACATTCAGATTCTGAGACTAATTTGGGAAATATTTCTACAATAGTTCCTATTAACATTGTTGGCATGTGTTGTCCTTGATGGCAACCTACTTGATGAAATAAGATTGTTGGCGATATGATGCAGAGTGTTGTCCTTGATGGAAACCTACTTGATAAAGTTGATGAAAACCTACTTGATGAAGTTGTCCTTGATGGAAACCTACTTGATGAGTTAAGGGGGAGATTGTTGTCAATGTGATACAATGTGTTGACTTTGATGGAACCTGCCTGATGAAGTTGTCCTTAATGGAAACTGACTTGATGAGCTGCCTATGATAAGCAACGTATGTGAAAAATAAGGAAGGATGATGTATCTACAGAACTGCTCAGAAGTAACAGAAGAAAGGAATTTCAGTAAGTGCCAAAAAAATGATAAATATGATGTGTCACAAGGCATACGCGGGTTTGTTAAAGTGAAGTAGCGTATGCACGTGGAAAAGTACGTTCCAAGTCGCGTATGCCCTTTTGCGCTCCAAATTTAGAATACCAAGGGACATTACCATGGTATTGACCCAAAGTATTGAGCGCTTGATTATATATTTGATCCCGTCCAGGAATACCATCGGAAGTTGTGTGGTTTTGGCTCATGGTATTGACAAAGACTAAATCTATATAAGGAGAAGAAAATCATAGTGCAAAGTGTGCAAGTGTCTGGGTATTGAATGAATACTTCACTCTGAAGTATATCTGTATGAAATGGGTTACAGTTAGATCTGAACATATAATGCACCTATGATTACAATGATGGATGAAGAAAATGATAAAGAGGGATCTCTAGATCTGAAATAATCATGTATTGTCTAGATCTGATTATGGAATGTTTAGATCTGTTATCTGGCGAATATTTGCTGAAGTAAATGGTGAGATCTGAGTTTTTCATCTGATCTGAAGAGCTGCACAAAGTCCTGAAAGTTATGGATCTATACGCAGGTTAGCTTCATCAAAGGCGCGTGTATACGCGGGTTGTCTTTAGCAAAAGCGCGTATGAAATGTGAAATTAGTTTTGAAGTGTGCAGATGTATATGCAGGTTCGTTTTTGTGAAAGCATGTATATACGCAAGTTCAATGTGTAGAAATTTGCTGAATAATGATTAATTATCCACCGAGACTATCCTGATCACATACAATTCGAATTTATATGAAACACATAATCTCTTCCACTCAGATCATCAAACATGCGGAAATAAAACAAGCGATAGCACATCAATTCATCACACACATTAACACAGTATGTATGGGGAAAGCTTATAGCTGAAAACCCCGCAGCTATTGTGTATATTATAATGGAGAAATCATGTAACAAACTCAGTACAATACTCCTCACAAGTACTCAGTACTTTCTCATGAAGTTACACACAATCTAGCTTAGTTTTGAACAGGTTACTGGTTCAAAACTCATCGCCAATTGCCTTGCCTCTATTGCGCAATCATGGCCTGTCTATATAGAGATCCAAGGTTCGAATCTCCTTGGCTTGACAACACAATCATCATGGGAAATTCCTCCAAGTGTGGTGCAAATCTCATGCACAACTGATGTCGCCACAAATAGCTAATTCAACCCTTTCATCTACCTCTTTCACTGGTCTTCATTGAACTGTTCATGCACTGTAGTGAACTAATGTGTTCTTGAGTTGAATAATGAGTTACTAATTAATGAATTAAATAATATTTAATTCACTCCACTCATAACTAGTTGATCAGCTAGTTAAACTAATCTCAACCAGTTCAACTAAATTAAACCGAACACAACTCCACTAGCTGTCTCATTAACTCCACCAAACTTCTGCCACTGAAATCCTAAATGAAGTCAACCATGCATGAGCTCACCAAACCCCTAGGAATAGCATAATTCCTCTGTCAGATGCATGAGCCACTTCCAAGGCTCGAACTGAAGTGCTCTAAGAGAGTAAACTGAAGTTTATAGTCCAAATATTATTAAGGGTAAATAATATTTGACTTCCCTATTTTAAGGAGAGGCAGTCTAAAAATAGACTTCGACCTATAGGTCCAAAAAAATAGAGTCCCATATATTTTTACCAAATGACCAATACTCCAAGAATAACATACTGCAATCCCTGGACCATGCTCCATATGCCTAAAAATAGACATAGTCTAAAAATAGAATTTGCGCCAGAATTTGCCTGCGGGCCCACTTAGTGAAGGTGACTTCATTTCACTAAGCTCCATCATCTTGCTGCACTTTCAACACAATGAAGTAAAAGCGCATATGGAAACTAGGGTTTTGCTGAAGTATGTGGTATGAAATGTCTGATCTGTTCTGTTGTTTTACTGCTATCTGTCAATGATGAATTCATACAGATCTGGGTTGTTTGACTGCTGTTATGTTGATTGAAGATCAAGATGTTGGTTGATTAGTTGATGATTCAATGAATGATTTGATGTGGTTATAAGTTTCAGTTTGATGAATGTTGAGCTTAAATGTGTGGAGTGGGTCCAGTATGAAAATATGATGAAAAGTGGCCTACAAGTTGTGTTGTATGGAAGCTGTTGGATCCAGTATGAAAATTGATGAAACGTGGTCCGCAATGGTGCTGAGGGTCGAAGCCTTCAGTGAGGGGGTTGTAGCTCCCATCCATTGGTAGCTGGTAAACGAGAGCAGGGGGTAGTAGCTCCCTTCCAGGAGAGGCTGGTAAATGAGAGCAGGGGGTTGTAGCTCCCTTCCAGGAGAGGCTGGTAAATGAGAGAAGGTTGTGGCCTTCTGCAGGTGGGTGCCTGCTTGCTGGTATGAGTCTGCGCCAGTACATGGTTGTACGATGTTTTCTTTATAATAAAATATTGAAGACTGAGACGACGGCAGCGGTGGTTTTCTCTCGAATTGGGTTTCCACCTTAAATCCTGGTGTTCATGTGTGTTGCTTATGTGTGATTATTTATTCTGTTCTTACTGCACATGTTTACTGCTTACTAAACATATAATGAATGAATGATGCAATTATATAAGAAAATAATTATCAGCATAATGAGATCTCTGTTAATACGCGAGTTTTATTAAGGATATCCGCGTGTATATGCGAGTTGGCTTCAGTAAAGTACCGTATGGGTTTTAGATAAGGAAAAAGTAAAAAGTTCTGAGTATGCTCTAAATACTGATTCACCCCCCCCTCTCAATATTTTTCCCAACAAACATATTAGCCAAACCTGGAATTATTGAAAACATTCATATAGGTGCTTCTTGTACGATGGAAGAGATTAACACTTACAAAGCCCTATTTCAAGAATTCCAAGAAATTTTTTCCTGGTCTTATGAAGAGATGCCAGGAATCAATCCTAAGATTGTCATTCATGAAATTAAGACGTACCCAGATGCCAAGCCTATTAGAAAAATATTACGTCCAATACATCTGCGAAAAGCTGCAATTATCAAAGCTAAATTTGAGAAGCTATTACGAGCAGGATTTATTTATCCAATTCCATTGACATATTGGGTATCTAATATAGTTCTCGTTACAAAGAAACAAGGGACTATAAGAGTATGCGTCGATTATAGGGATATTAATAAAGCATGTCCAAAAGACAATTATCCCACACTCTATATTGACCAAATTATTGATGATTGTTTCATAAATGAAATTTTCTCATTTATGGATGGATTTTCTAGCTATAATCAAATCAACATACTCCCTGCCGATCAACCAAAAACAACGTTTATATGTCCTTGGGGGACGTTTGCTTATTAAAAATTACCTTTCGGACTAAAGAATGCTGGTGCAACTTTCCAAAGAGATATGTCTTATGCTTTTCATGATATCAAACATATTATACAACCTTATCTGGATGATTTACTTGCTCATTATTTACGTAGAGACGATCATCCTACACACTTATGAGCTATTTTCATGAGATGTAGGCAATACAAGATTCATTTGAACCTGTACAAATGTGTTTTTTGTGTGCAATCAGGAAGATTACTTGGATTCATCGTTTCGAAAGATGACATTTTTGTCAACTTGTCGAAGGTTGAGGCCATCATCAATTTACCTCCTCCTTCCATACTTCGCCAACTCCATAGTTTGCAAGGGAAAACAATTTTTTTTTATGTAGGTTTATTCCGAACTATTCTAAATTAAGAAAAAGTTTTACTCAGTTGTTGAAACAAAGTCTTCCTTTTATTTGGGATGAGATTGCTGATAAGTCATTTGATGCACTAAAACACGCATTGACCCATGCACCATTATTGCATCCGCCCCAATTACTACCAGGACTACTTTTATACTTAGCTACCTCTGATTCCACCATTGGAATGGTTTTTTTTCAGGAGGATGAATCTCACAATGAACATATGATCTATTATCTAAGTCAGAATCTCAATCCGATAGAAATTAAATATTCACATGTGGAGAAATTGGCCTTGGTAGCAGTCCAAACTGTCCAACGTTTCCGTCACTACGTACTGCTACATAAAACAACTGTGATACATAATTGCAACCCGATGATGTATATCCTGACTAAAAAATTACTCAGGGGCAAATACTCCAAATGGATTGTCATCCTACAAGAGTTTGATTTGGAATTCGAGAAATCTAAATCAAAGAAATCACTAGTGTTTGTTGAGCTTATGTGTGACTTTTCCAATACTGAGACAGAAACAATGGTAGAGGATCCCATCGCAGATGAATCTATGTTTCTCATCGGCACGTTAGAACCATGGTATGGAGATATCATTATATATCTTAAAACCCAAACCTTTCGCCCAAATCTTTCATGTTCAAATCGATGGAGAATCCGATATCAATCCCAGCAATATAATATTTTTGGCGACACTCTTTATCATCGTGGTGCGGATTTTATTTTTCGATGTTGTATAACTCACCAAGAGGCTGAAAATGTTTTTAATGATTTCCACTTTGGAGCGTGTGGTGGTCATATGTCTGGGTTTGCCACAACCCAGAAGATATTGCACACTGGTTATTTTTGGCTGTCCTTATTCAAAGATTGTGTTAGTATGAATCTTAATCGCAAGCATACAAAAAAGGCTCACTTCAGCTGTGCATAACAAACAGACCTAAAAAAAAAAGATGGCTGCCAATTTATTTAGATCTACAGTTAGTTTACCAAGATAAATTCTACAAAATCTAGATCTATGCAGTAAAATACATTAAGCAGTAAATAAAAGCAAGAGTTGCTCCATGCATCCAATAGACAAGACAATAATATTTTTAAAGAATTTTTGTATTTTTTGACACTTGGGAAGGAACATAGAAATATTTTACCAGTCCCCCTCAATGGGATGGGTTCTTGTAAGTCCTCAGCACTTCAAATCTAATATCTCTCTCTCTTGATGGTGTAGAAAACCTAGATAAAAAATGGAACTCAAAGGGAGCTCACAAGAAAAATGGTAGCAAAATATGACAATGATGGAGGATCAAAGTCAGACCAAAAGTATAGATCCAGAGTGATCTTTAGGCAAAAAAAGGTAGTGAGTGAATGGAAAAACCCTTCTATTTATAACAAAATATTGAGTTAGTCTAGATATTGGTGCACAATTAAAATATTATTAACCAAATCTAGATCCAATTTTTATGGAATATTTTATTATATTTGTTGGAGGGAAAAGGAATTTGAATTTGGTCAAATCCCTTTATTTGTAAATAATAAATAAATGAATGATTTATTTATTATTTTAAGAATGTGGTTGAGTAATAATTAAATAAATAGTGATTTATTCAATTATTTATAAATGATTTAGTCAAATTTAACAAGGAATATGTTTTAAATAAGGTTTAAATAATTATTCCTAGAAAATAATAAGATAAATAATGATTTATCTAATTAATTTTCCTGTTTTGGGTTAAATATGACCTGGAATATTAATTAAACTGCTATTTAACTAATTATTCCTTGAGGAAAATCAAACAAATGTGGATTTATTTAATATTTCCTTATGGGGTTTCCTGTTTAGACTATAAACAACTTAATAAATATGAATTACTAAGTTATTTTTCATAGTGAAATAAATTTTACTTAGGGTAAAATTGGTCTTACATGGTGTACTTTGGTCCATCTAATAGTAACAGGTTAGATGACCAAAAATTGTAATAGATTTCCCCCCAGCGTGTGAGCGTTAGGAGCTAATCGTATGACCGAAGTACGTTATAATAACTCAATCACTAGACACATAAAGGGAAGTCAGAGAGAGAGAAATATAAGGTAGACCAAAACACTAGAGGACTATATCCTGAGGAGGCGAGACTTACAGGTGCGACAAATCTCTTTTATGAGTGAGTACCTATGCTATAGGCAGCGGGGGAGGCATACCTATGCCCATCGAGACAAAGTACAATGAATAATGCATCCAGTAAACAAGGGACTGAACTATATAGTACATATTGGCATAAACATGAGCCATATAAAAACATGATAATGAATCCCACATACATACTATGCATGGAATAACAACCAGGACTTATACAATAATATATGAGTACATGAGATATAAGTACAACCAAAGTGCCCCTGTAAATAGGAAAGGGCTCTGAAAATCTGACGGATACATGAAAACTAAAAGGCACTGCAAGTGGCTAAGGCCGAAATCATCAAATCTATGGAGCTGCATCAAAGGCTGTAAGAGGAGGTCATCCAGGCATGTGGGGGGATACTTGAAGGGCCACCCCCTCATGAGGTCTGAAACATCTCACACACACCTGAGAATCACCGGTACAATCTTCTGCATCACTGAGCCATCAAGTATACAGATCTCGATCATGCTATAAAGAGATGGAGCTGAGAAACAATCAAGTTAAAGGGTAATAAGGAGTCCCTTTTCCTGATTCGAGGCACCAAACAAGAAGGGAAGTTGGAACTAAGGTACATCGCCCTCTAGACCTATCTTCTGGAATGAATGATCTGATGTCGATAGAAGGAGGTCCGCTATAGGTGAGGCAATAGGGGATCCTCAACTAAGGCACGAGAGAAAAAAGTAGAGTGACTGATAGACTAACACTAGGGATGATGATGAAATGGGGGGTATTGAGTAGCGGATGAACAACTTCCCTTGTTAGAGAATAAAGGGCATGGATGACCTGGCAGCAATTGACACAATATCAAAGGGGACAGGGGCCAGTAGGACTGAAGGTCATGATGTGCGACACGAGAGAGGAATCAAGAAATGAAGGATGGAGGAATATAGTGGGATATAAAGGGACTCGAGATAGACTCCATGGATGCGATGATGAATCGACTCAGATGCTCTAAACAAGGGTGACTTGATGATGCTGCCACACAGAAAAGGTCCAATGGGGACCATAAAGACATGAGTAAAAAATGGTTACTCATGATGAAAATCGACACAAGCATGGAAAAGTATGGAGGCAAAGTGGTGCCCCAAGTACAAGTGTTGCAAGTGAAGAAATTTGTTTTTTAGGAGTGGTGAAATGACCCTTCTAGGAAAAATGTGTCCTGATGAAGTATCAAATCACAAAAACTAACATATACCCATTTTAGAGCTCGGTGAGAGTTTTCTAATGATACAGATGGGTTATCAAACTGAGCTACGGTTTGGACGTAGTTGGCGAAAGAAAAATCTGGACTTTCTCTTTTAATAAGGCATTTTTCCCTCCAAATTCACTCATTTGCAAGTGTAGCTATGGCGAATGTAGAGAGGAGAGAAGGCCCTAAATCTTGAGGTGATCATAGTGGACAAACCGACCTCTGGAATCAAGATCCGTCAGTTATAGGTAAGAGGCCTAACCATACTCTTTTAATTAAGGAGATCAAAATTTCAGTTTAGACACCCAAAGCTCATGAACAGACTAGGTCACACTTTTTTTGGGTCTATTCTGCGACTTGGGTGGCAGGTATTGGGTAGAAAACTGTGACCTGTCCCAGGAAATGACCTGAAAAGTACGACCTGTCAGAGAAAGGGGGTTTCAGTGCTGTTTTTGGCTGAGAGCTGGGATTTTTATGGTTGAGGGGCATAGGTGCCCCCAAGCATGTTATGGTCATGCCAAAATGTATTTATAAAGGGGGAATCTAAACATATTTTTATGATGTGGTGTGCCATTTGTTTTCATTATGGTTATGTAGTTCGAGAAAGGGAATGGAGGATTACCAATATCTGTGGGTACTACATATATGAAGCAAAATGGACTTAATTTTCTAGGTTGGCATACATGATGTCACTATCCCAAAGAGTGGATTTGGAGATAATGAACTGGTGCTCTCTTAGAAAACCCACAGGTTGGTCAACAATAATGTCTAGGGGATGGGGTTGCTGATGTAAGATGAAGGAATGATGAGGAGTATCATCCCTACAGTGATATGAAGTGATATGGGACTCTATAGGTTCTTTTAAATGGGGAAGAATAAGGGTACTAGAGTCGACACGACCAGATACACTAAGAGGGTTGTGGAGAATCTCTTATCCTGGACTCTCAAATATGGGTGCCCCCTTACCCAAACATTGGGTGTTAATGTAATGGCCACAAGGTGTATGTGGTTCGAATGCATGGTTTCGATGTAAGGGGGCAATAGATGAAGTTAGGGGTGGTGATTGCTTCCATAATGTCGTCATCGTAATAGAAGATGGGGTGACTGGTGGAAGAAAGACCACGTGGTGCGGCGACGCTACCTGACTCATCATCATGAGAAGAAAGGTTCACATGTGCATCGTCACGGAGGGTGACTGAAAAACAAGTAGATGAAGGATCCACCGATGTTGAGCTCAGGGTGATCGCTGAAGAGAGGTCAAGCGAAATAGAAGGGGAAGTCCTAGGGGGGTCTTCCACCGCGGATCTCATGAATGATGATAGGTAGTGGATAGTGGCCGAAGACTCTGTCATTTCGACATCCGAAGGGGCTATGTCAATATGAGTGGGTGTGTCCTCTGGTTCTGCTGAAGCAAAACATGTAGATAAGGGAGCAGTGGACTTGTTGCGCTTGGCCTCGAATTGGCGAACCACTTCCAAGGAGGAGCGATTCTCTTCGAGGCAGGAATAGAGGTAAGTATAGTGGCCATGGAAATAACACAAAGCACAAGGTTGTTTGGTGTGAATAGTCTTAGGGTTCTTGGCTGCAGTCGAGGAAGAAACATAGGCTTCAGGGACCGTAGACTTAGGGAATGCAACATTAACCATGGGCTTGATACGAGGCAACTCGGGATAATGATGGGTGGCATGACCGTCAACATCACACAAAGCACAAGGCTTTGGAGGTTGAGGAGGAGAAGGGTCAGTCGAGGCAACCTTGTCTTTTGGTGCCTTCTTGCTAGCTTTGCTCCCTTTACCCAAAGCTATCGCAATAGGAGAAGGTTCCTGTTGAGGTGGCTGAGGCACAGTAGTAGAGGGAGGGGTCATGGGGACCAGTTGAACCAGGGTCAAAGCAAGATAAGTTTTGGGTTGATCAGGTGGGGTAGCGGCTGGGAGATCAATGTACTAGATGGGAATCCCCAGGGTCAGGTTAGGAAGAGATAAGGTAGCCATCACAGGTATCGAGAACAGTCCGGGAGGGAGAGCTAGGAATGGTATCTGACCAGAGGGGTAATGGCCAGGTGGGAAAACTCCAAGGTGGTTAAGACCAGGAGGAATCATGCCAGGAGGGTAGAGAGGCTCATGGATACTAGCTACAGGTGAAGGGCTAGGAGGAGGAGGTCCAGAGGGCTGAGTTGAAGTGCTAGGATTAGGTTGTGGAGGGTGGGGCTGCTGACTAGCCGAAGCGGGCCGCTTGAGGGAAGCTTGAGACAATTTCATCATGAAAACATTCAATGAGCTGGGGATCAAAGACAAGAGGAGGAAGACCGGGGAATGAACCAAGCAAAGAGGAGTCTTTGTAGACTTCGGGTGAGACACTGGTCAAGGGGTCGACAATTTTCTTATTGGCCATTGAAGATATGATGGACTTAGGGGAGGTCTAAGACTTCAGTTCGTAATATTTAAATTGGTAAATGGTGACTATATTTCCATTATGAGGAAAGGACATATTGCGGTGAACCACATATGGTACAACATACATCGCATAGGTGTAGCTACAACCCAATAGAATGTTGTAATTTAAGGGGGCATCAATGACTTCTATGTCAACACAAACAGTCTTTCCCGCAAGAGTAATAGGACAATTACGGAATAGGCCAATGGGTTGGGAAGCATGGCCATCCCATGCTCGAAGGGTGATAGTGGAAGGGGCCAAATCAGGTGATCCAAGTTGCTTCCAAACCGAAGCAAACATCATGCAGGTGGATGCCCCCTTATCAATGATACAACGAGAGACGTTGGAATTCCAGATCTTGACAGGGATTTGGAAGGTGACGGAAGCAGGGAGGGGGGGATGTTCTAACCGATCAACATCGAAGATGATCAAATGATCATCTGAAGGATTTATATTTCCCATGGCAGTTAGTAGAGATTTTCGTTGTGAAGGGCACGACTGGAGGAGTTCTAGCGTTGAGATGGCAGCAGGAGATTGTGCCAAATCTTCTACTATATTATACGAATCAGAAGCTTTGCCAGAAGCAGCGTTTTAACGTAATGGTCCCTTGGGGATCTTGGTATGAACCTCTACCTTAGGCCGAGGGATCTGTAAAGGACCATTGGTTGTCAAAAGAGGCTCTGTAGAACCTGAAGAAGGGGGCTCGAGGGCAGACGTAGCGGGAGGCTTGTTGTACTGACGGGACCATTGAGGTCAATGGTAATGGGTTGGTTAGAATTCATCATGAGAAGCTGGTAATTTGAGGTACTAGATGGAAGAGGTTGAGTGGCCACCTAACCTTCAGGTGGTTGGGTAGCCACAAATCCTTGCTGAGGGAAAGGATTGGTAAACATAGTCGGCTGACTAGGCACAAAACTAGGAGGAATGGAAGGGGAGACTTGCTGTCCTTGCGATGCTGCTTGAGGCTCCAACATCTACCGCATCTGTGGTAAAAGAGGACAATCATGGGTGCAATGACCATAAAAACTGCAACAAGAACAAGGCTTTTTTGTGCGAACATGCCTGTCCTGCTTGGGCTGAGTGCCCTGTTGCTGGTTAGAAATGTTAGGTGCATTACCTTCAGGATTAGGTCTAGGATTACTGAGGGCAGATTGATTTTGGGTGCCTTTCCTCTTCTTTTTGGAAGTAGGAGGATTAGTCGCGCCCTGCTGTGCATACACCTGCCCCTGAGGGGGCGGTGGCTGTTGTTGCGGGGGTTGAGAAGGCAAGGGAGGTGGGGGTGCAAATGCTTGAGGGGCTGGTGCACCATGCTACAGATACGGATAATAAGGAGGTTGGGTAACATTGTGGTAAACAGGTTGGGAAAAAGTAGGAGGCATGCCGTATCCTGGATACATGCTACTGGGAGGGAGAAATGTGCTGGAGGAGCTGGCCCCTCCCTAAGGGAAACCATAGCCCATGGGAGGTTGAGCGTATGGATGAGAAAGAGCTCCACAATATCGTCGGCGGCATGGGATGCCCCTGGTGCGTTGGCACCACTGGGTCTAGTGAGATCAGGTAGGATGGTATAAACATAACCAAACTAAGCGTAGATCAAGTGATATTTTAACGCAATCTAGAGAGCATCTTCTTCGGTTTGAGGGAAATGCGATGCGACATATTTTCCGATAGCAGGAAAAAGGGATCGAAGGAACCAGTCCATCTAGACGCAGTATTTGAAGGTAGGGGCTCGACATAGGCTCTTTCTTCTCTGCCATTCTTAGACATGATCGGATAGGCGGGTCACATACAATTGACAAAAAGAAGTCAAAAGTTCAGTACCAGTGTCATAATGAAGGGGAAGCTAGAAATAAGACAGAAAAGCCTGGGCAAGAGTTGCAAAGGTGGCATGAGAGGAGGAGGCTTGATCAACATACCACTTAGAAGCTTCACCAGTAAGCGTATGTTGGAACAACCGAAGAGGATAGAGTCATCGGTAATGGAGTTAGACGAACACTAGATGTGGAAATACCGAACATGATTTGTAGAATCTTCTCAAGAAAGACCTTCAAACTTGGGGATGTTTGAAGGGAGCTTGGTTGGCATAGCAGGTCAATCAGAGTCATGGCGTATAGGGTCATTGATAAAATGGTTAAAATTAGGAAGACTGAGGCCTGCCATTTAGGGGAGCAAGGGAGCAACCAGGATAGTTCCTGTTATGGTCCCACTAGTAGTATTCCCAACATTAGGGTCGGGGCTACCACCAACGTTAGTTCCTAAACCAGACATGGTGAAGGTGATAGGGAAGAATCGAGGATGGAACTAGAAGGGGAATCCAATAAACAAGAAGAGGAGTCAGAGTGCAGACTCGGTGGAGGACTAACTCGAATCCTACGCAGAGGAGTAAGTATTCCTACCGAAAACTAAGGATGAAGGCCAAGAAGTCTCTGGGATAAATGCCTTGGGGGTGCAATGATGAAAGCACAAACACGGTACAAAGGGAAGAGAGACCAATAAGGGAAAGGAGGTGCAGGATCAAATGATTACAATGTTGAAACAAGGGCAAAGAGGTGCAGGATTAATTGATTACAATGTTATAGTCTTTGCCTAGCAGTGTTAACCATGCTCTTCTTCACTTAGGGTGTGTGTGTTAAGTGCGTAAATTTTAATTTTTAAACCCAAAAGTTTGTAGAGAAAAAGAAAAAGTGTGCTGTATAACTGTAAATAAACCTGCAGATAGCAGTATATGAAACTAAAATAACAGAAAATAAACAACTAATTATGCATTAACCTAAACCCAAGGAGGTGGGCCTCTCAACAACTAGTCTATGGGTGGGAAAAAATCTAGTCAAAACACACCAAAATAGCTAATAGATCTAAATTCGGTAGGGACAATGATCTAAAGGTCAGATCTACTGGAAATAGGTGCAGAAAAACAGAAAAGAATCAGAGGGAAAATTGTTGTAAATGAGGTGGCGAAAGGCTACAACCTGGAAGGAAATGGAGGGGACCCTAGAGGAAGAACCAAACAAAACTAAAAGGAGGTGTTTTGGATGGATGAATAACCAATATGAAGTGGATCTGAAGGTAAGGGATCAGATCTGAAAAATGGCTGAACACGCTGAAATTTTAGACGAACTGTTGCAGCTAAAACACCTCTTAGAAAGGTGGAGGGTACTGAAGCCCTAGGGGGCTAGGTTCCCACCTTAATGAGTAAAATAGAGAAATTAAAGGTCCAAAACGGGCAAAGACGGAGGTCAAACAACCCTGAATAGAGGCCCAGACAAACCCAGAAAAATCTCAGAAAAGTTCCCCCAAAAAGTTCAGGTCGCAGTGTTTGACCTGATTTTTGCAGAGGTCGCAGGTTTGGGGCTGTTTTTTGTGCCTTGAAGGTCCAGGTCACAGGTTTTGGCCCAAAAAGTGTGACCCGCACTTCCGTCACTCTCGGGAGCAGGTTTCAGAAAAATTCATTGTCTCAGCTGTGGCTGATGCCTGTCACCTGTGCAATAGGTCTGAAAACACACATAAGTTAGAATTTTTAATGTTTTAGGGTTTTATAGGTTAAAAACAACATCAAGAAAAGCAAAACAAGAAGCTGAAGATAAATATTAGGGTTTTAAGCAGCTGGTCATGTAGGGATTTGAAAAATGACAGAGGTCGTAATCGTAAACCCTTGTGGAGTCGCCAATTGTTAGTATGAATCTTAATCGCAAGCGTACAAAAAAGGCTCACTTTAGCTGTGCATAACAAACAACCCTAACAACAAATATGGCTGCCAATTTATTTAGATCTGCAGTTAGTTTACCAAGATAAATGCTACAAAATCTAGATATATTCAGTAAAAGACATTAAGCAATAAATAAAAGCAAGAGTTGCTCCATGCATCCAATAGACAAGACAAGAATATTTTTAAAGAATTTTTGTCTTTTTTGACACCTCGGAAGGGAAAATAGAAAGATGTTACCAGTCCCCCTCAATGGGATGGGTCCTTGTAAGTCCTCAACACTTCAGATCTAAGATCTCTCTCTCTCTTGATGGCATAGAAAACCCAGATAAAAAATGGAACTCAAAGGGAGCTCACAAGAAAAATGGTAGAAAAATATGACAATGATGGAGGAACAAAGTCGGACCAAAAGTATAGATCCAGAGTGATATTTAGGCAACAAAAGGTAGTGAGTGAATGGAAAATCCCTTCCATTTATAACAAAATATTGAGTTAGTCTAGATATTGGTGCATAATTAAAAAATTAACCAAATCTAGATCCAACTTTTATGGAATATTTTATTATATTTCTTGGATGGAAAAGGAATTTGAATTTGTTCAAATCCCTTTATTTGTAAATAATAAATAAATAAATGATTTATTTATTAATTTAAGAATGTGGTTGAGTAATAATTAAATAAATAGTGATTTATTCAATTATTTATAAATGATTTAGTCAAATTTAAGAAGGAATATTATTTAAATAAGGTTTAAATAATTATTCCTAGAAAATAATAAGATAAATAATGATTTATCCAACTAATTTTCCTGTTTTGGGTTAAATATGACCAGGAATATTACTTAAACTACTGTTTAACTAATTATTCCTTGAGGAAAGTAAAAAAAATGTGGATTTATTTAATATTTCCTCATGGGGTTCCCTGTTTATACCATAAACAACTTAATAAATATGGATTATTAAGTTATTTTTCATAGTGAAAGAAATTTTACTTATGGTAAAATTGGTCTTACATGGTGTACTTTGGTCCATCTAATAGTAACAGGTTAGATGACCAAAAATTTGTGTAACAGATTGTATCTTTGCGGTCTTAAAATGCCACAACTGCCAAATTTTTGATCGAAAGATGCGTGCATCTCCAGTTCCTCGTCACCCAATCATTGCTGTCAGTCCTTTTGTGAAATGGGGTATTGATTTCATTACATGTAACCCTCACTCGGATGAGGGGCATGGGTATATTATTCTCGCCATAGATTAAATTATCAAATGGGCCAAGGCGATGCCTACATTCACGGCTGACGACAAAACTGCAACTACTTTCATATTCAATAATGTGATTGCTTGTTTCGGTGTGCCTCAAGCTATTATCACAGATCATGGGAGTCATTTTCAAAATATTATGATGACTGAACTTTCTAATCAACTTGGCCTATTCCATGATAATTATACTCCGTATTACCCATAGGCTAATGGTCAAGTTGAAGCTGTTAACAAGGTTTTAACCACCATGATTAAGCGGATTATCGAAACTCACAAATCAAATTAGCATACCATGATTTTTTCGGCACTATGGGCATACCAAACCTTTGCAAAAAACTGCTACATGGTTCACTCCTTTTCAACTTGTTTCTGGTTTAGAAACTGTGTTACCCATTGAATGTGAAATACCGTCGCTCAAATTAGCGATTAAGTTGTTACCAGCTACCTTTGAAGAGGAAAAACACTTTCTATACTTAGCACAATTAGATGAGACTTGGCGCACTGTTGCATTGGCTACTGAAGCTCATAAGAAACGTGTGAAAGCTCAGTATGATAAAAGTGTTAACCCTCGTGTTTATTCAGAAGGTGACATAATTTTAGTATATGATTAAGTTGATGATAAGCTAGGCACTGAAAAATTTGAACTGATGTGGCATGGTCCCTATATTTTCAAGCGTGTACTTGCAAAAGGAGCCTATGAATTAATTGATTATGATGGGGTCACTTTAGATAAACCTAGAAATAGTCTTTATCTTAAGAGATATTATGCTTGACTTTTGTGTGAAAATCTCTCTTATACAATAGTTACTTTTTAGAATAATGTGCCTAGATTAGTTTTGCTGTTACTACTATCACTGCTTATCTTGATTACTTCTTATATTGCAGATGTTGACATCCCTTCAAACATACATTGGTTTTGCTGATGGTGCATATCGTAGTACACTGAATATCTCTTCCGCGGCTTGGGTTATCTATTCACCCATCGATGAGTTAGTTTCTATTCATGGGATATGCCTTGAGCAAACAATGAACAATGTTGCAGAATATAGTGTAGTCATTGAGTTATTATCTGATGCCATTTCATATGGTATTCAACATTTGATCATCAGGTTGGATTCATAACTCATTGTATTACATTTAAACAGAGTATATGAAATTATAAATCCAATGTTATTGAGATTATTTTTGAAGGTTCATCTCTTGGAACAAGAATTTGATTACATTGAATATCAACATATTTCATTAAATTTAAACACATTGGCTGATGCATTAGCTAATCATGTTTTAAATAGACATTTGCAACATTAACAGAGTAAACCAAAACAAAATTCAATCCATGTTGAACAAGATACTCATAGAACGAAAGTAGTAATATCATTAGGATAGATTAGTTTGTTTTCAAAAAATATTACATCGTCTATGATCATAGGTTCAAACACCTTATTATCTAATATATACTGATAAAAAAAACAAAAAATTTTGATCTACAATGATCATCCACTATCCATGATGATGATCATGGTAATAGACTATAGCATGAGCCCCCTTGTGCATAAATATCCTGAATGGACCTGGAACACCTATCACATGTATCTGAAGCCTAAGAGGGATATCATCTGTTCCTCTCTTAGGAATGTTTATGGTCAACCTCTCAAGATTGTGCTCCATGTCTATTAGGATCTCTATTTCCTAGTCTTGTGGGGGTGATTCAAGCTGTGCTTCCTGCCTATCAAAGCGACAAAGTGTTGCTGGTCTTTGTGGACTAACATATGCATTTAAATATTTTTGTTAGTATTGGATGATAAAAATAAAATAAAAATTAGATTAAAAAACATCGAAATGATTCGCTTACCTGTCTCGTCCCACTGTGCCCCTGGAGGCAAATATGTTTCAAGATCACCTTTGTAATCCATTCCTGTATAAGGAAAGTCTTCGATGGTGAAGACTTGGTTCCTAAGCCACATGAAGTATGCTGGAGTAAACCAAACTACTGAGCCACCCTCGTCACCATGGCGAGCCATTAGTGTCACCCATCACACCATCCGAGGTTCCTGAGGAGCCCCACTATCTACTGGAATCAGCTGCAGAGTAAGAAGCAGAATTCACTCTAAAGAAAATGAAATGAGAATGGCGCCATATCCAAATTTTTTCAACTTCGCATTCTTTGCTCTAGTTAATTGGCCTTTCATGTTGGCCAATACTCCTTCACACTAGTTAAATATGGTTCCTCCAAGACACTCGAATGTTGTTTGCATCTGTGACTTAGTAGCCACATGCGGAGTTGCACTCCCGCACAATTTGGTTACTGTAAATTTTCAACTTCACATTCTTTTCTCTAGTTAATTGGCCTTTCATGTTGGCCAACACTCCTTCGCACCAGTTAAATATGGTTCCTCCAAGACACTCGAATGCTATTTTCACCTGTGACTTTGTAGCTACATGCGGAGCTTCACTCCCACACAATTTGGTTACCGTAAATGCTATCAATTTGAGATCCAATCGCAAGATATTTTTAACATCTATGCGACCATCCTTCAAACATGCCTCATTGCTACAATATTTCTCTTTGTAACTAGTAGTGGAAAGACCTCCTTGTCTGGCCCCAAATAAGGATATGCTTCTTCCTCTTCAGGACAATCCGGTAAGGAAATACATGTCCTTTAGCTCAAGTTTGAGCCGGTGGTCACCGATTATGAAGCATTGGTCTTGAAAATCCCACGTATTTACAAGCCAAACCATTAACTCCACTTGTGCCTTCATCCCTTGGATAATCCATAATTTGTATAAGCCACAATTCTTCAACGCACGCATGGTTGTATTGTCATCCATAGCTTCATTGTCTATGAGCTCATGTTCGCATTCTCGCCACTCCAACATGGTGAAACAACCTACAAATCAACACATTCAACAAGTTAAAACCATTTGGAAGAGAATTTGAACCATTTTTTAAGAGAAATTTGGATTTTTAAAACGTTCACGACGCCTCCACAGGTTCTGTGTGTAGACTGTGCGGATGTCCACACACGCTCCATGCAGAACCCATGGCAGCCCGATAATTTTTTCTTTTAAAAATTATCAGGGTCAGTGGTTATCATATGCATTACTTGCGGACCCCCGAGGGTGCATTTTAAAACATAAACTCCTCCTAAAAAATGAAATTAAGGCTCAAAATGGAAAATGAAATGGATAGAAATGAAGATAAGGATGATGTGGATTACCTGGTTCTGACGATTCAAGAAATGGATGGTCGTTTCTCCCAATATTTGCTCCATAACCTTTTAGCCAAAAGCTTTCTGTGCTCTGCTCTGAACACAAAAGGTGAAAATGATTTGTTTTAATTCATTTTTATAGTTTTTAAATGAATACAATATTATTATTTTATTTATTTTTCACTTTAAAATGCTATTTTAAATATTTTTACTTTTTGGAAATAGGTATGTGTAATATTTTGAGTTTTTTGTGTAAGATACAAGATTTTTTGGTGAAACGAGTTATTTTGACATTGAGTATAATTTTATCATTTTTTCGGGCTCTGTAAAATTATGAAAAAGAGAAACCCTGGAGTTCTCTTTTAAACCCTTTTCAGACTCTCGAAATATGAAAATATTGCCGAGTACTTGACTATTCGAACTCATTAAAGTAAATGAAAAGTTGTCCCTTTAGTATAAGTTTACCCCTTTTTCCAGACTGAAATGGACCAATTACGAAAAAGGTATACATTGACTAATCATGGTCAATATAGTTCTATCCTACATTATTTTATCCCTTTTCAGGTATGAGAGACTAAATTTATGAAAAATAACAACCATGGAGTTTACTTATGTTTTTCTTTTGACTCCCTAAAACTAAAAAGCACCGATTTTCTCCTATGATGGACTCATTAAAATTTAATAGTAAAGGACCTGTCGATTACAAACAGGACCGAACCACTCCTTCTTAGGGTTCGATTTTAATACTAATATGGACTCATTCAAAGGATGAAATTACACACAATAAAATGTTATCCTCCTTAATCTTGTCAAAAATAAAGAGGTACTTGCCAATAATGGTGGGGGAAAAATAGAGAAAAATAATCCAATTGTCACCCTTGTTTAAAAAGAAACATGCCACTCTTGAACATGACACTTTGTCACACTTTTACCTGGGTTGGGAAATATTTTGTCTAACAGTTAATAGAACCACATTGAAAGTCTTCAAGCTGGTTTCTGGGTGTTAGCTTTAGATCAAATGCTTCTAATCCATCTGTAATGTCGTTATGTGTTCAAGAGAGGGTTCAAATAAATCATTCATTGCAAACATTTGTATCCATTCAAATTGACCATCCCTGAGTCAGTACTTGCAAATTTTTCTTCAAAAATTGATCTAATGGTTTCGTGTCATGGGATTTCCTATGACGGGTCACTATCTATCGACATCATCTCATCATCTAGAAAGTTGATCAAGAATCCTAACAATACCTTGGGATCTGCATACCCTAATGGCTGGTTTCTCGCCTTTGACGACGTGTTGCATCATTGACCTTCGATGGAAAGTTTCTATGAGTGTTCAACTGCAAATCATTCATTCACACTTCATAGATTGTACTGGAGTACTTTGAGAACCATTTTCATTATTGGTAGTTTCTCTCACACTTGTTAACGGTTCACATCATTGATCGGTAATCAAGTGGTTTATACCATGTTCGACTTCGACACAATTAATCACATGGATAGATTCATACTAGTTCGGGAAGTGGAAATAATGACCTTGGATCTAGTTTCCACCATCCAGGTTGCGAGGAGTTTTATTATTCATAATACAATAGACTACTTATGACAGATGGTTGTGCTCATACTGTGTCTACTTTATGTAATATTGAAACCATATATGTACCAGAACATTTATTTATTTTTGATCTGAGTATGGGAATGCCTAACTCAGCGATGATATATATATATATATATATATATATATATATGTTTGCATTTAATATTTTTCTAGGTTTTTGACTGGTGTCTCCAATCTAATCCTCGTAATGATAAAGCACTTCACTCTTGAGAATAACCTCAAACTTCGCACTTTAGGGGGAAATCTGTTACACGTCATTTTGTCACCATGAAATTTGATTTTTCATATGGGTCTATCACCACCTATATCATGTTCCCTTAGAAGTCAAAAACCTTAATGTTCCTGAATCAAGTCTTGGAATTAGAGAAAATCTCTTTAAAACCCTTAAAATTCTACTTGTGAGGTTTTTCTAGCCTTTCCCTACGCATGCACTGTTGTTTGGTTAGTAAAATGTGGTGACCCCCACAATTTTTGCTACTATTACCTGCACACCCCTGCGAAAGGAAAATTTAAAGAAGAAGTAAATTCTAGAAGCCTAGCTGGTCGAATATTCTTCCAATTCGAAGCTTCTAGAGTCGCGATCAGTTCGAGCTTTATCCCTCCACTCATAGAGCGTATCCTTTGGTCCATGGAGCTCAAATCCCTTCGTGAGAGGAATCTATTCCCCTCTTCATGGAACTGAAACTACCTCCATTTTCCTGTAAATTAAGCTCAAGTTTCAGGTTGAAGGGTAGACATACATGGTAGTTGTTGAAGATATTCATAAGAGTGCATACTTTCTACACTAGTGAGTTGTTGTTGGCATGAGAATGATTACACCCTTGTGTCCATAAATCCATGTTGGTATTCAAGGAGGAATGCTTATCAAACTGAAGGAGGAATGATTGTTTAGGACCTCGAGAGAAATCTGTACGACATCAAGGCATCAGGTTGTAAGATTACTCTTTTAATTAAAGATAATACATATGGATCTCTTTTTCTCATTGAGTTGTTCTTATGCTTATTGAAATAACATCAATACTTAGACTCCTTGATCACTAAGTTAAGTTATATTTTCTTGATTATTATATGTTCCAGATGCTTTGATTATTTTGTCTTGTCTTTGATTGCAGGTTCTACTTAATGAAGAAGCCACTTTGGAGAGAAAATATAAAATACTACATCGAACGTTTGGATTTCAAGGTAGGGGAATGTCCTCTTTACTTTCTTATAATAATTCTCAAATGCAATTAATCTAGAGAAAAAGGTTTTCAAATGGACGTTTGTTTCTAGCTACTCACTGAGTACTAGGGAGATCGCTGTTGTCAGCAAGAGGGATTAATCTACATAAAAACATGTATCCAGGTATGAGCCAACACATGTTAAAGAAATCATGGCCTCACCTTTCATCAGGAAAGCTTTTGAGGATATGGGTTGTCTAGGTTTTTGTGAAAAGATCTAAGAATTAGGTTTTCATGCCAAATTGACAAGCCTCTTTGCCACCACTTTTAAGAAGGACAAGGCCATCTTTGCAGGGGTATAATTCACCATTTCAGCAGATGCCATTGCAATAGCTACAATAATTCCAAATCATGGAGAAATATGGTTCAAAAGGATGGATTTGGACATTGAGAATTACAAAGTTTTCCTAAAGTCACACTACAAAGATGCTCCAAAACATATTTTTCCCTTTGGACAATTGCTTGATAGGTATGATCCATTTATAAAAATTATCATGAGGTACTTTACCTGTGAAGGGAGGTTTTCAAGAATTTATCAGTATCATATAAGGCTCCTCATGCACTTCACAACAGTCAAACCTCTAAACCTGCCTCATTATTTATATAGAAGCATTGTAAAGATGACGGAGAAGGTATAAAGCAAAGGAAAGGATCATCAATCCAATATATTTCACCATGGCTTGGTCAGAGTCATTGTTCTCCATCAAATTTCAGAGATCAACATGCCTTAGGAGGCATTCATCGAATCAACTTCACTTTTCCTTACTACTAGTCAACCTAGTAGTCAAAGTACAACATCACCATCACCAAATCCACAAGAGGTTGGTTCTTCCAGTAAAAAATTTGCACAATCACCTAGGGCATCAATGGAAAATAAAAATAGATCATAGGTGATCGAAACCTGCAACTGCGGGAAAAGGCTTGTGTTTTCTCCTTTAGAACACCAGCATGATGCACCCTTGCATGATGATGAGCAGGCACCTTTGGAGGATGACATGGCAAAGCATGAGGCACACAAATAACCTAAGGAGATTATAAAGGAGAAATAAGAAGAAATAAGAGAACTCATGGACAACCTTTCAAAGGAAAATTTCATGATAGCATTTCTTTAGTAGGAGAACATGCAACTTCAAGCAAATCAACTTTTTCTCACTAAACCTAAGGAGAATTTGGAGGTAGAAGATGGAAAAGGTAAGGTTTTCATTGATTTCGAGAGGCTTGAGATAGAAAGGTGCCAATCTAACCTAGGAGGCCAAGAACAAGAGGTCTCAAGAAGCAAAAAGAGCTTAAAAGTGAATCATCTCCTTCATTAGTTCAACAAGATTTTGATGAGCTCATTGTAGCTGATATTGAACAAAAACAAGGAGTTTTGGCTTGGCAGGGGTAATGAACACTTGGAGATGCTCTTGAAGAAGGCCAAAAATTCCACCAACCTCCATAGGCACATGGCAAGGCACTACTGCACAATAAACAATATTTCTGAAATCTGGGTTAGGAATATGAAGAAAAAACTTAGGAAAACCCTAATGAAGCTAAAAAAGAGGGATAACTTGGATTTGCTGGCTGAGGCATCTCTAGATGTCTAGGTCATCATTCAAGGATGGTAAGGATGAATTTTCAACAAATTTTGAGCTGTTTTGGTATTTTTTTTGGATTTTTGGAAATTTTGGCAATTTTGGATGTACAAAAGCGTAGCGTGGCCCACACTACGATTTTTCCCAGGACCTCCAAATGATAAATTTATTGCATGGTTGGATAGATTTTGGTGAATACATGTTAGATCTGTATTTATTTGGCCTTGTCAGTGCACAAGATGGAAGGAAAAGTCAGAAAACATTCTCAAAGACATGTTTCTGCCACTGTTTCACACCCCACGTTATGCTTATGGTGCAGTCTTGGGAAAAGTGATTTTTAGAAGTATTGAAGAGGTTTTTTTTCATGCTTGAAGGTTCTAAGGATAGGTATAAATCCTGGGTTTTCCAAATATATTTTCAGTTCAGAAAATGGATGAAGAAAACCCACTCAGAAGAGCCCTCAAACCTCACGCTATGCTTTTTGTTGAGCACACTACACTTCCGTGTTAAATTTTTTTTTGGACAGGTGGCATTAAAAAAGTCAAAATGATAGAGGTTGCAACTATCTCATGAGATGTTTTCATAGTTAATGAGTCTAATGATGTTCCTCCTTGTAAAAGTATTTTATATTTAATGAAAGAGACAAATACTCCTACTTGTTAGCTAAAATAGGGGGGGACTATTTCTATCTTCCCTAAAAACTAGGTATTGACTCATTAGGTGCATTAATGAAGTGTTTTGCATCAGGTTTCGACCCATAGTGATATAATCTGATCTATTTTCTATATTTACTCCAACTAAAGTCATTGTAGAGGTTGTATAGATGATAATTACAATGTGGAGCTTATGTACATCTTTTTACAATGATATCAAAGAGTCACATGTCACAGTTATAATTTTGGGACTCCAGTGGTATGCTTATTAGCATTTTTATTCTCAGTTTTACAATCAAATTGAATTTTTATGCTTCCTTGAAATCACATGTATGATTTTATATGATAATCTTATGAGTTTTTAAATAATAATTCATAGTTTATGTGCCCTGTTTTATGAGATTTTCATGTATTTGTTCTATTTCTTCTGATGAATGAAATCATAGTAATATGCACATTTTGATTCTTCCTTTCTCAAACCCTATACCACAATGAAAATATAAATATGTTTCTAACCATTCCTACCTGGCCTCATTTTCCTCTCTATAGCTGGTCATTTGAAACCTGACCTTGAAACCTTGACCTAGTTACTAGAGTGCCACTTCTTATCTAGCAAATTCAAAACAAAACCCTAATCAAAATTACTGAGCTTATATCTCGCCTAAGATCTTTTCCTTTCTAGTCACTTCATTGATTGTGAAATTTATACTGAGAGAGCCCTCTCTGGTTTGGTAGGGCTAGCTATTGAATCCAAATATTGGTTTGAGGTTACCTCCTTCAGTCTCCTTTCTCATCCTTGGGAAGCGGAGGGAGTGATAACATTTTTGGCGTCGTTTCGGGGGAGCGAAGGTTAAATATTTCCCAGGAAAGAATGAAAAATATTAGCTCTGATTGCTGATGGTGAACAATGGTCAGGCACAAGAAGGCTCTGCATATTTCATCTGGCGACTCTAGTGTCTAAGAATCCAAAAGTTCATATTTTTCACGGTGAGTCCACTGTTCAAAAACCGATAGCTTGAAGAACTTTTTGGTGACCTTACTAATTTAAAGATGGATTTAATTGCTAGAAGGTATGCTCCTATGAATCACACATGTATTCCCGGTTTTCCAAGTCACATGTCTTGTGTTGATTGGCATACTTATTTGCCAAAATTTAAGGATGAAGAAGGAAATTATGGTGCTTTCATTTGATTAAGTTTCATATACACATACATAGGATAGGGGTTGAAATTCATGAGGATTGCTTGATGAAGATATTTATGGAAACCTTAGAAGAAAGAGAAAGGTTTTGGTATGAGAAGTTTCCATCTGCTAGTCTATGTTCTCTTAAAGATTTCTACACAATATTTTGTGAAAATTATAAACAAAACTACCCTTCTCTAGTGTGGGTATAAAACCTTTGTGGAAACCATGATGATCTTATTCAACATACGGGGATTGAAATTCATGATAAATATTTAATGGATTATAAGATTGATGAAGTCTTGTTTGATTTATTTTCTCATCAGGAGGATGTATTAGAGCAAAACCATGACATTCAGGTGGATTCCCAACAGACAAAAAATTCTACAGCTGGAAATGAAAATAATCAGATTATCAAGGATCACGAAGAGAACAATGAAAGAGAAGAGTTGTTTCCAAAGCATCTTTCAAAATAAGATTATATTCAAGATAATTTCCAACAAACAATGTCTTCTTTGACTGAGGATAATATTAAGTAGAAATCAATTGAGGAAGATCAAGATCATTCTCTTGAATTATATGAAGGTATTCAACAATGTTAAGGAGACCAAGACATTGATGAGGAGCGTCATTCAATTTTTTCTTCAAATATTCATTTCTTGGATTTTTGTTTCAAGAGGAAACCTTTCCATCCATATGTTAAGAATTTTTTGCGGACCAAGTGCACACTCTTTATGAAATTCATCATGAGGAGCAACCAATTGTAATAGAAGGATGTTTCTTGATTCCTCCAAAGAAGCAAGAGCTATTTTTGCATGATTTTCAGGGTCCTGTGGAGAATTTGTTATAGCCAGTAATGAAGGTCTATGTTGCATCATTCATTGATGAAGGTGATCAAATTCAGTACATAGATAAACCAACAATTTGGAAGGAGGTTTGTTTTCATATTTTAAATCCTCCAGAAAATCTTATGTTGCATATTCTCCATGATCGTTTGATTAGTTTGTTGCAACCATCTGGGAAGATGAATCTTCTTATATTTATGAATCATGAGCACATGTTCAGTGGACACTTGGAGTTGTGTAGCTTTTGTTTTTTCTGCCTACTCAAGGAAAGTGTGAGCAAGATTCAAGTAAGTAACCATTTGCTAGATTGGTTATAATGAAGGGATCATATCACACGATTGTGTATATATCTTCATTAGGTGGGAAATTATCATGAGGACTTGAAGCCCGATGGTCTGCTGCCAAATGTAAGTCAAGTCAGTTCTAGTTTTTCTTAAGTTTGTCAGTCAATCATTTCAATGTGGAGCTTTTATTTTATTTTTTGACTCCATCACCAAATGGATGAAGTTACTTGGTCTACAATATTATTGACACCTCATAAAGGAGATTCCATCCCCAACTGGAGCCAATGTTAGTGTCTAAAGGTTTCAGTGATCAACTACACTCTTTCATGATTACTGGATAGAGTCCTTGGTCAAATTTTTATAATTTTAAATGAGTTTTTAAATAAAATTTGATTACTGATTGTTTTTTAGGTCAATGCTGCTCCCTCCATTAACTCATGGTCATCATCACTCATCCAGTCAAGTCTTCATTTAAGTGTCTAGGGTCATGAATTAGTTAATATACCATCATCTAGGTCATGGTCTAGGATTACATTTGAAATTTAGTTTCATCATTAGAAGTCACCATCATGGGAGTTGGAAAATTAGAAAATAAAGTAAAGGGAAATATTTCCTATGCAAAGAAATTATGCCACATGTCAAATCATTCAAAGGATATTTTCTCAATTACATATGATTTCATTAACCCAAAATCATAGTTTTTGAGCTATTAAGGGAAATGAAGCTTTTCATGAGTTCATTTCATCTTTCCTGGTTTTCAAGAGCTCCTCTCTTATATTCTAAAACTCTCCATAGAAATACATAGATAAAAATCCATCAAATATATGCTCCATTCTACTGAATGATGCGTTTCTGTTAGCCATGCTACACTTTTCCTCCTACGCTACGCTTCTGGTATCCATTGTTGCATTTTCAAATTGGAGGAAAAGCAACCATCCACAAGGTTTCATCTCAGCAAGTCAGGGTTTCCAATACCTCTTGGACAAGTAAGTATCAGCTGGCACTCTTCTCTTGCATCTATCTTCTAAAATATTTCAATGAATTTCCCTCTTTTAGGGTTTTCACTACGTTTTTCATTTCCATGAAAATTTGTTTCAAATCAGTGGTAAAACCATAAGTTTATTGCTCCCCTACACTCACATACAAATTTCATACTTCCCTCACTCATTCCCCTTCATTTCCTACATTTCCCTATAAACCCTTTCCTAGGCTTTCCTAGGTTAGGAATGTGTTATCCATATTTTTACACATTCCCCTTACTTTTTCAAGAGTTTTCAATTCCCTACACTCCCTAATATATACCCCTATCACATAAATTTTTCCCATAAATTTACACACTGCCTAACCCCTTCATTCCTTTCCTTAAACACCATAGTCCATTATCCCTATTTTTATAGTCATATCCTATCCCTTTCCTTCACACTCAGCTAGGATTTTAACCATGGAAGCTGCAAACAGTGACACTGAGAAGAAAATGTACAATAAGGGTGGACATGTATCCAAGTATGAGCCATCACATTTCAAAGAAATCATGGCCTCACCTTTCATCAGGAAAACCTTTGAGGATATGGGCTGCCTAGGTTTTTGTGAAAAGATCCAAGACGCAGATTTTCATGCCAAATTGACAAGCCTATTTTCCACCACTTTTCAAAAGGATAAGGCCAAAATTGCAGGCGTAGAATTCACCATTTCAACAGATTCCATTGCCACAACTACATGTATTACAAATCATGGAGAAATATGGTTAAAAAGGATGGATTTGGACATTGAGAATTACAAAGTTTTCCTAAAGTCACACTACAAAGATGCTCCAAAACACATTTTTCCCTTTATAAAATTGCTTGAAAGGTATGCTCCATTAATGAAAATGATCACAAGGCACTTTACCTATGAAGGGAGGTTTTCAAGGCTTTATCAGTATCATATAAGGCTTGTTATGCACTTCACAACAACCAAACTTATAAACCTACCTCATTATTTATATAGAAGCCTTGTCAAGATGATAGAGAAGGTACAGAGCAAAGGCAAGGATCATAAATCCAACCTATTTCACCATGGCTTTGTCAAATTCATTTTTCTCCATTAACTTTCATAGATCAACATGACTTGGGAGGCATTCATCCAATCAACTTCACTTTTGACTGCTATTAGTCAACCTAGTAGTCAAAGTACACCAGCACCATCACCAAAGCCACAAGAGGTCGTCTCTTCCAGTAAACAAGTTGCACAGTCACCTAGGGCATCAAAGGAAAATACACCTAGAGGAGAGGTGACCAAAACCTACAAAAAAGGGAAAAGGCTCGTGTTTTCTCCTTTTAAACACCATCATGATGCACCCATGCATGATGACGAGCAGGCACCTTTGGAGGATGAAATGGTAGAGAATGAGGCACAAAAATCACTTGAGGAGATTATAAAGGAGAAAGAAGCAGAAATAATAGAACTCAAGGACATCCTTTCAAAGGCAAATTTCATGATAATATTTATTTAGTAGGAGAATAGGAAACTTCAAGTAAATCAAATTTTTCTTACTAAACCTAAGGCATATTTGGCGGTGGAATATGGAAAAGGTAAGGCTGTCATTAATGTTGCGCAACTTGAGGATAGAGAGGTTCCAATCAAACCTAGGAGGCCAAGAAAAATAGGTCTCAAGAAGTAGAAAGAGCAAGAAAGTGAACCATCTCCTTCATTAGGTCAATAAAATTTTGATGACCTCATTGCAACTGAGATTGAACAAGACAAGGAGTATTGGTTTGACAGGGTTAATGAACACTTGGAGATGCTCTTGAAGAAGGCCAATAAGGTCACCAACCTCTAAAGGCACATGGCAAGGCATTACTGCACGAGAAACAAGATTTCTAAAATTAGGGTTAGGAATATGAAGAAAAAGCTTAGGAAAACCCTAATAAAGCTAAAAAAGAGGGATAACTTGGATTTGCTGGCCGAGGCATCTCTAGTTGTCTAGGTCATAATTCAAGGATGCTAAGAATGAAGTTACAACAAATTTTGAGCAGTTTTGGTATTTTTTTTGGATTTTTGGAAATTTTAGATGTACAAAAGCGTAGTGTAGTCCATGCTACGCTTTTTAATAGGACCTCCAAATGATAATTTATTGCATGGTTGGGATTTTTAGTGCACATGATGGAAGGAAAAGTCAGAAACATGCTCAAAAACATGTTTCTGCCACTATTTCAGACCCCACACTATGCTTATGGAGCAGTCTTGGGAAAACTGATTTTTAGCAGCCTTGGAGAGGTGTTTTTGCATGTTTGAAGGTTATAAGGATAAGTAGACATCCCGAGATTTCCAAATATACTTTCAGTTTAGAAAGTATATGAAGAAACTCACTCAAAAGAGCCCTCAAACTTTAGGCTACGCTTTTTCCTAATCACACTACATTTCTGCGTTAAAGGTTTTTCTAGACAGGTGGTAGTAAAAAAGTCGAAAGGATTGACATTACAATTGTCTCATGAGCTGTTTTCATAGTTAATGAGTCTACTGATGTTACTCCTTGTTAAAGTATCTTGTATTTAATGAAAGAGACAAAGAATCCTTCTTGTTAGCTGAAATAGGGGGACTATTTCTAACTTCCCTAAAAACTAGGTAATGACTCATTAGGTGCATTAATGAAGTGTTTTGGATCTGGTTTCAACCCATAGTGATATATTATTCTCTATTTTATATATGTACTCCAACTGAAGTCATTGTATAGGTTGGATAGTTGATAATTACAATGTGGAGCTTTTGTACATCTTTTTACAGTGATATCAAAGACATGTTGCAGTTATAATTTTGGGACACCAATGATATGCTTATTGGCATTGTTCTTCTCAGTTTTACCATAAAATTGAATGTTTATTCTTCCTCAAAATCACATGTATGCTTTCATATGATGATATCATGAGTTTTTAAAGTAGAATTCATAGTTTATGTGTCCTGTTTTATGATATTTTCATGTATTTGTTCTATTTCTTATGATGAATGAACTCATGGTAATATGCTCATTATGATTATTCCTTTCTCAAACCCTATACCACAATGAAAATATAAATATGTTTTTAAGAATACCTACCTGACCTCATTTTCATCTCTGCAGCTGGTCATTTGAAACCTGACCTTGAAACCTTGACCTAGTTCCTAGACTGACACTTCTTACCCAACAAATTCAAAACAAACCCTAATCAAAATTATTGAGCTTATATCCATCCTAAGATCTTTTCCTTTCTAGTCATTTCATTGGTTGTGAAATTGATACTGAGAAACCCCTCTCTAGTTTGGTAGGGCTAGCTACCATATTTAAAGATTGGTTTGATGTTACCTACTTCAGTCTCCTTTCTCAGCCTTGGGAAGCAGAGGGAGTGATAACATGGGTGATGATTTTGTGTTAAATATGTTGTAGATTGGAATGCACCAAATTATAATTTTTGTTCTCTAACATTGTTCTATTATGGATTTATTTTTTCAAAAACTGTTGATTATCAAAATATTCACAAATTAGGAATTTATTTGTAAGTTTGGCTTTATTATCTCTAAAGACACTAGGTCAGGTTTTGTTTGCACTGCCATGTTTCAAAATTCTTCTTGACATGTTGTACACTTGCCTGTTTACCATTAGGTGAGGATGTGAATACAAATGTTGACCAAAATTCATCACAAGTTTCCTAGGAGAAAACCACTGCAAATAAAAGGCTATTTCAAAAGTGGAAAAGCTTCCCCGCTGCTCATACATATGATGAAGACATAGGATTGGAAAAATCAAGGCGGTGGTCTTGCACACCATCAGGAGATATTCTTCAAATTGCTGATAATCCACTTCTAAAAATCGCAGAGGATGAGAAGGTTGCGGGTATAATAACAATGGAAGATGTTATTGAAGAGCTTTTCTATTCTGTAAAAATGTTTAGGTTTTTCAAATTTCACTAGGCCTTGTCCACCTAGTGCCTAGGAAAAATTTTCTAGCCTTAGTTAACAATGAAATATAACAAGATGGCACAAATTGGCCACATAAGTTGAACAACATCCTCAGGGAAATTGAACCTTTGTCTCACAATGAAACCATGCATGGATTTACTGCTTGACTACAACCCGCTTGAATGTGCAAAATAATTTAATAAATTTATAATATTTAGTAATATTTTCACTGAAATGAGAAATTTAGGTTCATATTGCTTACTGCTTTACTTTTGTCGCATGCAATGGATGGTATATCATGCTAATTTTTTTTCATGAAAGTGACATATTTGAACAATGATTATTGTTAAAACTCATTTCTATGGCATTGGTGTTGTTCCATATATAAGATTCAATTTTTCCATATCGTTTAAAGGATCTAGGCATATGAAAGTAAACTACATGTTGTAATTTAGATTGCAAGTGTAAAAGACATCAGGTCATTGTCTTGCATGACTAGCAAAGAAACTATCAAATTGTCCTAGTATCATAGATTGATTCCAGGATTTTACTTCAAAATGCAAGCATGCAACATTTTGACATATTATCCCTATTACTTGAAATTTTCCCATGGCATCACACTTCCTTAAAAACCCAACTTTTCCCATTGTATCTTGACCACATGGTTAACTGAGGGCTCTGATTCATACAATAGTTTCATTGTTTAGGAGGGAAATCTCCTGATACTAGCATGCTGTTGTCCTTGGGGAAGATGGAAGCCCTCTAGTGGTTAGGAAAAATTGAAAGCAAGTTCTTGTGAAGTAGGCTTTGTATAAGTTCGATTTAAACTAAAATGCACTCACATAATTTATAGCTTTGATTTTTGGCCTTCCAAACTAAGCAACCTCTTTCATTATTTGTTCCATTTGTTTTAGTGACACATGATTTATCCTCTTTGTGAATGTTTGTCGGCTAGACCATCCCTTCCTTTGTCTTATGGACTTATTTCAAGAGTGGTCAGGTCGAGAGCCACTAAATCTGCAAGACATCAGATCTCTAATTTCAAACTTAATGAGCATGTCTATTGGAAAATACTAGATGTTCTACGATTGAGGGCCAGAATTGGTTGCACAATCAATATTATTTTGGATATATTTGTGTCTTTTTCTCTGGGAATAAACTGATGATCCAGGTTAACTCTGTGGATGTGCAAGATGAGAGATTTGATGAGACAGATGCTCATGACGATACCAGTTCAAAGTAAACATTACAAGCAGGTCCTATTTCTGAAGTGATTCGTCATGTTTTTTAACTAATGCCTTGTTGTTAGATTATGACCCTTTGAAGGAATTATATCATAAAGCAATCATAAAAGCTATTTCGATGGCACCACATTTTTGATAGAATTCAAAGCCTGGATATGGAAATTTGTATTGTTATTCCACTATTGTGGAAAACCTCGTAAAATACTGTTTCAAATTTTATCTGTGACACATATTTTATGCAAAAGAAATAGAAGAAGGGAATTTTCAAATAGATCGGAATCAATGCAGAAAAATGTTTAAGCTTGAAGAAGGAATATTTGCCCTATTATTGAGCAAAAACACATCGAGTTCTGAATGAAGAAATCCCCTAGCGTTTTCTCTCTTATTTATTTGGGAATGCACCAAAACAACCGTAGAAATCAAATCGCAGATCAGGAAACACGACTATTTTGAATCTGGGCATGCCTGGAAATTTTTGGCAAAACAAAAATAAAATATATGAGTTATTGTGTATGCATTTACCCGTGAGCGTAAGATTGAGATTCCTGAGCTAATCAGTGGTTCCTGCTCCTTCTCTTGCTTCCTTCCACACAGATTGTTGGCTTCTTCCAAGTTTTGTAAGAAGAGGAGAAAGAATGGTTAATATACCAAGTGCCCGAGGCAGGCCGGGTCAAAGTACTTTTTATGGAGGGACTCTGCTTGACTATAGGAACACAAGAAATTTAAGGCCATGACATCCCATCCACCTAGTCAAAGCAATGAAAATTAATCTGTCCTAAAACACAAGAAGTCAAGTAATCTTGCTTCTTTGGCCATTGAGCCACCATATATGTTTATCATGACTTTAACCATAGGAAGATGGTTTTTTTAGGAGTGGAGTTGACCTGAAGCAGAAATCACCTCCACCACATGAAATCTATTATTTCCTTTCATTAGAAATCAAAGCAAAGAAAATGATAACATGTGGGTAGTGTATGGCACATGGATTTATCCATTAAATTTCATGTAATATTAAGTTTACCACCATTTATCCATTTATGTTGTGATTAAGTTTACCGCCATTTATCCATTTATGTTGTGCTGCATTGATTCTTGATTCCTTGCTAATAAAATGTTATTTTAGACATTTTAGTAATTTCTATGATTAATGTTATATATTTAGAATGAGGCTATAATTTTTTTAAGAGATATTTTATTTTTTTAACAATGTAATTATTAATTTTATTTTAATTGAAAAGAGGGTGTTAAGCTCTAAGTAAAGCTTTTAGAGTTTAAGGAACATGAATTAATCCTCAATCAACTACATAGATACTCTTTAAAGGATATTCGAATTTCAACTTGGATATGGGAGCCACAAGAATTGTTAGTAGGTGTGGTTTTTTAGTATAGTGTGTGTACATTATAAGAATATGAATGCGTTATTAGAATTTGTGCACATTTTTGTAATGAATATATCTATAGAATAATATGGCTTTAGAGTAATCTAAATTTATATTAATTTACCAACTTTAAATCAACATACTCTAAATTCAAATTAATAAAATGTCTTTATGAAACTAGTGCAATAATCAACAATGGTATGTAACAACACCACGAAAACTCTACAAAAAATGGTGTGTTATGTCTCTAAGATGTGGGGAAAAAATTCATATTAACCCTTAAAACACTTATATATCAATTTCAACTCTCTCTCTTGTCTCTTCTTCCAAAGGGAATACAAAACTATTATATATTGTAAACTTATACTCTATATTGCATAAAATTGTTAGAATTTTATCATTATAGATGGATTCATAAACCCCTTTAAGGGGATGTTGAATCCATCCACCTAAGTTTTAACATAAGGGGGTCTTTAAATTTTAACATTGGAGATGGATTTAGAGACACCATTATTTCTAAATTTTAACACTACAGATGGAGACAAGGGTCTTTGAATCCATCTCCAGTGTTAAAATTTAGTGAAATGTGACACTTCAGTATCAAAATTGTAGTTTTCCATTTCCAGAGTGACACAATTAAAAATGACTAATTCATATACTTGGTGTACTTGTTAGTTGGTCATATTTTTATTCTTGGACTATAGTAGTCGTTTACGTTAATCATTTTCAATTTTGTCACTTATAATCTAGTCATGTATTTCAGCCGTGGACTAAATTAGTCATTTAAGTTAGTCATTTTTAGTTTGGTCACTTAATATCTAGTTGTATATTTTATCCCTAGACTAAATTAGTCGTTTAAGTTAGTCATTTTTATTTGGGTCGCTTAAAATTGCGCAAGTTTAGTAGTAAATCATTTGATATAGTTGTGGTGACTAACGTTTTTAGTTGTGTAGTCACTAATCTCTCATTTTGTACTAGTGGTAGGTGCACAAATTTTGATGCATCCCATTCTATTGACTATTATATTTTACTTCATTTGTTCTCATTTTTCCTTCAGATGAGTGAACTGTGAAACAAATATCATGCTTAAAGAAGTTACGTTGTTGAATATATTCCAAATCTCTTAACTTAATTGGAAACATAGTTCCTTAATTTTGAGGTGAATCCCAAATTTTTGTAGACTACTGGAATCTGGGCACATTTTACTTTATTTTCTATTTGCATTCTACACATTAGTGCTCAACAATAGTTGGGTTTTTGCTCTGAAATGTTTCTTCTTATCATTATTTCCAACTCATGAGGACCAAATTTATCTCACTTAAATTGAGCACTATTATGTTATGCTTGAATAAATAAACTCCAAGATATTTCATATCTCATAACTTACTTGGATATGGAGTTTGTTAATTTGAGGTGAATTCATTTACCCTATTTATTTTATTTGTATTTTAAATATTAGTGTTCAACAATAGTTGGGTTTGAGCTCTGCATGTGTATTTCTGTTCATTTTTTTACAAAAAATGGAAAAATTTATTATAATATAAAAGATGTGACCAAATTCAATAGGGAGAAGTACAACATAAGAGACAACCAGTGTCTTGCCCCAAGGGAGATTAAACAAAATATTTTTCTTCTTACTAGACAAAAAAATTCCAATTTTGACCAAAACATGTCGCTATGGAATGTCTTGATAATGCTCATCTCCATCGACTATCAATTACCATGATTTTTACATGTGTCAAGATTGGCTTGTGTGTCCACATGTTCATTTTTGGCACAGAGGTATAGAACCATTGCACTTATTCAAACCTTGGCTCTAATTCAAAATTAACCTAAGCCAACTTATTGTCCTTTGGAGTTGTATCATGAATCATATGTCTGATGATAACTACAGATTCCCAAAACACCAATAACTTTCATATCATTCCATTGGTGTACCGATGATAGACCCTGGAGCAAGACATATGTTTTTTCCTGGTTGTTTGTCATATGACCGAGGCTCCATGAAAAACTATAATCGTTAATTTCAAATCCACATTTCCATTTTCATTTCACTTGGATTAAGAAATATTTATCTCACAAAGGAGGCATTTATTTGAGCACCTCTCTCATCTATTCTCCTAAAAAATTATAGTATACCATCTTTTCCTATCACTTCTCCTGAGGTCTAAACTGGACCCCAATTCCATCTTCTCCCACAGCTCCATTCTCTATGAAGTCGATGTTCAAACCTTGATCCAAGTTGCATTCCCCATCCCCCCAATTGCGACTTATTCCCATATCAAGCCATCCAAGAGGAAATTAAAGTACCAACAAATAAAAAAAGAAAGAAAGGGCCTAAGCGAAACTCTTCGAACACAATCTTCATACTCTTGATGATCACTTAGCCAAAATTTTCAAGCATGTTTTCACATACGTTTACCATGGACTTGGTCCCAACACAATATTCAACTGATCCATATATTAGGTTGTGATACATATACCAAAAATTGCAGAACTATTATGGTTGGTCACACAGATTCCTAGATTAGATCCAGTTTTTCATCTGGCAGTGCCCACCTCAGACCCACCTCAGCCAGTGGAGACTATTAGGATCCATCCTTGGAACATTTCCTGTGGAACAGGATGCATCCAACACACTGAATGCAACATTTTAGGACTGGATTCTATCATTTATAGGATTGGGTTCTATCATGTATGAGGGGAATGGTTTTCCACTTAATCAAGAGCACCATGCTCTCACATACCCTAATGTCATAGGTCTTAACTGTTGAAGACATCTATCGTGAACTTCGTCTAAGGAAAACAATTTATAATGAAAGAAAATCCTAAAACTGGAATTCTCTAAGGTTGGAAATTGTCTAAGGGTATAAAATTCATACATCTTTACCTCTCTACATATCCATTATAGCACCATCGAGCATCATTACTCATAGTGTCGCACACAACCAAGGTTTTACAGCTCTGCTAAAACTAGTGACAGCATGATGCTAAAGACAACAACAATTCAACAACACAAATACAGAAAAATAACACTTTGCCTTTGCAAGGAAGGCATTATCCACCAAGCCAAGTCTCTATCTCAGCATTTCAAACTTCCCCTTAGCTAGGAGCTTTGTCAAAATCTATGCAACCTGCAAATATGAAGCAACATAGTCTATGACCACTGCTCCCTTTTGAACTATGTCTCTAAGGAAACAATGCCAAATATCTATACGCTTGGCACAATTGTAAAGTAATAGATTCTCAAGACTCCAAAGGCCACAACATCTGATCATTCAACTCTGATATCAACTTGTAAGACATATGGCCACACAACTAGCACTCCAAATATTCCAAACTTTAACACACAAAATGAATTAATGATGGAAGATGTTGAGGGAGAAGACTTTTACTTTACCGCTCGTATTTACCCTAAACTTTGTAACCGCCTATGGTCCCTGCATAATAAAAATTTAAAAGAAACTTTATTTCCTGAATTTGTGGAACAATTGTGTGGATTTAGGCAGTGTGGAACGTCATGAGGTGGGAGTACTAGGACACTGTGAGGTTGGATTAGGGTGGGGAAGGATTGTTGGAACAATGGGGGTGGAGTGGTTAGGGAACGTATTAGAGTGTGTAGGGAGAATGGAGGTTTGGATAGAGGCATGGAGCACCCTTAGTGGTTAGAGAGCATGGTCATGAAACTTGAAAGTGATCCCATGACAGTTCTAGGGTAGCGAGACTAGAAATGTGGATAGAGCAGTTTGGGAGAATTTTGGAACATGTTAGGAACACGGCAATCCAAAGTCCAGACAGAGGCAAGGAGTACCTTGAGTGCCTTGGAAGTAACGGTCCGAAAAGCAATCCTATACAGGAGACCATAATCCCAAGGCACACATTAAATAATGGGTTACAAGGGGGTTGGAAAAGATGAGAGCTCAAAGGAATAAATGACCATGAAGGACATACAAGCTAAAGAGAAAGTTGAATAAGCTTTGAGCAAGTAGAGAAAACTAATGGGTGGTGGTTGAATTTGATGTGAGAAAATGAAGAAGGAAATTAGGAATTGCAAAAGGAGATTAATGAGGAAGAGAGTAGTGAAGTGAGGATGAGAGAGTTGGAGAATTTCAATGGGAAAGGTGAGTTTTTGAGCGGATGGTTGTGAAACAAAGGGTTGATGATAAAATATAACTCAATAAAGAGTAGTAGTCAAGGCACCTCAATGAGGTCTAATGAACACAATGGAGTGGGGTTACGAGAGATATGTGATTACAAAGTAACACGTTGGATGAAATGTAGGATGATATTGCGAATGAGAAAGAATCAAATGAACTAATGGGAAACCATATCCTAAGGCCAAAAAAGGACGAGAACCTAGTAGTGGGCATGACACTAGACAAGAGAAAAGTTGGCCTTGTTATGCTCCTATAACAATAGGATTCATAATTTTGAATTGACTATGATTAGTCTTGTAATATGTACATACTTTGCTTTTTGCAAAATTGTTTTCCCATATTCAAAAAAATAAAAAAATAAAAAGAGGGTGAAGTCCTAAAAGAAAAATCAAAGGACTTGTTGTTCAATCTTTAACATTATCTGGGTGTATTAAGATGTGGACAAACATATGTCAAAAATTACATATAATTTGAAAATATTTTGAAAATAGGTGAATGACAGAAATGAGGAGCTTGTGTGTTTAGAGACAAGGGAATTAACACAAGGGGGATAGAGCAATAAAGACAAAAGCAATAACGAGAGACACAAGAAGGAAGTGGAACGTGATACCAAAACGTTGAAGCCCACATATCGAAAGGTGGTCCCGCCACGTGGTGACACGAGAGGAATTCCGAGGGGGTCGAGCAGCGGAGGAAGGTAGAGGCCCTTACCCCTGTGGAATTGCAAACACATAGCACGGTGGGGCCTCGACGTGGGTAGGAGTTCGCCGCGTGGCGACCAGGTGGCAGACCGTAAGGTGGACCCTCACGGTGGGGAAAGTCATGTGTCTGTTTGGCGTAGAAAGTCACACGCTGCAAGAATTGGACAGCATACATAGGTAAAAGGTAAGGTAAAGTTTATTAGGTCAGCTGGTACTAAGACCCGTACCAGCCTTAAACCCGACACGAGGCGCCCACCTACACCCTGACATCTCCAATCCCCACGCGCCACGTGTCTCATTGTCAGTGTCCTTACGACACTTGCCTTCAGTCATCCTACTCACCCGCCTTTTTAGCTCGAACAGCCCGCTCCAGTAGTAACAACTCCCGTATTTCACTCCAGTAAAAAGACACAGGTTACTATCTACGGCAAATACCAAGTAGGGAAGAGCACCTGGTCTACCCCAATCATTGTCAGGGTTCCCTGCGTTGCTTTCCCAAGCAGTGTTACCCTCCGTTCAGGTATTCCATTATATATTTTCCCTCTGTTTTCCTTTCTCTTTTTCGAATTCTTGAAATGTCAGCCATGGGGAGGGGAACGCCCAAGAAGAACGAGCCAGAAACTCCCCAGGTCCGTGAGTCTAGGAACCCCCCTGGTTTTGAGCCCCTTTATGACCTGCAGGCTGGTATCTGTGACCCAAAATACCCTTTTGACATACACAGTATCAAACCCCTGCTTTTCGGCCGCCATTGCAAGAACGCAGACCGTTTCCGGGTTGTCGTATCGGGCTTATACCACCAAATCACCCCTCAGGTCCATTCTTGTGTTGATTTCATCACCTGGCTCAGAGATTTCTTTGATGTACATCGGGGCACCTTCGTTTCTCCTCAAGGGAATAGGGTTCTTTCCCTTTCTCCCGATGTTATCAGACAGGCCCTCCGTTTCCCTGCCAGCGACACATATGTCAGCTTCAAAGATGAAACCTTGGCAACCCAGTTCAATAAACAGCCACGGGAAGCCCGTCGTGCCTTTATATCTTCCATAACCATCGACCATGCAACTTCTCTGCCTACATTAGAGCTGTTTTCACTAAGTATTTTCATCGAAGAGGTTCGACCCATTCTCTCTCTCATCGCTGGCCTTTCGGGGGTAGGGAGCCCGGAAGACATTTCTATAGTATGCGTTCGCTTCTTATGGCTCATGTCACAGAATGGGGTAGTCTTAGAAATTCCTGGTTTCCTCTCCTCGGCCATCCTAACCCAATTCCAGGAGCTCTCACAAACCCGCCAGTTCCGTTTCTGCTCAATGGTGTTTTACCTCTTCTTGTTCCAGCATGCAGATAAGTTCGACCGTTTGGGGTTAGACAAAGTCTATTCTGAGAATTCCTAACCCAGACCAGTCTTCGACTGGAATTTCTCTGTCCATCAATTACCTAAGGGAGAGGGTTATGCTAACTTTGTGAACACTTTCATTTCCATCGCCTATGCCATCATTCACGACTCGCCTTCTCCTAGGGTTTTCCCAGAAATGAAACACTGGCTGCAAGCCGGGAAATACCAGTGTACCGGAGATTGGTTTCTTTTTGAAGACTGCACTGAGATTCGGGTCTATGGAGCCGAAGTTGCCCCATACCGGTTGCCAATTTTCCCCGTCCGACGAGTTTACGCCCTCGAGTACATCCGGCAAGCCCTCAAAGCCGACCAGCTCCATTTTGTCCCCGCTAAGAAAGGCTACATCCTAAGGCTTCCTATCGAAATCGGCCCCTTCGTGGTAAACTCAAGACATGCCCTCCCAATCGTTGAAAAAATGCTGCAAGGTATGGACCTGATGCTGGGGAAAAGCTGGGCTTATGACCTGCGAGAAATCATTTCAAACAAAAGGAAAAGGAACAGGTCTACACCCTACATACATGAGCCGAGGCCATTTATGGAATGGAGGGCTAACCTCAAAATTTGGCCCTTGTTTTCGCAGATGGAGACAGCTTCATCTGCTACAGGGGAGTAGGAGGAAGTGAACAGGGGCGCCGGTGAAGAAGAAGCAGGTACCTCCGGAGCAGCACCAACGCCCAAGAGGCAAAGGACGGCCACCAGTGAAGCTGAAGTCATAGGAGAAGGGCAATTACTGGAACCCTTCACGAAGTTTGGTGAATTTGATAAAGGCAAGGCAGGGATAACAGTGTTGAGAGACAGCACCGCTTCCTCTGATTTCACAGAGGTTACGCAGGCCATCATTGAGCACACTTCGTCCAGGGCAAGCGAAAGGGAACAGACGAATAAAGCAATCCGAGACAGGTACAAGGCTGAATTAGGGGGGTATGTGGAAAAATATCATACCAGGCTCTCCGCCTCTATCAACGCGGACACTGAAAGCCTGGTATTGTCTATGGCAGAGGCCATCCTGGACCCCCATTCGGATGGTCCCAGCTATAAGGTGCTTGAATTTTCCATTGACATGCAGAAGGTATCGGCCAATGACATGTGCGACCTGTTCCAAACGGTTTGCGACATGATGAAGGATAAACTAATGCAGCTCACCCTCGCACTAAGAAAGTTAGAACAGAAACATGACCAGCTGAGGGCATCATTAGTAGCTGAACAAGTTTCCTGCCGTACCAGAGCACACCAGGTGCATGTTCTCGAGGACCAGATCAAGAACCTAGAGGATGGAGGAAAAAGTGCACAGGCAGCACTCATAAATCAGTTGCAGAAGGAAGTTGCATCCGCAAAAAGACAGGCTCGTATACCAGCCTCGCATCATGTTCAAACAGCTTAATCGGTACAGGCAGAGGAGGAGAAAGCAGAGCTGTCTGCCAGGTTATCCAAGGAGAGGGAAGAGAAAGAAAAGATGGCCGAAAAGATCAGCGAGCTACAGGACAAAGCAACAGAGCTACAAGCCAGGTGGGATTCACATAGCTGCCAGTCAGTTGAAGCATCAAGTGGAGTCAGCTCATTTCCAGCACAACTGTCTGCATCCAGAGCTGAGATTGAAGTACTGGAAAAGCAAGCATCTACGGCCAAAAAAAAGATCGCACAATTGGAGAACTCCCTGGCCAAAAATGCTAGAACAGTCGAGGGGCTACAGAAGGAAGTTGAGCAAGAGAAGAAGGTCACGGCGGAGCAGCAGATTACCATTGCTGATATGAGAAGTCGAGCAAAGGGGACCCTCACCCTTCTCGAAGCTAGAAGCATAATCTGGTCAGATATAATCACGGCGGTAACCGAGCAATGGGAGTTTTTGACAACGGTAGGGGAGCACAAGTCTGCTATTCCCTATCTCAGTAGAAAGTTGCAGGAGGTAGGGGTTGATCTGCCTAACAGAGCTCAACATGCTAGGGAGTACATTTCATTTCTTTATGAGCTGAGGTCAAATGACTTGGAGAAACACGGTATCTCCAACCGATTCACAGAGGCCATCGAATGTCGTAAGATCATCGATAAAGAGAAGGCTCGAGTAGCAGCCTCTTGAGCCCTTCAACAAGTGGTCGACAGCGTCAGACGGTTCGTCGAGGTATGGAATGGAATCACCACAGCTGGACTCCCTTCCCGCTGGGACCCGGCCGCCCCCGCCGTGCTCTTGCCCCTGGACCAATATACAGCATGCTTGCAAACAGAAAAAGACCAGACTGATCTCCAGATGGGAAAAGCGACTCAACTCAAAGCTGACACAATTTTTACGGTCCTCCAAAAAGAGTTTAATATCCTTTACATGATCAGGCACAAGCTCCCTACCAGGGCAGGTTTTCACGCTCTCACCGAAGCCTTTATCGAGGTGGAGGGTTTCTCAGCGATGCCTGAGCCAGCTGTGGAGAGTCAGCAAATATGCACACAGTTTATGAGTCAGCATGCCAGTTCGTCCGCAAACATGCCTTCGCCCGAATCAGCAACTGCTTCCACTCAGCCTCTCCAGTGATTGTTATGTCAACTCATGATTTGGCTTTAACGGCCTGCTTATTTTTACTCAGTTAGTTTATTTTTCAAGTTTTTGAGTGGGCTGTTCTCCCCACTCTTGCATTTTACTTTTTTACTGAACAACTGTTTAAATTTCTGTTTTTGAAAATGGCCAAGAGCCTGTTTACACATGATGGGAGGCTTGATTCCCCATCATGAATTTTGTTGTTATGAAAGTGACATTTAACAAATTTTGTTCATGCGAAGAAGATATTTTCCCAAAAATATCTTCTCGCTGAAATGGAGGGAAGCCTATATGAGGTAAATCAAAGGAGAAAGAAAGGTTCCAAACTTTTGGAGGAAGTAACTGTGTAAGACCTTCTTGTTTGGCTATTTTGTGAACGTCCTAATATGAATGCAAAGAGCCCGTAGGGCCTCAATGAAAAGGAGTTTTGTTTCAGATAAGGATTCTGGTTTTGATTCTTCACAGTGTGTTATTCTCTCTTGTGTGTTGTAGTGTAGTTATTCATTTCACTTATATCCACATATCTGGTGTTGCGTTCTGGAATGCGAGTTGCTGGCTGCTTCTGTTATGAATTTATCCCTGTGGATACTTATTTCATTAGCTTCTTGGAACTTTAAATATGGCTCAGGTGTAATATGTTGTTCCATTTTCACTCCATTCACATTTCTGCTATATTGAATGTTATGAAGTATTATTTACGAACGTGGTTATCATGTATGGATTCTTAATGTTTAAGCCCATCACATGTTAACGTGTGTTTCTGAATACTGTTTTTATAGAAATTAATATCTTCTTTCTTCTACATTCTCAGTAGATACCCTTATATCATCCTTCTCTGTGAAGTATTTGAGAATCCAGCCCTTGCTACAACGAACTGTCTTGGAATTGTCTTGTCCATTTATGTTGGGGCTTAACATCTTGCTTATTCAGAATTGTCTCTTCAGCTATAAGCTTCTTAAATATTGGATACCATTGAAATTCTAGTTTTCCAGTTTTAAAAGAAATAGTTCGAGAGACCGGTCCTGCTGAGATCCTTCCCATTACATGATCGTGTCTCTCTGCTATGTAAGATGTCCTAGGCACTGGTCTATGACAACTCTAGGCTGTCTCTAGGAGTTACAACATGACTAATAAAAGAAAAAGATCAAAAAAGGAAATAAGATATGAACCCCAATAAAAAAGAGATAAAATAGATCCTGAAAGTGATGCAAATTCAAATGCCACTACTTTTTACTTTACTTTGCAAAATAAGATTGTGTGCAGCTTGTCAAAAATGCCACAATCCATGATAGTCAAACAGATTAAACTTGACATTTTCATGCTTTAAATTTCATGTTGATAGATAGAGAATAAAGATCTAGCCAAACTGTTTAATCTTGGCATGTCAATAGTTAGGTAGTGAATAATAAATGAGCTCAACAGTTTAATCTGAGCCATTGGAAGTGATAAGGTTAGAATAAAATACTTTTCATATTGAAAAGAAAAATTAAAAAGGGTCTGCAAGCTCAAATGCACCCATATAAATGAAGAAAAAATGTTAGGGTAGATGATGGGTAGGAAGAAGCAGTTTTCATAAGGCATGGATAGCAGAAAATGGTCATTTCATATTACTAACTTCCTTCTTAAACTTATTTCCCTTGTAAAAATATCCCTCCCCTTCATATTAATCTTTTTCCCCTTATTTCACTCATTTTTCTTACAAAAACCCCTTTTCCATAGTAAAAAATACATTTTACCTTTGGAAAAGTAAAATCCCTTTATTAACTTTGATTTTCATTCAAAATACCCCCAAAACCCATTTATCCTAAGTATTTGTTAAGATGATGTGTGCTCATCTTTATCCTAAGATGTGTGTATCATCTTTATCCTAAGACCATGCTCTATAACCACTAAGGGTGCTCCATGCCTCTATCCAAACCTCCATTCTCCCTACACACTCTAATATGTTCCCTAACCACTCCACCCCCATTGTTCCAACAATCCTTCCCCACCCTAATCCAACTTCACAGTGTCCTAGTACTCCCACCTCATGATGTTCCACACTGCATAACTCCACACAATTGTTCCACAAATTCAGGAAATAAAGTTTCTTTTAACTTTTTATTATGCAGGGACCATAGGTTATGATGAGGTTATTTGCACTTGAATATATCAGTTAGATCCTTCACTCTGATGAAGTAAATTTATTGTCAACCAAAAAGAAGACACAGTATAAGATAAAGAATCAGATTGGTCGTTTTATTTGCAACAGTAGAGGTGCAGGTCAACAAGCAAAAAAATATTTGCAGGAATTTAAGATCAGTCAAAGTTTCCAATGGTATTATGATCCTTTAGGAGTTATAATAAAGTTAAGAATGAAATTTAAATTAACTCCTTATGTACATGAATCTAATATAGATATAGAAAAGTACTCCAATCAGTATGAATGGTTGGATAATACTTTGAAAGAGCTGGAGAAACCAGCAGAAACTAGTTCAATTATGCAAAATCCAGTCCTACAAGAGAGGAACTCCAAGAGAGTCAGAGAAGAAGGATCATACTCTACTCATACCATCACTAAAACCAAGTTTAAATTGATGTATAGGATGAAGCCCAAGCCAAATCCTGTAAATGAGCAAGTTGAAACAATTGAAATCCTTGATACAAATCCAGTGATAAAAGACAATGCACCTCCTGCAGTTTTTGAAGAAACTCACTAACCTTCAACATTTAACACTTAGATTATTCAAAAGCAGCATAGTGTTGAAGGGCCTTCATCTAGTAAAATAGAAGTTAAAGAGTTGGATATTATGTAGAAGTATAAGGAAATCAAGATCAGGAATGAGGCATTAAAAGCAGATACTTATACCCAATACTGGAAGCAGACACCAAGTGAATAAAGCATGTTACTTTCAGCATTTGACTACAAGACCAGAAATATGCAGATGAATTTCCTGCAGCCAACAATGAAGCATCCTAAGACATCAGAAGATTATAAGAAGGCATCGTATGAAGTTTAGACCAAGGATCTTCATCCTATAGACCAGATAGAATTTCACAAGAAACCTGGTGAAATGTTGTATTCTACCACAACCAATAAAGCCATGAGTGTTCAGAAGTTGCAAAACACTTTAGAAAACATCAAAATTTAGCTAAACTAGAAAAGGCTTCCTCAAAAGCCAAAGACAACATAATTAAATCTCTAGAAGAGCTGGTATTAGAAGTGGGATATGATCCCACTAACATAAAAGTTGCAGAAGAACTCATTAAGCAAATGAATGGAGACATTGCTACATTAAAGAAACAACTCAAATTTCCTCCTACTGAACATCCACAGGCCAAAGAAGTATTATAGGATGAAAGTAAAAAAGATGAGATGATGAACCTCATTCTTCAATTAACTTCCCAATTAAAAGAAATGGAAAATGAGATGGATAAGTTAGTGCAGGAGAAAAAGGCCAGCTTAGAAGTAGTCCCTGTCACTGTTATTCCTACAGTCACTACAACTGTTCCTTATACTCTAGCAGAGTCATTAGCTCCATCAGTTCCAGTAGCTACAACACTTCCTATTACATCAAAAAATACTTCAACAATAGAATCATCTACAGCAGCGGCAAAACCTAGTGATGATGCAGTCAAAAAAGTTAAAGCAATGCATGAAATGTCCATACAGACTAATGAAATAAATAGAATTAAAGAACAGTTAAAAATTCTGGAGGATGAGAAGAAACTAGTTCAAATCATGCATAATAATGAAGTGCAGAAGACAAACAGATTGACAGAGAAAGTGCAGAAGCTAGAGAAAGAATTGACATTGAAAGAACCACTTGCTCAAGCTAAGCAACAATTGTGGGCAAATATCATTGATTCTGTCAATGATATTTGACCATTAATTCAAGTTATTTTTGAGCAAAAGAATCTAATCAAAGCAGAAAATGAATCCATTCAGAAAATCAAGGAAGAACTTGGTAAGAAACCATAAGAGGCTAATGAAATCATTAAGTTTATTAATTCCCAAAATAAGCATGAATTAGAGGAAATTGGAATTAGTGATAGGAAAAACACAATTCTTGAAGTTAGAAAGGTAATTTCTAAAAGGAACTTAATGGTACAACTGGAAGAAAAGTGTTAGAACATGGATCTTGCCATTACCATATTTATGGTGAAATTTGATTTTTTGAGGCAGAAAGGTCTGCCTAATCCTCTAGTTATCAATGACAGGTTGATCAAACATGAGGATTATGATAGGAAAATCAGAGAAGTGGCAAAGGAACAAGCCAATAGTTCATCCCTGAAGGGAATTCCAACAAGAAAGGTGCTCTATCAGAGTTTTTAGAACCTTTTTAACCTCGAGCATGAGGTAAAACATCTATTCATTAACATGCCCACATTTGCAAAGTATACATAGGCTGATGAGATATTCAAGTGAATGGTAAAGATCAAATTACCAGATGTAGAATATTGGGAGAAATTGAATGATTTACTTTGAAAGGTAAAACAGTAAACATAGTAGTCAAAGATCAAATATAAAACACAACAGTTAAAGAGTATCAGTTAGAGTTTAAACTATATCAGATGAAAGAGAAAGTTTCATTAAAAAAAAGATAAATCTATAAAGATGCAGTCAGCGTAAAGGGGACTGAGTAGAGTGAAAGACATTCAACGTTGAGTAAACAACAAAGAGAAAAATCAGCACAATATCAACAAGCAAACAATAAATCCATATAAAAGAGGGATAGCTTGCATTAGTTAGATAGTTGTCTCTATCTTCTTACATGAAGATATTTATTTTCCCTTAAATAATTCCTAAGTTATTTTAGGATATTTTGTAAGAGTTTTTGTATGAATACTTCACAAATCAAAGTATTGTGTGTGGATTGTGGATTGCTAAACATTTTTATAGATGTACTGATATGAACCAGAGGGTTCTTTGCACCATTTTCAAGTCAGAAGACTGGATTGAGCAATAAAGGCATTATATTACGATATTCATGTGTTGGGCCAACTTCAGAGAAGTATTTTCAAGTTTTTCTTTGTTATTCTCTTAAGTTTTTCACATACTTGCATGTTTTCTAAATCTGAATGTATAATAGGAATATTATTTCAGAACTTGTTTAAAAACACTTTGCCTTGAATTTTTATTTCATTTACATGTTTTCTTCTAATATCCAGAGTAGGGAATTCTTAATTTCTCCCTAGTTTCTATTGACCTCTGTCATTTCCCTCATTATCGGGTTCTGAGAATCCTTAATTTCTCTCTCATCCTGATTGAAACCATTTCATCATCCAGCTTAAAGATCTGAATAAGCTCAACTACCTTGCCCTGTGAAAACTTTCCTTTAGACCTTGATCCTGCTTCTATTGCTTGATACAATGAATCCATTAGCCCAATGGTAAGAAGACCTGCAGATATCCATTTGAATTAGTGATTCCAACACCAAACCAAATCAAAACCAAAACTAATCAATATCACATAACTAGCCTAAAATCAACTAAAGTCAACCAAGTTAAATCATAAAGAGAGAGTCCTCTTTGAGCATTAGGAAGGCTAGATCCTAAAGCTTAAAAGTAGGTTTGTGGTCACCTCTAATATTTCTTGAATTGACAACCCTAGGAAATTATTGGAGTGATAACATACTGGCAACCATACTGGGGAAATCAATCCTCAATGTTTAAAATAAATCTTAAAAGAAACATTTTTACTTATCTATTCACCTTAAGGTTATTTAAGGGTTGTTAGGAAACTTTTTCATTAATAAATTAAAATTATAGCTTCCAGAAGAACCTACTATACCAGGGCTCATCCTGATCCACCTCCTGCTGTAATAGTAGATGATCCTGACAGAATTTTAAAGAAAAACAAAAAGCTAGAAAGTTTAGGAAGTACAAGTGAATTAATCAAGGCTAATTCACTCCCCAAAAAATTATCAAGTTTACAAGACATTGAATTTGATTTAGCTTTTGAGCAATCTTTTTTTAGAACTAAATCAGAAATTTCCATCTATGATAGTGTAATAGATCCTGATTTCATTTCATTCATTGAAACTAAGAAGGAGACTGTTTCACTTATTTCAGATCAACAAGCTCTAGAACATTTTGATAAACTTGATGCTTTGGTTGCAACTTTGATTAAGGAAATTGATGAGGCTTATCTTCAACATTCTGTTGAGTTAACTACTTTATTTTCTTATACCCCTAAGCCTTCTACCACTCATTCAGAATCTGTAAATTCATCTTTGTTTAGTACCACCTCATCTATTATTTCCACTACACTTCATTCCACAAAATCATTAATTCCAAAGCTTCCCCTTCAACCTAGATTTTTATTTCCATCTCCAAATACTACAAGTTCATCCTCTATCATTTCTGCTACATTTTCTAGTACTTCAACCTCATTTCCAAGCACATCTTCTAGCATCCCAACTACATCATTTAGCATTCCAACCTCATTTTCAAGTACGTCAAGCTCATCACCAAGTTCTACCACTTTACCTCCTAGCCAAGCAAGAATCTTAGCCATGGCAGCCATATATGCTCCTTTGGTCCTCCCAACTCAATTACATGCTATGCCCCAAGAATACCAAAGTAAAATATTTCAATTTGATGGCACTGGCCAATGCACTGCATAACAACATGTTAACAAAATGACTGGCTACTTTGAGTTGCATGAAATTGATGAATCTGATGTTCAAATGAGACTGTTTTCCCAAACTTTAGTTGGTGATGTAAAGAAATGGTTTAAAGATTTACCTGCCAATCATATTGTTGATTTAGAACATTTTCGTAGATTATTTATCAATAGATGGGAGAAAAAGAAGAATCCTTTACAAATATTTTTTGAAAATGAGAACATAAAAAGAGCACCTAATGAACTAGTTCAGGACTATTGTACTAGATTCAATAGTATTTACAATGCTATTCCAGCAAACATCAAACCCCCCCAAGATCTAGCTTTAATCAAATTCCCTGATGGTTTTGATACTGATATGTCATACCAATTGAGGGAAAGAACCCAGAAACATTAGAGAAGATGCAAAGTAATGCTGTTAGTGTAGAAGCCAATTCGTTAGCTAGAAGAGCTAGATTAAGAAATGAAAGAAGAGTAACAATAAAGGATGAACCCTTCACCTCAGACAATAAGATAGATAGCTTAGAAAAATCCATGGAAATAATGATGGATAGATTAAAAAATATGGAAAGGAAACCACAATGGGACAATCAACAACAAGGTACACAAATAATAAATCCAAACTTTAGAAAGAATCCCAACACTGGTAAAAATAGAGAATCAACACCTGATCAGACAATAAGACCACCTTTCCAAGAGAACTATGCTGAAAGTTCTCACCAAAATGAAGAAGATGAAGACACTCAGATTAATTTAATGGGAATTAATGATGAATACTATTTTTATTACACAAGAAGAACAAGAATTATACATCCTACAACAAATACAGTTAGAGTCTGGAGAGTCTTTTGATTACAAGCAAGGTTATGAATATGCCATTAATGAAGTTCACAAGCAATATAAACTTAGGATTAAGAAAAATGTAGAAGCACCTACTAAGAAAACCGCCCAAACTCAGACCAAGAATATAGTAGAAGCTCCTACAAACAAATTATTGCAAATTCTCCCTAGAGAAACCCAGTAAAAATCTAGTCCTAATCAGAAAATTTCTAGTCCAAAAATTACACCTAGTCCTAAAATTGTAGATATTACAGATACTGCTGTTGAAACATCAGTTGTTCCTAAAAAAACTGCTGCTGCTAAGACAACAGTTTCTGCTAAAACATCTACTGCTGATAAAAAATCAGTTGATCCTCAAAAATCTGTAGCTGCTAAAACAACAGTTGATCATAAAAAATCAACTGCTGCTAAAACAACTGCTGCCAAAACCACAACTGCCACCCAAAATGTCCTCGAAAAGAATATTTAAAACAACAAACTATGGAAACACAGACTGAAAAACCAACTGTATATAAATAATAGAAACACACTCAAACTGCAATTAGTAAAGAAGAAATCATTTAGTTAGGTAAAGCACAAGCTCCATTAAATATCCAAACTAAAATTGCCAAACTGAAAATACCAATTCCTTTAACAGAGTTGGTCAAACATGATTTATACAAATCACAGATCTCTGAAACACTGAAAATTAATGAAGGAGAAGAGTCTGTCAATTTAAATGATGATCAATTGCTATTTGGCCCCGAGGTAAATGGAAAACATCAAGAAGGTGGTGTTCCTCCTTTTTACATTAGCTTGAGTATTCATGATCAAATTTCACACAATACCATGCTAGATTCAGGAGCCTCACACAACTTGATGCCAAAAGCAATCATGGAAAAATTGAATCTAGATATCACAAGACCATATAAAGATCTTTTCTCTTTTGATTCTAGCAAAGTTAAATGTCTTGGCCTAATAAAAGACTTGTGTGTCATTTTAGTCCAATACTCAGGAAAAAGTATAGTCATGGATATTGTAGTTGTTGATATCCCTCCAAAGTATGGAATGATATTATCTCTCTCATGGGGAGAAAAGTTGCAGGGATATCTACAATTAGACATGTATTATGCCACAATCTCAGTATTTGGTCAACCCAGGAAAATTTACGAAGAGAATTTAATGAAGTACATGGTCAGTAGTGTAGAAAGACCTCAGAACTATCCTATTTATTCCGTACCTACTGATATGGATGCTTTCATTTTATGTAATTAAAAAACTAGCATAGATAATAACACAATTGTAAAACAGAAACATAAGGAAGTTGACAGTGATAATATTTTTCATGAGTCTATGTGGCACCTAGACTTTGATGGTTCAGTGAAAAAATTAGGAGAAGGAGCAGGAGTTTGGATTCATAACATGGAAAAGAATCATTCTGAGGGTCATGCCTTTAGATTAAAATTTAAATGTAGCAATAACATGGCTGAGTATGAAGCTTTAATATAAGGACTGTAGATTTTTATAAATCTAGGAGGAAAAAGAGTTTCTATCATGGCATACTCTGAATTAATCATAAAAAAATCAGAGGAGAGTATTCTGTGTATAATATTAGATTAAGCCAATACAGAGAAACAATTTTAGATCTGATTAAAGAGTTTCTTGAAATTGACTTCGCTGTAATTCCAAGAAGCCAGAACATGTAGGCACACAGTTTAGCAACTTTTTCTAGCACCTGCAAACTACCTTTTCAGCCTAATCACCAATATACAACAGAGGTAAGACACATGCCTACTATACCAGACAACTTGAAATATTGGCAGATATTTTCATAGGATGCTCAAATTTACAACTTTATGAATGCTAAGGGAGAATTCCATAATTATAACATAGACATAGATTGTACAGTAGATGATACAATAGATAGTGAAATAGATGTAAATAATTTAGATTTAACCGAACCCACTAAATTCACTCAAGTAGAAATAGATAAATTAGAGAAAGTAGAAATAGAAGAACTAGCAAATGACGATTCTGAGATTTTAAACCTTAAGAATAAATTTTTGACTAAGGGATTAGCCCCATGATAAGATCTTTTTGATTCAAATGATGTAGCAAGAAAACAAATAATGGAACCATTAAGATCAGATATAGAAGAATGTAACATAGGAACGTAACAGAAGCCTAAGCTCATTAAATTATCCAAGGCATTACCTCAAGAAAAAAAACTGAAATACATAGCTTTGTTTAAATAATTTCAAGATATGTTTGCATGGAGTTATGAAGACCTTAAATCCTATGAGACTAGCATCATTCAACACAAAATACCTATCAAGGAGGATTAGAAACCATTTAAACAAAAGCTTAGGAGAATAAATCTAGTTCTTATGCCTTTGATTGAAAAAGAGGTAAAGAGGATGTATGAAGCATAGATAACTACACCTATCATATATTCTGATTGGGTTTCAAACTTAGTTCCCCCTAGGAAGAAAACATGGGAAATCAGACTTTGTGTTGATTTCTAGAACTTAAACAAGGTGTCCCTAAAATATAACTATCCTCTCCCTAAAATGGACCATATTTTATAGAGGGTAGTAGGATCATCCAGGATTTCATTACTTGATGGATTCTCTAGATATAATCAAATCTTAGTTCATCCAGAAGACCAAACAAAGACAACATTTAATACTCCTTGGGGTACTTTCATGTATGTGAAAATGCCTTTTAGATTGATGAATGCAGGAGCTACTTTTCAGAGAACTATGGACATAGCTTTTTCCAAAGAAATTCATGATTTTATTGTCATTTATCTAGATGAAATAACAGTATTTTCAAAAACAGAAAATGAACATTTAGATCATCTGAGACGAGTTTTTATTAAATGCAGAAAATTTGGTATTTATTTGAATCCCAAAAAGACACTCTTTGGACTTGAAGAAGTTAAACTTTTAGGACATATTATTTCAAAAGAGGGAATTAGAATAGACCCTGCTAGAATAGAGGAAATTTTGAACATAAGTCATCCTATAAATATCAAAGAATTACAAGCTTTCTTAGGTAAGATTAACTTTCTTAGAAGATTCATTTCTAATCTAGCAGAATTAAATATAGAATTGAATAACATGTTAAAAATAGATTCATCAGTTAAATGGATAGTAGAGGCCAAACAATCCTTTGAATCAATCAAATAAGCCCTTACAATAACTCCTGTCCTAATAAGTCATAATTTCCAAAAATATTTTATCATTTTTTCTTTTGCTTCAGAACATACCATTGCAACAGTCTTGCTGCAAAAGAATGATCAGGGTTATGAACAACCCATTTCTTTTTTCAGCAAATCCTTTAGAGATGCCACACTAAAGTACAACATAATGGAAAAACATGCACTTGCTTTAGTAAAGGCTATTAAATATTTTAGAGTATACATCTTGTATTCCAACATTATTGCATATGTTCCAAATTCATTAGTTAAGGACATTCTGACTCAGAATGGGCCTGATGAAAAAGAGAGGCAAATGGATTGCCACTATTTTGGAATATGACATTGAAATAAAGGCTACTAAACTCATTAAAGGCCAAGGTTTAGCCAAAATCATGGCTGAATCAAACTGTCAGGCCTTCGATATAAATTTTATTTCTCAATCAGATAATTAGGAAGAGATGGAAACTCCACAAATCAATGAAGCTTTCATTGAATCACCTTGGTATGCAGATATCATATTTGTTTTACTAAATTTAGAAGCTCCTCTTGGTTTATCTAGAAATAAAGCTATATTTTTTAAAATGCAAGCAATAAAGTATTGTATCATAGATAGTGCTTTATTTTGGAAGGATCATGGTGGTATACAACTTAACTGTTTACTGAAAGATGAAGCTGATAAAGTTATGCAAGAGTTTCATGCAGGTGACTGTGGAGGACACCTTTACTAGAAATCAACTGCTGATAAAATCTTGAGGGCAGGTTTTTACTGGCTCACTCTTTTTGCAGATATGAGAAAGTATGTGACCTCCTGTCATAAATGATAGATCTTTGAAGGGAAGAAAAAACTATTACCTTTGCCCCTCAAACCCATATCCATAGAAATTCCATTTCAGCAATGGGTTTTAGACTTCATTGGTGAAATTCACCCACCCTCCTCAGCCTAGCACAAATGGATTTTGACAGCCACTGATTATTTCTCCAAGTGGATAGAAGGCATTCCTTCTAGACAAGCCAATGATTTCGTCATACTTTCATTCCTTGAAAAAAATATATTGTCTAGATTTGGATGCCCTCAAAATATCATTACTGATAATGCAGTTGCTTTCAAGTCTAAGAAAATGATTGACTTATGTAACAAATACCACATTAAACTTGGCCATTCCACTGCCTATTACCCTCAAGGTAATGGAATTGCAGAATCCTCCAACAAAAGCCTAGTAACTATCATCAAGAAACTGTTAGAAGACAACAAGAAATCCTGGAACAAAAGGTTAGTTAATGCCTTATGGGCAGACATACTGACTACAAATAATTCCATTGGTACATCTCCTTATCAAATAGTATATGGGATGGATGATATTTTTCCATCCTCTTTAGGAGTGCTAGTGATGAAGACGATCCAAGAATTGCAGGTAGAATCCAATAATATCCAGAGAAGGATAAATCAGACCATACACTTGCAGCAAAACAGGGAAGAAGTTTATGTAAAATAACAAGCTATCCAAGATAAGATAAAAAATATTTTTGACAAGAAAACCAAATATGATGATTTTTACATAGGTGATAATTTAAGTGATTAAGTGGGATTCCAGAAGAGAAGAAAAAGGTAAACATGGTAAATTTGATTTCCTATGGAAAGGCCCCTATATCATTTATGGTTACAGAGGTAACAATGCATTCTTTTTGAAGGAAATATATGGATAGGATCTACCAGGAGGACCAGTCGATGGTGGGATGTTGAAGCATTACTTTTCCCCAGATTAACATTTGTTCACTTTGTTTGCTTTTCTCATTGTACATAACATTGTAGAGTTTAGATTGGATTGGATGTTTTTCTTGCAAATTTGAAGCCTAGAGAGAAGGCCCTAAGCTTCGAAAGACAAAATATCATAAGTATGAATAAAGAATAGCTCAGAAAACAGTTTCAAGACAAGCACAATCAAATTTCAAAGGCTATTGATCTTAAAGTTCTTGAAATTTCACCAGGAAATGCCATCCCCATGTGGAGCCACTGTTAGGTTTCTATAATAATAACATAATTGACTAATATTAGTCTTGTAATATGTACATACTTTGCTTTCTGAAAAATTGTTTTCCCATATTCAAAAAATTAAAAAATTGTGGAGAGGGTGAAGTCTTAAAAGAAAAATCAAAGGAATAATAAAAGAAAAATATCGAATAAGGAAATAAGATATGAACCCCAACAAAAAAGAGATAAAATAGATCCTGAAAGTGATGCAAATTCAAATGCAACTACTTTTTACTCTAATTTGCAAAATAAGATTGTGTGTAGCTTGTCAAAAATGCCACTATCCATGATAGTAAAACAACTTAAACTTGACTTTTTCATGCTTTAAATTTCATGTTGATAGATAGAGAATAAAGATATAGCCAAAATGTTTAATCTTGGCAAATCAGTAGTTAGGTAGAGAATAATAAATGAGCCCAACAGTTTAATCTGAGCCATTGGAAGTGATAAGGTTAGAAGCATATAGTTTTCTTATTGAAAAGAAAAATAACAAAGGGTTTGCAAGCTCAAATGCACCCATATAAATGAAGAAAAAATGTTAGGGTAGATGATGGGTAGGCAGAAGCAGCTTTCACAAGGCATGGATAGCAGAAAATGGTCATTTCATATTACTAACTTCCTTCTTAAACTTATTTCCCTTGTAAAAATATTCCTCCCCTTCATATTAATCTTTTTCCCCTTATTTCACTCATTTTTCTTACAAAAACCCTTTTTCCATAGTTAAAAATACATTTTCCCTTTGGAAAAGTAAAATCCCTTTATTAACTTCGATTTTCATTCAAAATACCCCCAAAACCCATTTATCCTAAGTATTTGTTAAAATTATGTATCAGGTCCCACTATGAAAAAGTCTTCCCGATATCAATTTAAACGTTATCCCTAGTGTATTGTATATTCCTGCACATAACTCATTCTCGCATCATATTTCATATTAACCACGTTTAATATATTTAATTAAATTCATTCATATACATTGTTAACCCCTAGATATATTAAATCCTGCTGATTGTAAAGTCCCGACCCTGTATATATACCATGCTAACCTCATTTTCATAAAAGTCTAAGCCTATGGTTTATATTAATTCCCCGACCCAACTTTACATATCCATGTGCATATATAACCCACATAAAATTATTGCATGCCTTAAGACCTGGGCCACACGCATGTCATATCCCAGACAGGTCCATCCCATTCGCCCATCCGTCTGATCTCCATTCCCTAGATCTAATGGCCAATAATCTTTATCGCATTCCTGATCACCCAAAATTTAACGCTGTCAAGACCTTGCAAAATAGGTCATTTTTACAACCCCACTCCCTGCTATGTGGTAGTATTTCTCGCATCCTCCAAAATAATACCACCCACCCACTTTTTCCAATGTGAAAACCACTCACTTGTTTATTCTGCCCGTTAGGAAAACCACCGCTCCCATTTGAAATTAACCCTGTGCATTAAATTTTAATCAATGCTGGTTAAAACACATAAAGCCACCCTTCTTTAGCCTTTTCACCATTTCTGTTAAAGTTTTGCATGAATACATCATCACCAACCTATTCCTAAGCAAAAAATTACTCTACCGACTTGTTATCAAGCCATTTCAATCAGAATTCAAAAATCTTCACTGCCAAAGACGCTGCATAACCCGTTTAAAGCAATATAAATATCAGTGAAGCCTCATAAAACCTCCACTGCCTCAAAACCCGTTCTGCAATCAGAAAAGCCTTCATCTCTAGGTATTCCTAAAAATACCAAGGCTTGTACTTAAGCTAAAGAAAGTAATAGGTTAGTTGAACCAGTTAGGAACTTTGCAGACCACATAAAAGCTATCATTGCCTCTAAACCCTTTCTCCATACCCAATTCACCCGTTCACAAGAATTCGTGAGGTCCTAATTTTATTTCTTGATCACAGAGAGTAGTTATTTGACCAATTGAATCATTTTATACTAGAGGAAAATCCATTTCCCCCCTAAACCCTTTTGCAAACTGTAATAATATTTCATAGGTGCTCCTAAAGGCTTGAGACTGTTTTTTAAGCCAAAAGAGTAAATTAATTGAATAAAATAAGTAAATCTATGGCTTCCCAAGGTATTGTAACTGTCAATCCCCTGCAACCTCCTATTGTAGATGTGGAACACACTCCCTTAACAGAAAAAGAATTTAAAATTAGGGACCTTGTCACTGAGTTTAACCTCCTTGAGCTCCACTACTAGAGCCATGACAAATTGATTGACCATGCTGATGAGATTTTCCTTTGGGAATCCAATATGCACAAGTATATTGTCCCACAGGCCTTCCAGTGTCGATAGGTTATTATACTTTTCCAAACTTGTTATTTCCCTGATCAAAGAGCCATTGTAACTCCTGGAAAAAGATATTTTCTTCACTATCACAATTGAATCAATAAATCAGATGCTGCAAATTCAGCCTAGACCTGATGAAATCTCACTTTCTATTGAAACACACATAATTATATCTGAATTTGGACTTGACCAAGAGGTTCTAGATATTCCAAACATTCATTCCCTCATCAGTAGAAATTCCTAAGACTAACCCTCCTTATCCAACAACTATATTCTATGAGAGAACCAAGCATATCATCACAATGCTGTCTTGTATTTTGGGTTATTTTACTGATGAGCATGTTGATGCTTCAGTCTTAGGTTTCCTTTCTATTTTCTCCCTTGGTCAACCTCCTGCTTCCATATTCAATTTTTCCCAGTACCTTTCTGATACAATTCATGAGAAACTTGTTAAATTTCCTGAAGAAGGCATCTTCAAATATTCATCAGTGTTCTTTCACATGTTCCTATAGTTTCAATCTGAAAGATTTACCATTAACCATTAGAAACTAGATGCTGAAGGTAATCCTCAGTCAATATTCTTTTGGACTTCACTAATCATCAAACATTCAATAGAATTCACATACACATACTTCATTGACTCATTCATCCATCTAATTGTCAACATGTTGAACAACAACATTCAACCAAGAGTCAGTGATGAGATTAAAAAGGTCTTACCATTATTAGAACACAGTAAGACAAGAGATTGGTATCTTTACCAAAACCACACAGAGATTAGCGTATATGGATCTAATCTCTTTCCATATAAGCTACCCAAATACTTCCTAATGAGGTTATTTTCACTTGAATATATGAGGAAGATCCTTCACTGTGATGAAGTAAATTTATTTTCAGCCAAAAAGAAGACATAGTTTAAGATAAAGAATCAAATTATTCCTTTTATTTGCAACAGTAGAGGTCCAGGTCAACAAGCATAAAAATATTTGCGGGAATTTAAGATCAGTCAAAGTTTCCAATGATATTATGATCCTTTAGGAGTTATGAGCAAGTTAAGAATCAAATTTAGATTAACTCCTTATGTACATGAATCTAAGCCAGATATAGAAAAGTACTCCAATTAGTCTGAATGGTTGGAGAATACTTTGAAAAAGTTGGAGAAACCAGCAGAAACCAGTTCAATTATGCAAACTTCAGTCCTACAAGAGAGGAACTCCAAGAGAGTCAGAGAAGAAGGATCATAATCTGCTCATACCACCACTGAAACCAAATTTAAATTTATGTACAGGATGAAGCCCAAGCCAAATACTGTAAATGAGCATGTTGAAACAATTGAAATCCTTGATACAAACTCAGTGATAAAAGACAATGCACCTCCTGCAGTTTCTGAAGAAACTCACCAACCTTCAACATCTAACACTCAGATTATTCAAAAGAAACATAGTGTTGAAGTGCCTTCATCCAGTAAACCAGAAGATAAAGAGCTAGATATTATGCAGAAGTATAAGGAAATCAAGATCAAGAATAAGGCATTAAAAGCAAATTCTTATACCCAATACTGGAAGCAGACACGAAGTGACCAAAGCAGGTTACTTTCAACATTTGACTACAAGACCAGAAAGATGCAGATGACTTTCCTGCAGCCAACAATGAAGCATCCTAAGACATCAGAAGATTATAAGAAGACATCATATGAAGTCCAGGCCAAGGATCTTCATCCTATAGACCATATAGAATTTCACAAGCAAGCTGGTGAAATGTTGTATTCTACCATGACCATAAAGCCATCAATGTTCAAAAGCTGCAAAACACTTTAGAAGACATCAAAGGTTAGCTAAAGCTAGAAAAGGCTTCCTCACAAGCCAAATAAAACAAAATTAAATCTCTATAAGAGTTGGTCATAGAAGTGGGATATGATCCCACTAACATCAAAGTTGCAAAAGAACTCATTAAGAAAAAGAATGCAGACATTGCTGCATTAAAGAAACAACTCAAATTGCCTCCTATTGAACATCCACAGGCCAAAGAAGTATTACAGGATGAAATTAAAAATTATGAGATGATGAACCCCATTCTTCAGTTAACTACCTAATTAAAAGAAATGGAAAATGAGATGGATAAGTTAGTGCAGGAGAAAAAAGCCAGCTCAAAAGTAGTCCCTGTCATTGTTATTCCTACAGTCACTACAACTATTCCTTCTACTCTAGCAGAGTCATTAGCTCCATCAGTTCCAGTAGCTACACCACTTCCTATTACATCAACAACTACTTCAACAACAGAACCATCTACAAAAGCAACACAACCTAGTGATGAACCATGCAAACTAGTTAAAGAAATGTAGGGAATGTCCATACAGACTAATGAAATAAACATACTAAAAGAATAGTTAAAAATTCTGGAGGATGAGAAGAAACTAGTTCAAGTCATGCATAAGAATGAAGTGCAGAAGACAAACAGATTGATAGAGAAAGTGCAGAAGCTAGAGAAAGAATTGACATTGAAAGAACCAGTTGCTCAAGCCAAGTAGTAGCTGTGGGCCAATATCATTGACTCTTTCATTGATATTTTTCCATCAATTCAAGTTATTTTTGAGAAAAAATGATCTAATCAAAGCAAAAAATGAAGCCATTCAGAAAATCAAGGAAGAAATTGGTAAGAAACCAGAAGAGGCTAATGAAATCATTAGGTTTCTTAATTCCAAAAATAAGCAAGAATTAGAGGAAATTGGAATTAATGATAGGATAGAAAAAATTCTTGAAGTTAGAAAGGTAATTTCTAAAAGGAACTTAATGGTACAACTGGAAGAAAATTGTCAGAATATGGAGCTCTCCATTACCACATTTATAGTGAAATTTGATGTTTTGAGGCAGAAAGGTCTGCCTAATCCTCTATTTATCAATGAAAGGTTGATGAAACATGAGGATTATGATAGGAAAATCAGAGAAGTGGCAAAGGAACAAGACAACAGTTCATCCCTGAAGGGAATTCCAACAAGAAAGGTGCTCTATCAGAGTTTTAAGAACCATTTTTACCTCCAGCCTGAGGTAAAACATCTATTCATTAATAGGCCCACTTTTTCAAAGTATACATAGGCTGATGAGATATTCAAGAGAATGGTAAAGATCAAATTACGAGATGCAGAAGATTGGGAGAAATTGACTGATTTACTTTGAAAGGAAAAACAGTAAATAGAGTAGTCAAAACAAATGTAAAACACAACAGTTAAAGAGTATTAGTAAAAATTTAAAATGTATCATATGAAAGAGACAGTTTAAAGTTAAAACAGAGATAAATCAGTAAAGATATAATCAACGTAAATGAGACTCAGTAGAGTGAAAGACATTCAACGTTGAGAAAATAACAAAGAGACAAATCATGAAAATATCAACAAGAAAACAATAAATCCAAGTAAAAGAGGGGAAACTTGCATTAGTTAGATAATTGTCTCTATCTATTTGCATGAAGATATTTATTTTCCCTTGAATAATTCCTAAGTTAGTTTAGGATATTTTGTAAGAGTTTTTGTATGAATACTTCAAAAATCAAAGTGTTGTGTGTGGATTGTGGATTGCTAAACATTTTTATAGATGTACTGATATGAACAAGAGAGTTCTTTGTACCATTTTCAAGTCAACAGACTGGATTGAGCAATAAAGGCATTATATTACAGGATTCATGTGTTGGGCCAACTTCATAGAAGTATTTTCAAGTTGTTCTTTGGTATTCTCTTAAGTTTTTCACATACTTGCATGTTTCTAAATTTGAATGTATAATAGGAATATCATTTCAGAACTTGTTTAAAAACACTCTGTCTTGAACTATTATTTCATTTACATGTTTTCTTCTGATATCCAGAGTAGGGAATTCTTAATTTCTCCCTAGTTTCGATTAACCTCTATCATTTCCCTCATTATTCGGATATGAGAATCCTTAATTTCTCTCTCATCCCGATTGAAACCATTTCATCATCCAGCTTAAATATATCAATAAGCTCAGTTACCTTGCCCCATGAAAACTTTCCTTTAGACCTTGACCCTGCTTCAGTTGCTTGATACATTGACTCCATTAGCCCAATGGTAAGCAGACTTGCATCTACACATTTGAATTAGTGATTCCACCACCAAACCAAATAAAAAAAAAAACCAATCAATCTCACATAAGTAGCCTAAAATCAACTAAAATAAACCAAGTTAAATCATAAAGAGAGAGCCCTCTCTAAGCATTAGGAAGTATAGATCCTAAAGCTTAAAATTAGGTTTGTGGTTACCTCTAATATTTCTTGAAATGACAACCCTGGGAAATTATTGGAGTGATAATAGGCCTTATACCAACCCTGTCCCTTATGTTTTTTAAATACAATTAGGTAACACTACACTAGCGTGTTAATAATGGTTCAATTCCACCTCATATTCAACATACTTATGGAGGAACAATAACAATTAGAGGAAGTAGTCGTAACATCAGTGCAAGTTTGAATGATAAGAGTAGCACACTCGGGAGTTTTAGTTATTTAGAGAAAAAAACGAGAGTTTCATGAATTTTAGTACCTATGATGCTTTGAATTATAACATAGGAGCATGTAAGAGAAATAATATTAGATTTATGTACTATTTAAAAAATTTAGTCATATGTGTTAACTCCACCCCAATTTCCCAGGGCTAAGAAAGGAAGATAAAGGGGTAACCACAAACCAGATTTCAATTTGGTAGCTAGCCCTACCAAATTAGAGAGGGATCTCTCTATTTCAAGCTCACAGTTAATGAAGTGAATGGAGGGAAAAATATATCTTTGGCTAGATATTCACCTCATTAGGGTTTGATATAGGGTTTGCTAGATCGAGACCATAGATGTAAGAACTAGGTCAATGTTTAGGTGTAGGCATGTCTTTATCTATCTTAGGTGAAAAAACCAATCTTTTCCCCTTCTTGTAGGTTTTAGAAACCTCTTCCCTGGGCTGTATTTTTTCCACTGAAGGTATGCTGGATGGTTTAGCTCTTTGTGGCTTAGATGATGTAGGAGTGTTGATGCTTTTTGACTATGGAGACATAGGCAAAAGAGCTACTGCCTCCAAAAATTCCTCCCAAGACATATTAAATTGTGTGAGCTGATGAAGAACTATGACTTTGACCAAGGCATGATGGAATAAGCTAGCTGAATGGTCTCTCCCTTTAGTCTGCACTTTCTCAATAATCTTTGCAAGACTTCTAAATAGGTAGTTAGGCAGATTTAGTGGTTTAATAGAGGTGAAGTGCATCAAAAATCTAATGTGGTACTGATACAACCTACTAAACCTACCTTAACAAGTGAAATATTTCATTATCATCTTCATCAAAGTAATGTATTTATCCAAATCCATTCCATTAAACCATATTTCTCCTTGATTGGGGATCCGTATGGCTGATGCTATGAATTATACTGAGACCAATAAGTCCATCCCTGCTATGATAGTCTCGTTCCTCTTAAAATTGGTGGCAAATAGATTAGTAAGCTTACAATGATGGCCCACCTCTTGTATTTTATCACAAAACCCTAGGCATATTACTTTTTCAAATGAATCTTTGATGAATGGTGAACAATTGATTTTTTGCATACTATTTGGTTCATATATGGAGACATGTTCTCATTTGTTGTAATTATTTTTTTAACTAGCCATAGTGTTGGTTCGCTTAATAAAAACCCTAGTTTTATAGGAGGGAAGGGTAGGGTAGGATTGGGAAAACAAGGGAAAAAGAGGAGCTAGTTTAGGGAAGGGAATGGAGGGGATAGGGATTAGTGAAAATTTTAGGAAAATTACAGGGATCAGGGGTAGATATTAGTGATACTTGGGAAGTGGAATTTATTGAAATGGGTGAGGGAAAGATAAGAAAAACCCAAAAAAACAGTCCAAACCCAAAAATGCAGAAAAAGCGTAGCGTGGGCTAGGGTTTGGGGAAAAAAGATGAAATTAAGGAGATGAGTGTGGGAAATGATTGGGTGAGGTTTATTAAGTGTGTAAAAGGTATTAGGGAAGGAAAAATAGGTTTTTAAGCATTGAACTGAAGTAAAAACTAAGAAAACCAAAGCACAATGAAAAACCCTAGGAGAGCGATTTCATCATTTTTTGAAGGAAATCACTATATGAAAGTTGATGAGAGGCTGTAATTACTTGCTGAAGAGTCCCTGAAGCTTGTAGAATTAAAAACGAAATTTTTTTTTCTCTTCTTTGCCTCCAAAACCAAAAACATAGCGTGCTCCCAGAAGCGTAGAGTGTTTGATGGCAAGGGCTTGGTGATGGAAAATTGCAAGCTATGATGTTTGAGATGAATAAAAATGGTGAAGAAGTTCTCTTGGAAGATGGAATGAAGCTTTTGAATGCTTGGATGGACCTTTTATTGCTTGAAACTTGAATTTGGTGGAGTGACATCACATGTCCTTTTGAGAAGTGACTTGATGAGGTAGTGTACTGCAACTTGATTTATTTGTTTGGAAAGATTACATCTCTATGTGGGCTGAATGTATCTTTGGTGCCTTTTTAAAAAAATTATCCCTAATTAATAACTCCCATGATGGTGACAATGGCGATGGAATGACTCCCATGTAGATTTTGATTACATGACCAAAATGATGACCAAGACACTCATTTAATGACCTATCACAAGGAATGATGACATAACCATGACGAAATTTTATGACCTTGAAAATGGAGGGAGTAGTAGTGACACCTAGGACATGACTCAAGACTCATTTGACAACCAAAAGATGCCAAATTTTATTTGAAAATTTTAAAACTTTGACCAAAGACATCCAACAATTCTGAAAGAGCAAATTTGATCACTGGTGACTCATAAACACTAACATATGTAAATGAATTGGAAAAAAACACAATGATCCACATACCTTGATATAAAAAAAAAACCTTAAAAATGTCACTTTTAAAGTCTCTTATTGTTACACAGTAATTTGTCACCGTCCCTACCATTCCCCGTCCCGCACAATGGAGGACCCATTTTGTGACCTGTGAACATTGTCATGCCTTGAAAACATCATCAATGCATTCCTCTAAGCATGAGCTTCAATTTCCCTAAAGACATCTCCTTGCAAAAAATCATGAAAATATCTCCTTTTGCATTGGCGCGGGCAGAAAGTTCATCACTCGTGCCAATGAGGAAAATCTACAAGAGGCCGCGCCAGCTGACTCTTGTCCCCAGGCGATGATCGCGCCGGCCAATTTTAAAATTTGTTTAAATAAATATGGCGGAAGTTGAGTTCAAACAAACTCACAACCACTACCTATCTTGAGTTGGGAGGTTTGGCTACGGGAGTTCTATGGAAGGGAAGTAGTTTTGCCACCTTCTATGGAACCTTCCTTGTTGATAGGGCCAATCCCATAATAATAGGGATCCCAACTCCCTCCTTCCACATCTATAAAAAGCCTTGTAATTCCATAGCAAAGCCCCAATTAATAAGTGCTAAGCTTTGAATCTCCAGAATTCCCAAAGGCCTTTTATCCCCCCAAAGGCCTTTTATCTTTGGAAGACCTCTTCTTCCCTTGAGCCAACTCAAGTAAGAGTCTATTGTAGAGACTCTGGAGCGGTTTCCCTTTCCACTGGTGAGATTTAAGAGCGTGAGCAGCTGAGAGCCCATCGAAGGAGACTGACGTCGGAGAGCATTGATTTATAATCTCTTCGATTATTGTGTAGATGATTGATTATGGTTCCACTATTTTGAGTTATGTTAATATGAGTAGTATCCTTTCTGACTGATATTTAGTTGCGTATGCTGGATTTTATGCTTGTATATGTTTGTTTCTTGCATGTGCAGGTGTCCATCCGCGGAGATCGTGGAGGATCGTGATCTGCCGAGGCTGAGGAACGAGAACGCTCTCTTCTTCAGATCGTAGCATTGGATTCCAGGTAGGCCTCCATCTTTGGTCTTTTCATTCGTAACTAGGAACTTGCGTTGTAACATTTCGTGATTGTTGCTAGACCCCTGCTGGGCTAGTAGTGATCGCCTCTGTCCGCAGAGGGGATTTACCTCCTCAACAATTTGGCGACTCCGCTGGGGATCGTCTAGATTTCATTGTCTCGTTTAGATTGTCTCGTTTTGATTATTTTATGATTTTCCTTGCTTGGTTAGCCTTCTGGGTTGGGTTCTCTTGCTGTTTTTTGTTTCTTGGTTTGCTTAGTCTACATTGATCTGCTTCTGGAGTAGTTATTTTTTAAATTTTGGCTGAGAAACTCGACTGGCGTGCTTTTTAGCCCGACAGTCGCGCCCATTGGCGCATGTTGCTTTTGTTTAGCCCACGCCAATTGCTTTCTGGCGCCATTTGAAACCTTACAGTCACGCCACTCCTGTAAGGTTTTTGAGTTTGCTCAGTTTTGAGCTCTCTGGGTCTGGTCAGTGCTTTTCTTCTTGATTTTCCAACTACCTGAGTGTGTTGGAGTCCTATTTGACTGGGAATTTTCCTCCGTCCTTTGGTTGTTTGCTTTTATCTATCGATTTCACGTTTTGAGCCCTAGGGCATCTAGTGGCTTAGTGTATCGAGCCCTCCTTGGGAGTTTTGGTGTTTCGTTTGTCCAGTCGACTTTCTGATTGCTCCTCCGCATCCTCTTAGTAGTTTTTCATTGTTTTGTTGCGATTTTTGGGTGATTGCTCATTCCTTCATTCAAATTTTGTTTGGTCTTGCTTTGGGCCTAGATCACACGGTCCATTGGAGCCTTTGAGTCTTTTCTTGGTTTTGAGAGACTTTGGTCGATTTGGGATCTGATTGCTTGTGTTGTTGAGTGAAATTTGCTTGTTTTTCTCTCTCAATATCGTTTCTCAAGTTGTTCCATTTGTTTTCAGTTTGTTTAGTGTATCTTAGCTATCAAACGTTGAAAATTACAAAAAAAAATCTCTTGTGCTTTTGGTTGAATTAGTGCAAATTGAAAATTTTCGATTTTACTAGTGATTAGTGATTTGAATGAAAAGTTTTCAATTTCATTAGTTGCATTAGAGATCTCATTGTTTGTCTTCCGAATCATTTTTTTTGTGTAAAGACTCTCAACTCTCCTGTAGCTAGTTTTCATTGAACAAAATGGTCTACTGTGGCATGTAGCTTTGCATTTAGGAGTTTTTGAAACAATACATTCGTTAGGGCCTGAAAATTGAAACCTAATTGAAGATCAACTTTAAAATCCACTCAATTAACCTAAGGCAGCATTGAAATCTAACGAAACATATTTAGAGGTCTAGGCTAGAGACGTGTTCCAGCGTCTTTAAACCTAGCAGCTGTCGTTCACCTTTTGGCTTTAGACAACGCTAGTACGGACTTGTGCTCCCTGTACCGTCGCGTATATAAAGGGAGACCCCTCTAGGTTTTCAATCCTTTATCCATAGGAAGCCAAGTCTACCGCCCTATACCCGTGATACACCGAACACAGCATTCGGGGAGATTGCCTGCACGTACGAAAAGTCCTTGGTCGATTTCTGTTTCAGTATTGAAACCAAGGTGTATATTGCAGTTCACGGATATTTGGTACACCCTTTGTGCCTAGTTTTTTCCTGAGCAGTCATTTGGTATTTTATGACTCCCTAAATTTGAAAAGACCGTCAAGCACTTGTCCTTTCATGCTTGTATCAAATCTGAAAGAGATACAATCATCTTTCTATCGTTTCTCGACTCTTAAAAAATGAAACGGTAGAGTTTCTTACTTTTCAATGTGGTAAAAATTAATCACCCACGATTACATGCCCGCTTAGATATTGCTTGTTGACCATTTGATCGTGTGCCTTGACTCTTTTTCAGCCCGTGTGTGTTGGTTCTTTCTTCTCTTGTCGTTTGCCACAGTGGCGGAACCCTCGGTTTCGTCTACTGGTAGTCCTTACACGGACGATTCTTCAGAGGCTTCCCAATCCTCTGTCGAACCACAGCAGCCTGTTGTTTCCTAGTTTCCTGACGGGGGACTAGTTCTTGCTGAGCAACCCTTTGGAGGACCAGTTGAGTTCAATTGGCCCTTTTCGGACCCTGTGTCTAAATTGAGACTAGGAGCTGATTTCCTTTCTCTTACCTCGGGTTCGCCTTTTGTTGCTGCTATTTTTCCTCCTAGTCCTCGTCGTCTCTTGCATGATTTAACGACAGGATCGACCATGAGTGATTCTGGTGAGGAAATCCCAACGTCTGATGAAGACTATCAGCTCTTCCCACGAAGATTGTTTGAGGGAGACAACTCTGAGCTGGCTGCCATGTCAACAGCCAGTCCTTCTTTACCACAGGGATACAGATCTCTGGGTCAGATCATTTCCATTGCAGCCTCTATGGGAATATCATCTCCTGCTTCGAGGCCAGCTGCTACTACACCCGGGGTGTCTCCTCAGACGCTCGTCACTTCTGTTCCCGTCCGGCCCACTGTTTGTGTGGCCGCCGCTTCTCCTGTTGTCTCAGCATCTACTACTAGGGCTGGGCCAACTCCTGAAGATGTCTATCTAGCCAATGCTATACCGGAGAATATTTCTCCGGAGGAGTATCGGTTGTCTTTGCAACAGCCGAACGCCGAGGTTGGACTGTCCTCCCAAGATCCCTACCGATCTTACTTTTCGCACTATGCACAGGATGGTACTCCTGTGTATGCTTTCCCAGGTCAGTATGACGAGCACGGGGAGATTTTGCGTCTACCCGCTCTTGAGGCTCATCTTTATGCTCAAGGTTTACCTTATAACCAGGCTTATAACCTGCAAGGACAACCTTTCCAAGGCCAACCTACGGGCCAACCTGGCTATCTTTATGATCCATAGGGGCAGCCCATTCAAGGCTTTTCTGTCGGCCAACAAGGGCCATCGTACGGTCCGCAAGGACAGTATTATAGCCCTTCTGGTCAGCCTGTTCAACCTCAGCCGGGGTATCAACCGGGACCGGTCTATGGTCCTGGGGGGAAAATCTAGCCTTCTTTACCGATGCAACCACAGTATCCTGTCGTTTCTAACGTTGCATATCAGCCGGGACCATCCTATGGTTCTGCTTCAGGTCAAACCGGTTTCCAGCAAGCACCTGGTCCTGTTCCACCACCGGGCCAACCGGTTCATCTGGTACAACCTGGTGTCCCGCCTCCAGGCCAACCGGCCCATCCGGTACAACCTGGGGCTCACTTACAACCAGGTCAACCTGCGCAACCGGTGCCGCTTGTCTATCCGGGTCAACCTGGTCATTCAGGTCAGCCCTCACATCCGGGTCAACCTGTTCACTCAGGTCAGCCCTCTCAGTCGGGTCAACCTGTTCATTCAGGGCAACCCGCTCATTCCACAATCTCTACGTTGTTCGTCTATCTGGTCACCGCAGCCAAATCATCGCCTGCGCCCTACTTATCGTAGTTCCTCACAGGTTCCACTTTCTTTTGCCAGCCCCTACCTCATCCTCGGTATGGTTATTATCCCCCATGGTTAGTCTCAACCGAACTATAACCACCCGCAGGCTCGCATTATCCTCCTCCGCCTGCTTACTTCACACTCAGCCAGCCCAACCAAACGCTGCTTATACAGGGCAGACACCTAATCAGGGCCCGAACCCTGGTTATCAAGCCCCACACTATGGTTACCAGAATCCAAATCAGTCTGGTTATACGAACTATGCCCCCTACGGTCAGAATCCTGCGGGACAGAACCCGTGGGGGCAGTGATATTCACAACCATCGTGGAGCATGGGTACCGGACCTCATCCTGGGACTGGCATGGCAGTTAACCCTCCATTGCCATTCCTGGCTACCTTGGAACTGCCGGATGTTTCAAAGTTGACCAATGATCCGATTTCACATAATCCATATTGGCCTCCGGTTCCCACCAAGATACGGTGCCATTTCCAGTTTGAGGAAAGTCAGATAACCTTGTAGCAGCGATTATGACGTATCATTTTCCGGGTGTTCGCTTCAACTCTGGGTCACGTATTCGACGGTTCGCGCCTCTCTTCCAAACAGACCCCCAACGGGAGTCAAATGGTACATAGAGTTATCCGGTGGCATTTTCCAAGATTTCAACTCTTTAGCCATGGCTTTCCTCACGCATTTTCAGTTACCGGTTTGGTATGAAGCCGGGACGCACCTCCTGACTTCCCTGAAGCAGGATAAAGCCACTCACATCTCAGATCACATTCATGAGTGGCGGCGCCGTCGTAGACTAATCAAGTTCCACATACCTGATCAGATACTGACTCACTGGTTCACCACCTCCTTTGTGAATAAAATCGCTCAGGATATTGCAATGGGAGCGTGTGTGACAGAGGAACAAGCCATCGCGCGTGCCCAATACCTGGACCTTGTCTATTCTCAGTCCGACATGCTTTATGACATCTTGAATAATGCTCCACGGCCCAGAACCACTAAAGCTCTGCCCACCCCTGCGGTGGATGGTGTCATTGGTTCTGTCTCTTAGAATTCGAAGAAATCTTCGAATGGGAAGCAGAAGGCTAATTCTTCCAACAATACCTCTGCTAATCCTGCCTCATCCGATTTTAGTAAAACCGCGGAGGTGAATGCCGTTCAGGCCAATCCTGCGGACAAATCCTCCAAGGGGAAGAAGAAGGGCAAAGGCAAATCTAAATCTGATGCCCCGAAACTAGAATCTAAATCTCGTTATGAGGATGGCTCCCAGCGTAAACCGAAGTACCCTTGCCTCATCTGTGAAGGGGACCATTATACTAAGGATTGTCCACGACGATCTGAGGTTAGTCAACTTCTTAAGGGCCCTAAATGGACTCTGTCTGTTTTAAAAGAGACATTTCCATCTCAGCAGACCCAGATGGTCGAAGAGCCGTCACCATCTGCACTGTTTGGGTCTCAGGTTTTCATGGTGAAGAGTGTTGCACCTATCTCTGTCGCTACGCGGTCGAAGGATTACAATGAACCGTGGCAGGCACCCGGGAAGGCAGTTGCGGATGGGCCGCCTCCCGCACCTGTCTCCGGTCCGTTGGAAATCAAGAAGCCTACTCTTGAACCCGTTGTGAAGCCGCCTCCTAAAGGTGTCCTTCGAAGATCTTCTTATAATCCAAACGCTCGTGCCGCTCAACATTTCAGTATTGTTGAGGATCTAGCACAGGCGCCGTGTGCTATGTCTACACTTGAGGTTCTTCAAAGTTGTCCTTCACAACGGAAGGCTTTACTGTCTGCAATCGGTGGCATCGATCCCGCTGACTCGAGCCTTCTCACCTTCGATTTGGAGAATTTCACTCCCCGGCTTCCACATCAAATCGCTCTAGTTATTCAAGTCGGGATTAACGGTCTGAACATTCATAGGGCCGTCATGGATGAGGGTGCATCTACCTGCGTTATGTCCTCCGCTTGCTGGAAGGCCATCGGCTCTCCAGCCCTGTCGTCATCTCCCAATGCCCTTGAGGCATTTGATGGTCGGGAATCTAAACCCCTGGGCGTTCTCGAGAGTCTAGCGATCACATTACAGGGAAAAACTATCAACGTAGAAGTGGAAGTGGTTGACGCTAAACTCAACTACAACATACTTCTTGGCCGCAGCTGGACCCATGCCATGCTCTGCGTGCCGTCCACCGTCTTTCGATTCATTAAGTTCCCTCACGAGGGCAAGATTGTCACAGTGGATCAGTTGTCATTTTTCACCTCTAAATCTGAGAACAACGTGCCATACGTGGATCAAATTCTGAATCCCCCGGACAGTGTAGGACCTGGTCTCTTCAAAGACCCAGTCCTCATGGGTATCTTTCCCACACCGCCACCACATACCGCTCAAGTCAACATGTTGTCCAGGTCCGATGACCCCTGGCTCATTCCTACACCTGAGCAGGTATATGAGTTTGGAGAATCCATGCCTTTAACGCCAGTAGAGATCAACTACTGTGAGATTGTTGCTGCATCGGATCCTCCACCTCCTCAGCATGCTCCTTTGAGCATGGCTCTCGACGTATACTCTCAATCCCCCTGGCTTGGTCAGGCTGATTCACCTGATCCTCTCAGAGAGAATTTTCCTTCCGATGAGGCTATCATTGAAACTATGTCTCTTGAGGAGCTGCCTTGGGGCAATGGACATCATCACTCCACGTTTATGCCTAGCTTGGGGGCAATGATTGATTGTCTGGAGCGTTACGCTACTCAGGTTCCTTCCCCTCCTCTTCAAACACCCATCTTGACGCACGAGGTTTTTTCGGAGGGTAACCTGAGTAACATTACTCAAAATGTTCCAATCAACATCTCCGTTAAACCGGGGATCATTGAGAATATTCACGTGGGTGTGACTTGTTCTCCCGATGAGATTCAAGTCTATACTGAGCTTTTCAAAGAATTCAGAGATGTTTTCACGTGGTCTTACGAGGAAATGCCAGGGATTGATCCCAGTATCGTAGTGCACGAGATTCCAACCTATCCAGGTGCGAAACCCGTGCGCCAACGCTTACGCCCCATGCATCCTCGAAAAGCCACCGCCATCAAGGCAGAAGTTGAAAAACTTCTGAACGCGGGTTTCATTTATCCCATCCCCCTCACAGAATGGGTGTCTAACATTGTCCCTATCGATAAAAAGCAGGGTACGATTAGAGTCTGTGTGGATTATCGCGACATCAATCGCGCCTGTCCAAAGGATAATTATCCCACTCCGTTTATAGACCAGATCATCGATGAATGTGCTGGGAGTGAGATCTATTCTTTAATGGACGGTTTCTCAGGATATAACCAAATCAATATTGCACCTGAGGATCAACACAAGACCACATTCATCTGTCCGTGGGGTACTTTCGCGTACAAAAAACTCCCGTTCGGCTTGAAAAACGTTGGAGCCACTTTTCAGCGTGTGATGTCCTACGCTTTTCATGACATTCGTCATATCGTTCAGCCTTATATGGACGACTTGCCAGCCCATTCGGGTAAGCGAGAGGACCATCCTGAGCATCTCCGCCAGATATTTCTTCATTGCAGGCGCTATAATATCAGGCTCAATCCTCATAAATGCGTCTTCTGCATTGATTCTGGCCGTCTTTTAGGATTCATCGTCTCGAAAGACAAAATTCGCCTTGACCCTTTAAAGGTCGAGGCCATCGTAAATCTCCCATCACCTGTATCAGTTACCGAGTCTACAAGGGAAAGTGAATTTTCTTCGGCGCTTTATCCCGAATTATGCTGAGGTGGCCAAAGGATTCACTCGTTTGTTAAAGCAGAATGTTCCCTTTCATTGGGACGAAATTGCTCAGGAATCCTTTGAGAAGCTGAAGACGTTGCTTGTCAATGCTCCGTTGCTTCGTCCTCCGGACTACCACCGCGACTTCACTTTATATCTAGCCACCGCATTTAGCACCATAGCCATGGTCTTGGTGCAGGATGATGATCACGGTGATGAACATGTTGTTTATTACCTGTCACGGAACCTTCTCGACCCAAAAACACGTTATGCACATGTCGAGAAGTTGGCATTAGCAGCAGTACACGCTGTACAATGCTTTCGCCATTACATCCTTTTGCGCACGATAATAGTGGTTTCAGACTGCAACCCTATGACGTATATTCTTTCTAGACAATTACTGGGGGGCAAGTACTCCAAATGGATTGTGATCCTGCAGGAGTTTGACTTAGAGTTCACTACTGCTAAGTCAACTAAATCACTGGTCTTCACGGATCCGATATGCTCTCTCCCTACAGACTCTGCTCCCTCACACTCTGAAGACCATATACCAGACGAAACGCTTTTCCTCATCAGTACTCGTGACCCTTGGTACGGTGACATAATAGTGTATCTTCAGACCTCAACATTTCGGTCTGAGTTGGATAAAGCTGCCCGCCGTCGGATTCGGCACCAGTCCCAACCCTACCGTATAGTAGGAGATACCTTATATCGCGTTGGAGTAGATTCGGTGCTCCGGCGATGCCTAACCTTGGAAGAGGCTGAGAAGGTCCTAAATGACTGCCACAGTGGCGCCTGTGGTGGACATATGTCCAGGTATGCTACTGCCCAGAAGATTCTGCGAGCAGGTTATTTCTGGCCTTCCATATTCAAAGACTGTATCACTGCAGTCCGTAAATGTCATGCATGCCAGATATTTCAGCGCAAGATGCGCGCGCCGCCTTTACCATTGCATCCCGTTATTACCGTCGGCCCTTTTGCGAAATGGGGCATGGATTTTATGACGTGTAACCCTCACTCGGCCAGGGGGCATGCGTATATCATTGTCGCCGTCGACTACTTCACCAAGTGGGCTGAGGCGATGCCTACACTAGCTGCTGACGGGAAAACGGCTGCTCAATTTATATTCAACCATGTTATTGCACGATTCGGGGTTCCTCAAGCCATCGTCACTGATCACGGTACTCACTTCCGAGATTATATGATGGCGGAGCTGACTTCAACGTTGGGCTTGCGTCACGACAGCTCGACACCATATTACCCTCAAGAGAATGGTCAGGTTGAAGCAGTGAACAAGGTTTTGGTCACTATGCTTCAACGAACAGTTGGTATTCACAAATCCAATTGGCATCTCCAACTGTTCTCAGCTCTCTGGGCATACCGAACATCTACAAAGAGTGCAACTGGGTTCACACCATTTCAATTGGTGTATGGCCTGGAAGCAACTCTTCCGGTTGAATGCGAGATTCCTTCATTAAAATTAGCTGTGGAGCTTCTACCTAATACTTCTGCTGAGGAAGAACGTCTTCTGTATCTGGAACGGTTAGATGAAACCCGTCGTCTGGCTGCTTTGGTTATCGAAGCACAAAAGAAGAGGGTCAAAACTCATTTTGATCAATCTGTTTCTCCCCGTTCCTTTATTGAAGGAGACCTCGTCCTCCTGTACGATCAAGCACATGACAAGCTTGGAGCTGGTAAGTTCCAGCCTATGTGGCATGGACCCTATATAGTAAAACGCGTTTTGAAAAATGGGGCCTACGAGCTTATAGATTATGAAGGAGTTCCGCTGGCGCAGCCCAGAAATGGGCTGTACCTTAAAAAGTACTATGCCTGAAGTGATTTCTTGGTGTGGTGTGTGTACATAGGTGTGTGATTTTCATTTGTGTGCATGTATAGTGTGGTGTGCTTTGTAAACATCTTTCTGCTGATCGGGTCTTTCTAGTTGTGCAGATGTCTATTCATCCATTTGTTGGTTTCGCGGATGGTGCCTCCCGCAGTACCAGGAATCTGTCTTCAGCAGCCTGGGTAATCTATGATCCTGCTGGTGAGTTGATTGACCTGCAAGGAGTGTGTCTAGGACGTACCACGAACAACATCACGGAATATAGTGTTGTGTTATAATTATTAAACGAGGCAGTAAACCTTGGTATCCGTGAATTGCTCGTGTATCTAGATTCGCAACTTGTAGTGTTACAACTGAACGGACACTATTCGGTAAGGAACCCGTCCATCTTACGTCTATATCTACATATTCGGTTACTGGAAAGAAATTTTGACTACATTACATATCATCATATACCCAGGCATTTGAATACATTAACAGATGTAGTAGGAAATTTGGTATTAGACAGACATTTGCGCAATTTGTAAATCATCATCACATGTAAAGAAAGATCCATCCAGAAATAGATATGCACATATATATAGATATCGAAATGTTTACATAGAGTGTGTCACATAAAAGTCAAAATATACATAATCATCTTAAGTACATCCGGAGACGATACGTCTCTCAAAAAATAGGAGTGGTATAAATCCTAAGAGCTAATCCGCATGGTGCTCATGATAGCATGTGACTGCACGCACTAAGCGTCTCAGGATTCAGTGGATCCGACTCGGAACTCCCACCGTGTGGCGCTGGTATGCCATCGGTACGTCCGCCAGCCGAGCATAGTCTGGGATCCCTCGGGCAATGCCCTCGAGATTCTGGATCAACTCCTCTCCTCCGGTTCCCTCTCCCTAAGGATCAGGGGCGAGTTGAGTCCTCTATGAGATTGGAGACATCCCAGCTAGTCTCTCAGGTCCCACATCTGCATACATATATAAAATGTGTTAGGACGAATGTGTATTAACAAAAAAAACATAAAACATAAAATCAAAAATATGAGGTCTTACCCAACTCCTCGTCCCAGTCATCTCCTTCTGGCAGTGGGAGATCTGGGTCTCTGGTGAAGTCAGTTCCTGCATAGGGCTAGTCTTCCACTACAATTAGCTGGCGCCGTAACCACCTAAAGAACTCCGGCCTCCAGGACATCTGTTGGCCGCCTCCAGCTCTGGGCATTAATGCTGCCCAGCGAGCCATTCTTGGCTCTCATGGTATCGGATCTGCTACTGAGGCCCCTTGGCCTTGGAAGATTGGTAAGCGTTCCAGAATGAACGATACTAGGATGGAACCATAACCAAACTGTTTCAGTTTACCTTGTTTTCATTTTGTGAGCTTCCTTTTCATATTTATTGTTACTGCTGTTGCCCAGTCAAACAGTAAGGGACTCATGCATTCTGAGGCCAGCAGGAGTTGGGCCTTTGTGGCCTCGTGCGGTGCCTGCGACCCTGCAGCCCGCGTGATGGTATGTAGGAAAACTCTCAATGCCAGATCAGGGATAGTGTGGATATCCACCTTCTTGCTTCCTGATCCCATTTGTGCTCCTCGGCACACTCGTGCCATCACTTCTTCCATCTTCTCCCCAGATGGTCTGCTTCCAGTCAAGACAGGGATCGGACCTCTGCGGGACAATCCGGTGATAAAATAAACATCAGAAACCTCCAGCTCTAATACATGATCTCGTAACCTGAACACCTGTTCATGTTCGTCCCAGATACTGATCAAATACTGGAGGAGCTCGGGCTGAGCTCGTAGACAGGGTGTGAGGAAGAACTTCTTCAGCCCACAGTTTCTGAGGGCATTCATGCAAGCCTCACTTTGGATGGCCTATTCATCCTCTTCTCCATGCTCTCGTTCTTTCCATTCAATCGCCATTTTTCTTGATTACCTGCATTCATATGGTCATAAACCCTTAGTTAGATCTCTGATGGGCCTCAAATTCCATACAATTTGGTTTAAATATCGTTTTTTTAGGCGGAATTTTAGGTTCGGCTGCTGGCGCGGCTGTTTTGTGAACAGTCGCGCCACGTGGCGCGAGCCCTTTGTATAAAAGAGCCCATTGGCGCGGGTCCGTGCCCGATACCAGCGCCAATGAGCGCGGCCCTAAAATTTCAAAAGTGGCCCTAGAGAACTGATTTACAAAGGAAAACTATTAAAAAATGGATGAAAATGTAGAGCAAGGGAGCGCCTCTTACCTGTAGCAGATGAGAAACTGAATGGTCAACCGGATCTGTCGCAATCGCCGTCAGAAGTTTCTACTCCAAATGGATCACTGTTGCTTTTTACTAAGGTAAATAGTAAATGTAATTTCATTTTTACCAATTTGGCATATTTATAACTTTTTGACATAAAATGAGTTGTAAAAAGTCATTTTTCTCAAATATTTTTATATATTATGTCGAAAATGGGTTTTAAGCTTGCTTGGTATGTGCAGCAGTAGGTTTTTGCGACTTTAACGATGGAAACGAGTTGTATTTTATACTTTTTCGGACTCGGTAAATACACGAAAAAGTCACTTTGGAGTCATCTTTCAGCTCTTTTCTGACTCTCTAAACATGAAAATATTGTCGAGGCCCTTGTCGTTTCGATCTCGTTAAAATGGACACGAATCGACATCTACCCAGTATACGTTTACCCCTTTTTCGGGCTGGGATAGATTGATTACGAAAAAGGAATACCCTAGCCTATCGCGACTAGGAGGTTTTCTCGTATATTGTTTTCTACCTTTTCGGATCTGAGGAACTATTTACGAAAAGGGACCTGTGGAGTTTACTTTTCTGCTGTCTTTTCAAACTCTCTAAACATGAAAAGACGTCGAGTTCTCCCTTTGTCAAACTCGTTAAACCCTGATGACATCGGATCCAGTCGAAATGACGTTCTCCTCCTTCCTCCTTCCTAGGACTCGTTAAATGCACTAGGATGGATTCGCCCGAAGGGCGGACTTATATTGCAAGCATATGCTATCCCCTTCAAGCTTGTTATCAAAAATAATTGGGGTACTCGCCAGAAATGGTGGGGGAAAAATGGAACCATCGCCGTTGTCGTCGGCAGTATGTCGCTCTTGAACATGGCACTTGTCTGCATTCGTGTCGGGTTGGGGACATCTCATCTCGTTTCTTCACTTTGCCTCCGTGGGTTTGGATAATCCCTTTTGACCTCTCATCTGCTCACTGCCTCGTCACCATGACCTCTGATCCATTGATGTCAAATACTGCCAAGTCCACTGTCGTGCCGTTTATATGTTCAAGAGAAGTTGGCCTCTGCAAATATCAACCTTCCTCTGATTCTCATACGATCCTGATTCACAACAAAAACATCATGTTCCTCTGTCTCGTGTCGATGATGTGGGAAACATTATGGCCCACCTTCGATTAAGGTCACTTCCTGTCGACTTCAGCTCATTATCCAGGAAGCTGATCTAGAGACTCCTTTATGGTACCTTGGAGCCTACATGCCTCAATGGCAGGTTCGTCGCATTCGACGTGAGGTTTTCATCATTGGCCTCCGATCGAGTGATTCTGCGGGTGTTCGACGCCAACTCATTGATTCACACGCCGTAGATTGTACCTGTAGTACCTTGAGGACCATTGTCATTATTGGTGGTTTCTCTCGCGTCTGTTAACAGCTTTCATCATTGGCTGATAATTAGACGATGTTCTTGCATGTTCGACTTCAGCTCACATATTCACATGCTTGAACTTGTACTTTGTTGGGTCGAGATGGAGCGCAAGACCCTGGATTGTGTCTGTTGTAATCCAGGCTGCGATTGTGGATTATTATCATTATGTATATGACTCATTGATTGGATGGCTGCAACCATACCTGAGTCTATTTATTTGATCCTCGCTGGATGGCTGCGCCCATACCCTGGATCCGGATTATAGTGTACTTTGTTTCGGATGGCTGCGCCCATACCACATGTACATCATGTACTTGAGATATCAGTTGTATTTTTCTGCGCAGGTTTTCCGACGGCGGGCCTTCAGTTGAACATGTTCTCGTAAAGCATTTCACCCCTCTCTCTCTCGGGCCTCATACTTTAGGGGGCATCTGTTACACAGTAATTTGTCACCGTCCCTACCATTCCACGTCTCGCACAATGGAGGACCCATTTTGTGACCTGTGAACATTGTCATGCCTTGAAAACATCATCAATGCATTCCTCTAAGCATGAGCTTCGATTTCCCTGAAGACATCTCCTTGCAAAAAATCATGAAAACATCTCCTTTTGCATTGGCGCGGGCAGACAGTTCATCACTCGCGCCAATGAGGAAAATCCTACAAAGAGGCCACGCCAACTGGCGCTCTGTCCCAGAGCAGTAGTCGCGCCAGCCAATTTAAGGAGTGTTTTTTAAATAAAGATGGCGGAAGTTGTGTTTCAACAAACTCAGAAACCATTACCTATCTTGAGTTGGGAGGTTTGGCTGCGGGAGTTCTATGGAAGGGAAGTGGTTTTGCCACCTCCCATGGAACCTTCCTTGTTGATAGGGCCAATCCCACAATAATAGGGATCCCAAATCCCTCCTTCCCCATCTATAAAAGCCTGCTCAATTCCATGGCAAGCTAGTCTTGAAGTGCCTAAGCTTTGAATCTCCAAATTCCCAAGAGCCTTTTGTGCCGTAAGAGCCCTCTTTCTTCCCTTAAGGCCAACTCAAGTAAGGAGACTATTGTCGAGAGACTCTGGAGAGGTTTGCCCTTTCCCTGGCAAGCTTTGCGAGACGTGAACGACTGGAGACCCATCCGAAGTAGACCACGACGTCAGAACATTGGTTGTAATATCTTTCGATCGTTATTTAATGAATGATTACGATTATGGTTCCACTCTGTTTTCGATTATGTTAATATGAGTAGTATCCTTTCTAACTGATATTTAGTTGCGTATGCTGGATTTTATGCTTGTATCTGTTTGTTTCTTGCATGTGCAGGTGTCCATCCGCGGAGATCGTGGAGGATCATGATCTGCCGAGGCTGAGGAACGAGAATGCTCTCTTCTTTAGATCGTAGCATTGGATTCCAGGTAGGCCTCCATCTTTGGTCTTTTCATTCGTAACTAGGAACTTGCGTTGTAACATTTCGTGATTGTTGCTAGACCCCTGCTGGGCGAGTAGGGATCGCCTCTGTCCGCAGAGGGGATTTACCTCCTCAACACTTATGTAGTTACCTAATGTCATTCGAGTAAATATGACAATTCTTTATGTAATTTATCGTGCGATCATATTTTTCATTCTCGTAAAGGAAATATTTCTAGACATGCACCCCATCAAAAATAAATCATCCTAGCATATACATTTGAAGTAATATAAATAATCCTATGACTATCCTCGAAAGAATTCTCACCCATATTCTTGGTGATGGTGTAAGGCTTGTATGGTATGAGATTCTTCTAGGAGTTTGTCAATTGCTCTTTATGCAAGTCCAACCATAACTCGTCACCAAATTGAAACTTATGTGGAATAAAATGGATTGTTGTATCTACTTGTACTTGGAGTTAGAAACTTTCTATAAAATATCATGAACTCATTTTGAGTTTGTTAGATAAATTCCTCAAAATTGGTTTTGTTGCATACCTCGTTCCAAGTATGGGAGATCTCTTCATGTGTTATTCGATGAATATAGCTACATCAATTTTTGTCAATTTTTGGGGCCCTAAGCACACTTGAAAAGGCTTGTGGGAAATAGAAATATAAAGAGCTATGTCAATTTTCTGTTGAAAATATGGAAGGCTTTCAACATGTGTACGTGGATCCTCACAATTATATACTCTAAGGACATCCACAATAATCAAATCGAGTACTTTTTATTTATCAATCTGGGGATGTAAGGTAGTGGATTTGGTCAACCTTGATGTCCATCATGGACCAAAAGTTAAACTAGAAAATATTTAGGAACCTACTATCCCTATCAAGAAATATGGTCTTTGGCAACTCAAAATGAACCAAAATATGCTCGAAGAAGAGCTTATGAGTGGATTTTGTTTCAACAATATTCTTATAGGGTGCCAAAATTCCCGTCCAAAGGAAGTGATCAACACCAACAAAAAAACACATTTGTTACCATACTTGGTTGAGGGAAAACATTATTTAGAGTAGGAAAATGCCTACTGTTAAAAAATGCAGCAATAAAATCTCAATTTGACTTTTCCTTGGTAAAATTGAGAAAAATCAAATTTCCACATCAACGAAAAACTTGGAAACAGTTAACTGAGGTGACAAGGATATTCTCACAAATTTAGCTTAGTATATTCGAGTTAAAGGAGTTGGAGTTCAGTTAAGCATGTGTGATTGCTAATTTTTAGCATTCAAGGTCAGTTATTTCTAGTTGCTTTAAGTTAAACTTGTTCTAACTATTGGAGTAACTAGTGGAAGGTCAGTTGTGTAGTGGGACTTCAGTCTAACTCAATGATCATCTAATTAACTGATCAATCGACCCAAAATAGATAGTGCATGTAGAGACTTCAAGTTCCCCATCTATGGTGGAGATTCCAAGGCACCACACGATTAATTATATATTGGATTGAGTGTACATGAATTGTATTGGCCACGTGATCAACCCTAGGAAACCGCGCAAGATTTTTTTAGGAATTTCCTAAATAATATGGGCCTAATTCCTCAAGACATGTGCAAGGAAATAGGGGCTCAAGCAGAGGAAAAAATTGACTAAGTTTGGGCTAGAGCTTCTCAATGAGCATAGAGATAGGTTATTCACTTGTAGGTTGTGATCATAGCGTGAAAGCAATTGTAATACATCTATATTCATTTGATTTAATGCAAGTAGGCATAATGTGTTTTTAGAAGTTTCTTTCCCTTGGAAAAATATTGTGTGCGTGTGTGTTATTTCTCATTGCATGTTTGTGATTGAGGTTCTAAATTGTGAATTGAATTCTGTAGAGCAGTAGAGTAGGATTATGTCTTGTGATTTAGATTAAAATTTCATGAGCGGTTACAATTCTATAATCATAATTTTTCTTTGGTATCAAAGCAACATTCACAAGAGAATATGAATTTTGAAGTTGTTTCAATCACACGTATTTGGTGATAACAATGTGATAGGAGATTCTATATCTAGATAAGGGATACTAGTAGCAGGGGGTAAAACTACGTGAAGAATACAATAATGAAGTAATCCATGTTTGTAAAGGTATTTTTTAATGTCATGTGCAGTAATTCTCAAATTTTGTGGTTGTTGATCAGAGTATTTTTTCATTGTATCTTCTAAAGATGGTGGAAATCTTGGGAGGCTTTGATGTGTAGTTCCGGATAATTTATTGTCATGAAAAGTATGTCTCTAAATGGTAAGAGGTGTATCTTTTTGTGATTTTCAAGAAAAGAGAAGTATTTTTTTGAACCTCTGGTAGTGTCAGTGCACATGAGAACTGTAATTTGTTTTCTAGTTAAAATGAAATGACAAATTTTCCCTTGGAATAAAAATATACTTTCATGCATGGAATAGATGTTTTTTTTTTTTTGACAATACCAAATTTTCACTGAGAAAGAAGAAAGAGAAAAAGGGTTGCAGCTCAAACCTCCTAGAAAAAGTGCATACAAACAACTTGTGGAAAGATGAGAAAGAGAAAGGGAACCATTTGTGTGCAAAACTATAGGTTCAAGTGCACCCACTATTGTTGATAGGTTTTGTTGTATTAGCAATGTCTATTAACAACCTTATCGTTAGAGGGTCTCCAAAGTCTAACTCTACTCTGCTCTTTTGCACTGATGTTGTAAATGGATAATGTAAGGAGGCTGCCCCTCTAGCAGTTGGATAAAATCTCTACATGTAACTATGGTTTCACAAGTAAAACCCTCTCTTCCATGAAAAACACCTAAAATTTAAGAATTCACGATAATTCCAGAGAGTCCTTACACTACTTGTTCATAACATGATAATAATGAATTTCATACGATTACCAAAACACCAGGAGTATAACAGAGATTTTCCTGTTGGAGCCCTGGCTTGAATCCTTTCACAAAAACCCTGCCTGCTTCAATCACACTACTAATAAATGAAATCAAAACCTCAAAATGTGTCAAACGTGAAAAGAAACCTGACAAGAAGGGAAGATATAATAGAGAAAATTCATAGATCTAACTTGCTTATATTTTCAAACTTGATACGTGCTTCATTTTATGCAAGTGAAAATGTTGAATTGAAGTGGAGTATTAAGCAGGAAATAAGATATGGAGAAGAGGAATGAATTGTTTGAATGATTACAGGAAATATCGGTGAACAATTGAATTCACTCCTGATTTCATTTCTTTCTCTAGGATTTTCTCCTTGTTTTCATCTTCAGGGAAAATGTAGATGCAGGCAGGGAGGGAACCCTTGCTCTCTTTAGAGGGAAAAGGTAATTTTTAGTGTTTTATTTTTGTTAAAATAATATCAGCCTTTGTATCTCATTCTATGGAAGGGACTGAGCTATTTAGTGTAGAATTTTTATTATTATATCACCATATTTTATGGAAAGTTATTTGAAAATGGTCATTTTTAAGTAATTTATTTTTATTGTAGTGTGTAGGAAAAATAGAGTGAGAGCTAATTCATTGATGTTATTTAAGGAAAATTATATTATTTGAAATGATTTATTGGCAAGCTATTGAGGGGCGGAATTTCACTATTGCAAGATACTTTTTTTAATTTCCTAGTTAACTTATTTCCTTGTGTATAAGGAAAACAAGTTTTTAGTCAACGAGAAACAATTTTAGATCTTATTCTATGACCAAATTCAATTATTTATTGCCAAAACATGTTCTCCACGAGGTTTCCATATGGTTATGTTTAATTTCAATTCATTTTATCTATTTTAAAGAAAACCCACACTATCACCGAATTCAATTCTTTATTGCCAAAACATGTTCTCGACGAGGTTTCAATAAGGTTATGCTTAATATCAATTAAATTGATCTATTTTAAAGACAACCCATAGTATCCAAATTTAAATGGAGCTTGAGGTATAATTTTTACAAACAAAAAAAACATCCATTTAAATTTCATATCTATGAAGGATTAGAAAGGGATCAAAAAGAAATTAGGATGTCAATTAGGTGGTTAAGAGGAGTTGTTATCCTCATTGTCTAAGGTCAATATTACTTGTGATGTTTTTATTCCTTATGTAGGATTTTAATTATCTTTTGGATTTCCAACTCAACCTTTTGAATTCCTCCTTTCTACCATAACTCATTTCCAATCTGTTTTGCATTCAAATCATTTTCATGTTATTATTCATTTTATGTTAAGCAAAGTATGGATTGTGTTGGTTACATCTTGGTGCTACAAAAGATGGTATTTTGGTTGTATTTATTATATGGTGAACAATATATTATATGTGTTGTGTATGGAAATAATTTTGTTTCTTACACTTCTTAGTATGTTGAACTATGTTGGTTGTTCTTAGGTGTTGTAACAATGTATTTAGACACCACCTATATTTTAGAATATGAGTTTTCTAATATAAAAAGTCCCTCAATTCTCCAACATGGTATTAAAGATAATGGTTTGAGATGTAGAATGTTACCTACAAGTATTATGCAAGTTTTATATGCTCTTAAAAGTCAGATTTGTTTAGTGGATTGGTTTGAGGTTTCTAATTGAAAACTAATTCTAGGATCAAATGAGTGGGTCAACATGTTTCAAGATAGATCTTATAAATTTTAATGAACACAATTATGGAATTTGGGCACGACTATATGTGAATATTGTTGAAGAGTGAAGAGTCATAGGAATTTACGAAAAATGGTGGTTCTTATCCAAGGGATTACTAATAAATTTTTTTCATCAACAAGAAGAAGGATGAGGCTCTAGGAGTCATAAACACCTCCATCTCAAGGTGGATTAAATGTCATATAATCCAATAAACTACTCATATAATCCATACTCTTTAGTATATCAAAGAGCTATAAATTGATGCTTATTTTCCCCTAATACCCTACAAACCCTATATTCTCCTTGCAAACCCTAGCCTCTATAATAAAAGCAACAAAGTTCCTACATAATTTACAATGTCATGAATTTGAAAATTCCACCAACTCAGTGACACTACAAACAAATTTAAAAAAAATGAAATTCTTAGCTCAAAATACTCCATGTGTGGAATTGATCACCATGGTGTCACTCTCTAGTAAATATTTTTTGGTGGACTCACCAATATAATTTATTTTGATCCCTCTCCACATAATTCTCTCAAGGCATTGATTATTGTTGGGCCATGAAAAATGTATGTTTTACCCTCATAATTAGCTTGATTAATTACTAACTTTCATGTGTTTACCTTCACTTTGGGAATAAATATAGAAGAATTAATTGTAAACAAAGGGTAAAACTAGTTATCAACAAATTATGTAATTATGGGCAGAAAGGCTAACTTTCACTATTTTTATGTGCAGGAAATCTAAACCAATTAATCACTGTTTAAACGAATGAAAAACAACGACCAAGAAAAGGAAAAGATCTAGTTCTATTCACACAAACCAACGACGAATGAGGAGGATCTCGCTTATTCTATAATGAAAACTATTAGAGAGCTGCGAAATCCTTAGGATCTCTTGATCCCGAGGATTCACTATTATCCGTTCTATTTTTCTGTAGGATATAAAAGACCAATAGATGGAATATAATGGGATTTGTTGACCCGTATGTTGTAATTGTATTTTAGTTACATTCCTTCAAAACAAAATCTTTAGCGCTCAACAATGTTGTATCCTAAATGTTGAATTTAATGAAAGAGGTAGTGGTTTTTCCATAATCATGTTATGAAGATATTCTGGCAGAGACTTCTAGAGGCTTCAGGCCCAGTCACTAGGAGCTCTGCTTCTGTCTTGTGTTTTATTCTTATTTTCTTGTTTTGCAATCAATCATTCCTATGCTTTGTAGAATCGTAATTGATTTTAATTTCATCAGCATTGAATGGTTTGCGTCCTATTGATTTAAAGTCTTAATCGCTTTCATTTTCCACATGAATGTTATCTCTTGCATTTACTAGAGTTATTTGAATATTTCAATTGCTGTTCATTCTGAGTGATATTTTGGGTTGATAAGTCATTGATAATTTCAATTGCAGAGCATGACTGTGTTACTCGTTGTTCAATTACTGCAGTATTCCTTGTCTGGTTAAATAGACTGTTGTAGATGTTAATCAGTAATTTTGGTTAATTGTGAATTCCTTAAAGCTTTTCATTTCAATTTTATTCCATAGAAAAAATTAGAATTAATTTAAGTTGATTGATTGAGTTATTTAATGATTGCTTTAAGATTTTCTTTGATTGATGTAATGTTCCAAATCTGGAAATTAAGCAATATTTGACAAAATAATGGTTATGCAGCATCAAATAATGTCATAACAGATGTTAAATAACAAATCATTCAGATGATACAACAATAGAAACCTTATACAACGTTTTATGGGCAAGAAGGTGGGGAAAAATGATGATTTTGGCCCTAAAATGTGTATATTTAGATATTTGAGTGAAAAAAAGGGTGGGAAGCGGTTGGATATGATATATTAGGTCAAGAGGTACCTATGCTCCAAATTTCAGCTTAAAAAAATGATTCTAGCTTAGTTAAACAACTCCTCCTTCCCAAACTAGGCTTTAAAACCCTGATTTCCCAAGATTTGGAGTATGCAGAATTTTCTGAAGCATAGAGAGCACATTTTCTGAGAGGGTTTCTGAAAAAAATGAAGCAAGAGGTCTGAAATAAACCTAATATCAATCACATAGCAAAGAAATGGAAGTTTAAACACTTATACAATAGAAACAAGACTCCCAGCAACATTTCCGGCAAAATGCATGAAATAAGCAATACTGCAAAAAATAACGCAGATGCTGAAAATATGTATTAATATTGACTGAATAAATCATATAATGGCTGAATAATGTAGAAATATGGCCAAATTTCTCTCTAACAAAACTCCCGGAGGGAAATAAGCAACTCTTCTTCAAGAAATAATACAAAGTCAAGGATGCAACACTACTGTTGTTGCCTTTGCATGAAGGACGTAGTTTCTGAAGATGAATGTGCTATACATGAATGTAGATGAATGGCCTCAAGCCAAATACAGAAATGAAGCTCAAATAATTCTCTCTTGATCCCTTAAGCAAGTTGATCCAAAGAGAGGATGGAATTCCCGCACAGGAATTCTTTACACTAAGCAGTGCAGCAACTCCGGCTAAACAACTGAAGTATGCAATTGGTCTCTAGACTCAGAAATTCGAAATAAATGAATGAATCCTCTTTGATGCTATGCCCTCCTTTTATTTTTGGTGAGTCTCCTCACCTTGGGTCCCACCTGTTAGGGTTTCCATCTTCATTTGAATCTCTTCCCTCCAAAACTGCACTGTCTTCTTAGGGAAGCTACTCCTCCTTAGGTTGCGCTGGTTGACTTGGTCAACTTGACCTTGTCCTCATACAATTGGCCCTTTTGACACTAGGAGGTGTAAAATAAGCTCCTCAAGGGTTCCCTCTACACATTATGAAGAGTTTTATTCATGCAAAAAGGCCTCCTCTTCCCTTTTTATTCATCTCTTATAATATAAGCAAAAATCAATGTTCCAATTTATTCATGAAAATTTTGGAACATTATAGTCCTCCCCTCCAAAATGTTGCTTGTCCTAAAGAAACTACAAGGATAGAACTGGGTGTATCTCCTTACCTCCTTCGGTAGCATCAGCATATGATGGAATCCTCCAAATAATTATGATGCCATCTCATCCATGAAACTCCATAGTTCCTCTCCCAAGCATATAGACTAGCATTTGGTGACACACCCCAAATGACTAAGATCATGAGAAGGATAGTGCTCAAGGAGACAACCATGTGTGGTATAGAGGTCTTCTCAAGGCATGGAGTGCAATATGCATGGTAAATCTTATCCCCACCAAAGTGAAACCTCCACCCCCAAGCTAACATCCATATAAAATGAGTCACCCTCCAACATGGTAACTCATGAAGATTCCCCTCCACCTTTGAACCCTGAAGAGTAGGTGAGCTGAATGACTGAACATGATAGGCAAGAAGGCCTATCCCACGCTGTTCCCCTCCCCACTCAAGAAAAGTGATGAGGATATACTGATCTTGGGCTACAACATGAGTGCCCTCCAATGGCAAGAAAGAAGTTAGACCTCCAAAGGTCTCTCTCTCAGTGCTGTGAATCAAGCTGGCCCAATCCATCACACACATAATGGATAAGAAATCACTACCATATGACACCCTATCCATCTCATGGTCCTCCTCATTAAGTAACAAATATGCTGCTGTAGAGGCCATGTCTCCTTCCATGTTCCTTTTAGAACATGCACTGCAGAAAATATGGGAGTCCTCTCCCAACAAGGACACATCCTCCTTATGTGTCTCTCCTCTAATCATTCTCTTTATAAAGATAATGATAATATAAGCAAGGAAACGCATGATCAGCAACAAACTGAAAGAATTACTGAAGGTTTTATGTTGTGCAGTAAGGTACCAATAGTCCTTCAAAATTGGTCACAGCACAGTTCCCAAAACTGCTGCTTGAAGAAGTGATCTGGCAAGCTGTCTTTGAGTACATGTAAAGTAATGCATGCTCTTATTTCTGATAATTTATAGGGGGTGGCTGAATATATAAGCTGAACATGCATGGAAATAAACACTTTCTCAAGGCCATATGAGAGATGGCTGCCTCCATCACATAGTCTGGCCCAATAATGCTCATGGAGCTTAATGAATAGGCTGCCCTCTTATGGAGCCAAGCACTGCATAGAAATGGAGAGAAGATGAAAATATTGTGTTAGGTAATCAACACATGCAAAAATAAAATTCTCACCTTAATATTGTCCCTCAATTGCCTCAAAAGTGGAGGTCAAATGGACACTCCATCAGAAAATCCATGCCATGAAGTAACAGCGCTGTTGACTCATGCAAGCAAGCCCCGGCCAAAATATAGCTCCATCCTTTGACATGTAGTTTGTCAAAGGTATTCTCCATAATGCTGCCATATATGAGGGGTCTCCTCCAAGATGAAAAGACCTCTTGCACCATGATAGTGCCATACTTCATCCTTGCAACACTATGCCAAGTGGAAGAGCAATTTTTACCTTGCTCCCTTCCAATCCTCCGAAGTAACAAAGATCTTTCCTACCTCATCATACCTCCATCATACACATTATGTAGTGAAAACATAATGATCATGCCATCATAATGTATCCACACTCCTTGCTGCCCCATGATGAAAGTACCCTACCAAGTTCCTTCCTCCCTCATACCCTTGGAAATAGGATATGTCTTATGATTGCCAAACTCTCTCCTGAGTAGCCAGCGCAACTTTGCTTCTTGCTGCCCTGTGTCATAGATCTGAAAGTGGCTCACAAGCCTCTTGCTCTCCATCCATATTCCATCATCCAAGTTTGGCTGCCCTTGATTATCCTCTCCCTTGGAATCTTCCCAATGAAGACCACCAATCTTCCAAAGTAGGTATTCCTTCTTACACCTCATGGAGGGTTGAGATGTAACCCATTGGAAGTTTCTCAAGAGAGACCTCTAACCAACTAACCCCTTGAGTCCAACAAAACCCAAGAGTGCTAGAAACAAAACATCATTAGGGGATGACACGTCATGCATGATGCTCCTCAAATCCTTGCACCATAACCCCTCATGCTTCATGCAACTCAATAAGGGTGCAAAGGAATGAGTGCTGATCCCTTCTTGGATCAAACCCGTATGGCACAACACTGTATAAGCTTGCCTCTCCTCATCAGCAAAGCATTTCGATCCTGGGCCATGAAGACAAATTTCCAAAGCCTTTCATGAAATATTCTGAAGTGTTATAGCATGGAAATTTTTGCATACCTTTGGAAGCCATTGAGACATCTTGTAGGGCTGCAAGAGTCTCTTTATACAATGCGTTGGCTGGTCCAACTGCTGATATGGTTAGCTACCCCTTTATGAACATGACAATGCTGGTAGAAGCCTCCTCAAGTGGGGAAGAGAGCTCCTCCTCCTCTAGCCATCTACCCACTTCTTCTTGTGGCCCTCCATTCTCTGCACTCCCTCCCTGAGAACTGGAAGTGCCCCCATCTTCTACTTTCTTGGTGTCCTCACAATGAAGACTACCATTTTCCCAAAGCAGATTTTTCTTTTCTTTGCATTTCATGATATGTTGAAATGCATCTTCTTGGAGATCCCTTCGAGGAGATCTCATGTCCACAACCATCTTGATCCCATAAGGATCTGAATGTAAAGAAGGCAAACCCTCCTTACTGCTATCTGTTGATAGCGCTGTAACCCTCCTCTAGGGTGTTTTGGTTATCTGATGTAGCAACTCCCGGATGAGGATTTGGTTATGCATGTATTTTTTTGGAGCAGGGTTCACTCCATCCTCCAAGAACTCATACTTCAACCTCAAGGGTTGTGTGTAACTTATCAGGGATGCATGAGGTTGATGGTTCAAATCTCCTTGGAACCCTCCAAGCTTGCACAGTGCAGTGCAATCTTGCTACTCTACCTCAGCAGTACTATTTGATCCTGGGCCATATGCAAACAAATCTCCAAACCCTTCCATAACGTTTTCTAAAATGTTGAGATATGGAAATTGATGCATACCTTTGTGAACCTTTGGGACATCTTCTATGGCTGCAAGAGGTCCCCTCTCCAATATGTTGGCTGATCCAACTGCTGGTGTAGATGGCTGCTCCCTCAAGGTCATGGCAGCGCTGGTACTTGCCTCTTCCCTTGGTGATGTAGGCCTTCCTTCTTCTCTCAGTTGAATAAACTGAGGAGAATCTAGGGTTTATTTTGAAAGCCCTAGGTCGGCACTTGTATTATGCCAAATACCCACTCAAATTTTCATGCTCTAAGTGGTCTCCTTGTTCTTCACTTCCTCTACAAGAACAAGAAGTGCATGCATCTGCCTTTGCTTCTTGAAACCCTCTAGAGGTTTCACCGTAATTTTCTCCTCCTTGAAATCCTCTTGGAGTTTCATTGAAATTATCTTCTCTTCTCTTCTTGCATCTGAATATGGATGAGAGTAAACTCATCCTTTCCATCATTCTGACCTTACTTGAAGCCACCACTGAAGAAACCACTTGATGGAAATATGTACAAGGCTATTTTAGAGATGGAATGAGTGGGCATTTACCGGATATGTCACCTCTAAGGAGAGGATGAGATTCAGAGGCTATCTGGCCCCTTCTCAAGCTCTGTCTATAGCTATGTAAATATTCCTCCTTCAGGGAGTCAACACTTTGGCATGAAGCCACAGGCTGAGCCAAAGATCTTGCTCCGATACCACTGTAATGTTCCAAATCTGGAAATTAAGCAATATTTGACAAAATAATGGCGATGAAACATCAAATAATGTCATAAAAGATTTTAAATAACAAATCCTTCAGCTGATACAACAACATCAGCCTTATACAACGTTCTAGGGGCAAGAAGGTGGGGAAAAATGATGATTTTGGCCCTAAAATGTGTATATTCAGATATTTGCGTGAAAATAAGGGTGGGAAGTGGTTGGATATGATATATTAGGTCAAGAGGGACCTATGCTCCAAATTTCAGCTTAAAAAAATTATTATAGCTTAGTTAAACAACTCCTCCTTCCCAAACTAGGCTTTAAAACCCCGATTTCCCAAGACTTGGATTATGCAGAATTTTCTAAAGCATATAGAGCGTATTTTCTGAGAAGGTTTCTGAAAAAAATTAAGTAATAGGTCTGATATACAACTGATATCAATCATACAGCAAATAAATGGAAGTTTAAACACTTATACAGTAGAAACAAGACTCCCAGCAACATTTCCGGCAAAATGCATGAAATAAGCAATACTGCAGAAAATAACGCAGATGATGCAAATCTGTATTAATATTGACTGAATAAATCATATAATGGATGAATAATACAGAAATAGGTCCAAAGGCCTTTCTAACAAAACTCCTGGAGGGAAATAAGCATCTCTTCTTTAATAAATAATACAAAGTCAAGGATGCAACATTGCTGTTGCTGCCTTTGCATGGAGGACGTAGTTTCTAAAGATGAATGTGTTGTAGCTGAATGTAGATGAATGGCCTCAAGCCAAATACAGAAATGAAGCTCAAATCCTTCTCTCTTGATTCCTTAAGCAAGCTGATCCAAAGAGAGGATGGAATTCCCGCACGGGAATTCTTTGCACTAAGCAGTGCAGCAACTCCGACTAAACAGCTGAAGTATGAAATTGGTCTCTAGACCCAGAAATTCGAAATACATGAATGAATCCTCTTTGATGCTATGCCCTCTTTTTATTTTTGGTGATTCTCCTCACCTTGGGTCCCACCTCTTAGGGTTTCCATCTTCATTTGAATCTCTTCCCTCCAAAATTGCACTGTCTTCTTAGGCAAGCTACTCCTCCTTAGGCTGCACTGGTTGACTTGGTAAACTTGACCTTGTCCTCATACAATTGGCCCTTTTCACACTAGGAGGTGTAAAATAAGCTCCTCAAGGGTTCCCTCTTCACATTATGAAGAGTTTTATTCATGCAAAAAGGCCTCCTCTTCCCTTTTTATTAATCTCTTATAGTATAAGCAAAAATCAATGTTCCAATTTATTTATGAAAATTTTGGAACATTACAATTGAACTTCAAGAATCAGATTTTACTTCTGCAACGATTTCGATTTATTAACCTCTGATTTCACTTTCATAACCTGTTCTGAACACTCTTGAAATAAATAAACTTACCTTGAATTGATGATTAAAGTAGGCATTAGGATTGCTTTTAAATAACCGTTTCAATGTGCCAACATTTTGGCGCCGTTGCTGGGGAGAGTGTTTACAAGTGATGTTTTTATTTTTCTTTTGCTGAAGAATAACTGGGTATTAAAAAATGAAGGTAAGAACATGCGTACCAACAAGCAAAATTCTTGCCCATTGTCTCGATTTTCAACAAAAATATAGAGGTTGAATAGAATTAGTTTTTTTATGAATGACTAGAAAGAAAAAGATAGAAAAAAGTCTGAACCCCCCATCCAAATCCACGAAACCCAAGGGATCAGTGACCCTTGGAAGAACAACATTTATAGACAGAATTATAGAAAATATGAATCTCAGGCATTTTTAGGACCCAAAACCATTTCTGAAAAGAGTCCTACTTTAATCCCTCAGGCAGCAGGCTCACCATCTGCAACTAATGATGAGATCCATAGTGAAATGAAAGGGTCAGAACAAATCTTTCAGGTCATAGAACATCTAAATCTTGACCCTTCGTAGGAGGGAAATTATTTCAACTTGCAAGAAGGAGAGGGAGAAACCAGTGGTGCTATGGAAACAAATTTAAAATATCTAGAGCTTGAATCTCCTAAAATATTGGTTGAAGAAGAAACACCCGACATCCTAGACCGTGGTAGTACTGTAAGACCTTTTCTAAAGCTGACTTCTAGTCTAGCCCAAATTAATATCCCAGATTAGGAAATCCCTGAAGGTTTTTGGCACATATTTGATCAGATGGCGCACAATCAACCCCAGGGAAAAACATCAACATTGGAGTACCCCATTTTTGACCTAGTCACTATGCCCCTATGGAATCTAATCTGTTTCAAAACATCCCCACTTTCCATGGATTGAATTCGAAAGATCCAAATGATTTCTTATTTGAATTTGATGTTTTGTGTAGGGGATACGATTACACCACTGACCCTCAGAAATTAAAACTATTTCCCTCTACATTAAAGGGGGTAGCTTTGCGCTGGTTTATGGGGCTCGGTGGAGGGACTATTAATAAATGGGATCAAATGAAAAACTATTTTCTTTCTAAATATCAAGACTACTGTAGGACTAGAGAATTAAAAGATGAAATCTTCAACATGAAAATAACAAAAGATAACAAAAAATTAGAAGAATATGTTGAACGGTTCCAATACAATTTGCAAAGGCTCCCTTATACTGCACTGTCTAAACATGTCTTAAAAGTAACTATGATAAAAGGAATGAAAGATGAATGGATAGAAAAATTAAATCTAATGGTGAAAGGAGACATATATCAGGAAAGTTATGACGATATTGTTTCATTATGTGTCAGGTGCTTTAGAGGCAGCTCGCCCATTAGTCTAATAGGACAAGATTCAACTTCCAGAAATAATAGAACTTCAGGTGGCAGCGTAACACGAACATAAATCAAAAATATCTTGGAAGACTTCAAGACCGATATCTTGGGTACCCTCACAACAAAATTATGTGTCTTGTAGGCCAAGCAGAAGCAAGCATTAGCAGAACAAAACTTGGCTGTCTTTTTCCCATGCTGTCAAAAGAAGCACAACCATCAAGAATGCCCACTGGACTTGGTCCAAACATGCACCATCTGTACTAAAGACCATGCCACTGAAAAATGCCCGTCACTTCCAGGGTTGAAAGAAGTCTTCAAAAAATCAGAAGAAGAAACAGAACCAGTATATTTAATGAATCAATGTTGACAGTGGCAAGCCCGAATTATAGGTATGTCACAAGACCCATCTCAGTTCTTTCCTTCTTCACAATATAATCAACAACAAAACCCTGGGACATCATGGAAAAATCAACCATATTTTTCTACCTGGCCATCCCAACCATTCTCCATGCCCCCTTGGCCAACTCAATCCTTTCCAGGAAGCGGTTGGCCAAATTATTATTTCTCTCCTTCATTTTGTTAGAAAAATCCATATTCATCCCAGTGGCCTACCTCTACCTCACAAAATCCCAATTGGTCCCAAAACTGGGAGCAACCTTTGGGAATAACCAATTCACCGATGGGAATGGGTCCTCAAACTCAACCCACATTACCAGCTCCATATCTGTTACCACTGAATTCTCAGCCTCCGATATGCCCTCTGTTAGTGTCAGTCTTTGTAGCCTTCCTCCAGTGATCAAACTTTCTCTTACAAAGTGATCTTAAAGTTTTAGGGTCAAATTTTGTCATTTCAGTGAGCCTTCAAGCAAAATTTGCTCACTAAGTACTAGGTCTAGGGTTTGCTTTCACTCCTTCCAGATTTATCCAAATGTCAGTTCATGTCATCATTCAGCTGAGTGTACCATCATTCAGAGGGTTTTCATCATCATGTCAAGTTCCAAAGGGTCGTTCTACACCTCGTTCATGCTTCAGTTGTGCTTAGGTAGTTCATTTCCCTCTCCTAGGGTTTTGAAGATAATTTCTCTTGGATGGTCAACTCATCATAAAAAATTGTATCCTGATGTTCATACACCTTCCCCTATCCTTAATGTACCTGATTAAACACTTCCCATCACTGAGATCCCCCAAATTCCTCATTTTTGCACAAACCCTAGTTTCTTGCTACAACTTGGCAATTTTCTAGGCTAGGCCTGTGTTTTGCCCTTTTGGACCCCTTCCCCTCACTCAATCTTTGAAATTCCACTTTCTCGTGCTTCCTAACATCCCTCCCTACTTCAAAAAATTTCCCCAAGAATTTAGAAGCCCCTTATCCCCTTCATTTCGTTTCATTTCGACAAATCCCTTGTTTCACACATCGGGATAGGTTTCACTGAAATGATGTTTCAGAGCAATAAAAGATGAATTTTAATAAAATGAGAGAGGTTTTTTTCCATAACATGCCAAAGAAGAAACACCTCCTTCAAGTTTTACACAAGTATCATGGTTTTAGAGAAATTTCAAAAATACAATCGCCTCGGGAGAATTGATGCACCTCTGAAGTGGCCTTGGGAAAATCAAGATTTCTCCTAGCATGGTTGGCCAAATGACTTTCGTGATGAGTCAAATGATAACTAGACACAAATATCTTTCCAATGAGCTATCATTAGCTCAATTTGGAGTTGAGAAAGACCTTCAAAGGTTGACTGTAACAGCACTCTGCCTTGAGGCAACCTCATTCTGCTCATTTTGACCAGTCTTGGGAGATTTGATTGTTGACACGGTAAATGAACTCCAAATTGAAACATTCCACTTGGGTTGGAAAATAGACTCAAATAGATTTCCAATGAGCTATCACACGCCCTATTTGGACATCAGGAAGCCCTCCAAAAGCCTCTTGAAAAATGCACTATTCATGGCACGGCGCATTGGGTTGGTGCACGGCGCACATGGAGTGCGCGGCGCATTGAGCAATTTTTCACAGTGTAAAAATACACTGCCGCGACACACATGGCGTGCACGGCGCGTTGGGCTGGTGCGCAGCGCATAATGTAGACAGTGAGATTTTTTGTCATTTCTCCATAAAAATTCCAAAACGACTTGCTCTCCTTTGCTCTAAGTAAGTTCAAGTGACCTCGTAATTGCCATAACTCATGCTTGTTGTTGGTTGTGTGATTGATCATGAGAATTTAAAATGAAGAAAACCAACTCTATCATCTTGTTGAAGAAATGCCTCCTTAAGGTTTTGAGTTGGTATTATAAAAATAATTTGGTGTCAAAAACTCCATTCCCCACTTTGTTTATTCCTCCCCTCACTATTTATCTCACCACTACACTCATCCCTTTTCTTATCTCCTTACATCTCTAAAATCCATTTACTCCTAAAGCTCATTCATACCATCTCATTCCCATTCCCAATACCACTTGTAAATTTCCTCAAATCCCAAGTTTTCCAAAACGGTCAAAGTGACTATCCTCACACTATAGATTCACTTGACAAAGCTCCATTGAACCCAATTATCCTCACTGCCCTATTTCCCACAGTCCCTCATTTGGTTTTGGCACATATTTTGGCAATTGAGGAAAAAATCAACATACACCTTGCATAGATACCATGGAGACGGCTACTTCTATGATCGAGACCACTGAGTTACATGTGTCTAGGAGGCCAACCAAGAGAAGAACAGCTTGAGGAACATGACATACCATTACTTGGGCGCTCACTCAGGTTTGCAAAGCAAGAAATCAAGAACTTGAAGGTCAAGTTGTAGAAAAACATCGAGGAGGAAAAAGGGCATGATAGACTCCGAATCTTGGCGAATGCTTCCTTGGCCCAACATTGAATATGACAGAGGACACTCAGTCCAAATTTCAAGGAATTTGGAGAAAATTTTGTCATTTTGAAAATTTTGGTTGCAAAACAGATTTTTCTGCTCTACGCGTCGCGCCACCCGACGCGTGCTTACGTTTGGAGCATCTTCAGGAGAAAAAATTGATATTTTTGGGTTTGTTATGAAAATTTATGCATGCTCAGGAATGGCCTAGAGATTTCATCAAGTTCTGGGTGGTCTTAAGGGCCAAAAACACCATGAAAACCACCTTTCTACCACCTTTTGCACCAGCAGGAAGTACTCTTGGGAGATTGAATTTTTGGAGGAGAAAATGAGCTCAAAATTGAAAAATTCCACTTGGGTTGGATAGCCAATATCCAGGGCTTTCCAAAAAGCTATCATGAGCTCAATTTGGACTCCGAGAAGTGCCCCAAAAATAGGTTCAAAGTAGCGCGACGCATAGAGCTTTGGAGCGCGGCGCATAGAGGATTTTGACCAAATTTTTGCCTTCCAGCTCAGAAATTCGGCCAGTTTTGACTAGTTTCATCTCTTGATGTAATTTTTGGTTTTTCTTGATGTAATTTGATGTACATGATGTAAATTTGGCACTTATTTACTTGTTCTAGAGGATTCATTCACAAAAAAAGTGAAAATTGAATGAATGAATCAGTTTCCCTCCTTTTAGAGGCAAGTTGTTTGGATGCCTAGATTTCAGTTCCATGTTTAGAATTGGTTGAAACTGCTCCTAGAAGGAGGAATTCGACCCCTAGAGGTGTGGGAAGGGGGTTAGGATGGTCTATATTATGTATTTTCTGAGACACTATCAGGGTTGGACTGGTTGGACTCTTGGGAAAAGTTTGGCACACTATTGTACATATTTTCTGCATTTTTGGCTAAGGAAAGATCAGAGGTTTTGCAGCACCTGTTGGGATTCTTGTGGCTTTCAATTTTTGATGGTGTTTTCTCTCAGTTATTTGTAAGTTCTTTAATGTTTGATGTATGCCATTCCCTTCTTTTGCTTCTGAAACTAAATGAATGAGTAAATGAGGTAGAATTTATTGATTCAGTGCTCTGCCTTTAAATTGGTTTAGTTTTATATGTTTTCGCCAGTTTGGAGAGGATCCTTGTTCTCCCTTGCCCTCTTCAGCTCCTTGTCATTCTGATCCATCCATACACATAATCAAAAGCATCAAGACTACTTCCCACCTTGCCCCAATTCGAATTCTGCGAAGATCTGGCCTCATCCCCAAGCCCAAAATTGCCATTCCCATTTTTCCAACAAAAACCCAAAAAATTTAAATCAAACTCTTCCATTTGTTTACCTAGCCTAAATCAGTATCCTTGAAAGTCATCTCAAACCCTATTGTTCATTTTTACTGATTTTGACCCGGAGAGAGCCCTCTCCTGTCCTCGTAGGGCTAGCTACGAGGCTGAGCGTGGTTTGTGGTTATCCTAAGATTCGCCTTCTTTCAGCCTAAGGCAGATTTAGGCTCTAACATAGTGGCGACCATACTGGGGAAGAAAATGGTTTTCTTGTTGATGTCATTCTTTTTATAAGCTACAGACGGAGCCTGAAGTTACGCTAGGTAGCCTTCGAAAACGCTCTTGCTATGCATCAACATAAGTAGATAAACGCTGCTTCAGTCAATCTCCGGTCTAGCTTGTGAATGTGACACTCGAATTGTAGATTGTCTTGCCTTAGTAAGATCTAATCAAGTTCAGATCTGATTGTTGATGGTGGACAACGATCAGACATAAGAAGGCTGAAATCATTCACCTGGCGACTCTAAATCAATTTCGAAATCAGATCCAAGGACTCCACTGGAGGATGAACCTGACCAGCAGAAACATGAAAGGACAATATGTAAATATCAGGTATTCGAGTTGGAATTTCATCCAAGACATTTTGTTCTTTGTCATAAATTATTTCTTCTCTTTTCCCGAGAATGTCAAAAAGTGTTTGCAAAGTATATTGTATTTGAGAAAAGATCCTCGCCCTGCATTTGACTCTTTCCCTTTGAAGATTGTGGATGCCAAAGATTTGCATTCTTTTGACCTTGATCAAGACCTTTCTTCTGAACCTTGTGATGACCGTCTTCAAATTGATGAACCTCAAGAAATCAAGACTGATTCTATACCTTTTGTACATGCCCCTATACCTTGTAAAATTCCAGATCGATACAAGCCTCTGATTTTACCTTCTATATCCCATGCTTTCCCTAAAAATTATGACCTATATCTACCAAGATTTGATGGTGAATGCAACAACATCACTGCTGAGAAACATGTTCTGAATTTTGAGTATTTTCTTGACCTTTTGAAGTTGATGATGAAGATGTTAGTATTAGGCTTTTTGCTCTTTCTTTGCAAGGCCAAGTAAAGAGTTGGTTCAAAGCCCTGCATGATGCGAGCATCTCGGATTACCAGCAGTTCGTCACAGTTTTCCTCGACAGGTGGATCATCGGATAGAACTTTTTGTTGATTATAGAAGAGTATAATCAATTGAAAAGAATGCCAGGGGAGACAGTACAACAATTTTCTGCTAGATTTAACCAAGTTTATTTTTCGATGCCAACTAATATAAGACCTTCTCCTAGATCTGCTCTCTTGCACTACCCGGGTGCCTTTGATCTGGAAATGGAGTTTCAGTTGAGAGAAAGGAATGTTGCAACACTTCATGAGATGCAGAACAGTGCAGTGAATGTAGAAGCTCATTTGCTGATCTTGAGGGCAAGGTTGAAGGAAGAAGAGATGAGAAACATAGATCCGGAGAAATCGACATCTTTAGAGGTAAAGCTTGACATGTTGGTAAGTGCGGTGGAAGAGATGATGCAAAAGAACACCACAAGGAATGAGTATACTGTTAAAAACCATGGCTTGCTGATTGAAGAAGAACAAGTAGCTGATCCAAAACATTTTGTTTCTTATCCCGATTGTCATAGTGGTTGTTTTATAGATCATTTTGAAGAAGAGAGCGCTGTTGATATGATATGTATGCTTGATGATTTACCTCAGTTTGACCAGTATGATGATGATTATGTTCTCCAAACAGAAGCTAATCCTGTAGACAAATCAACAGCTAGTTTTTGGGAGGAGGCAGTTCCCTTTCAGCAGCTTGAGTACAGTGATCAATCGATACATATCAGCTATGACAATGATGAGGAAAGTGTAGCAAATTTTGAAGTAAGCAAAGGATCTTTTCCTTTTTGTTTTGATTCATTTCAGTTCATCAGAGACAACTACCATGCAATCAGAAATCAACTGCCAACAAATCTTGATTTGGATTATCTTGAAGGCAATGAAAGCCTTGTTCAAAACATTTCATATTCAGATGTACAATCCACGAAAGCCATTGATTGTCAAGCTGCAGATGAAGACACGGAAGCTAGCACATATGATAAAATGATAGAAGATGACTCTGTACCTTTCTATTTTGAATCATTCCAGTTTTTGAAAGATTTGCAGCCACCAAACGCAGTTGAAGGTCAGATCACAGATGAAGGTGTGCAAGCCGAAATACAAGATTTAATGATACAAGAGGATTCTGTGCCCTTTTGTTTCGAAGCATTTCAATTTTTAAAGCAAAATCTTCGTAATATCCCTAAAGGAAAAGATGAACAGCCAGTAGGATGTCATACAGTTTCAATGGATACATCCCAATAGTATTCTCAAGTTTTTGATGATCCTATTGCTCGTGTGTTGGATGATGTCTGCAGTCAAATTTTTTCTCCATTGATTACATGTGAGCTTGAAACATGTAATGATATAGACTTGATCCGACAGTCAGTCTCTTTGTCATTTTTAGCAGGAGTCTCGTCACAAAGCTCATCACAAAGCTTAGATCAAAGTTTGCATTCATGGTATGAGGAGAAGAGAAGTAATCCATTGGATGAGCTAAGTCCCAGTGTGCATGAATTTCAAGATCCTTATGCAGTGTTTTTGGAGGCGGATAGAGAATCCATAGTATTCAACGGATCTGTTCACAAGTTTTCGTGGGAGTTGCCTTTCAGTAGTTCTCTCTTGTTGTTCATAAACGAGCACTTGCGGAGAATCCAAACAACGACTGCAATACTTACATGGTTGCATTGGTTGTTTCATTTCACTTGATTAGGTGATGAATGAAACTGTTAGAGTAGGTTGTATTGAATAAGCTTCATATTGAGCATATTTCCAGTTTTTCGGTTGTGTTTAAGTATTGAGTCATTTCTTATTTGAGTGAGAGTCAATTTGTGTCGTCAAGTCATCAGTTTTCAGTCATGCATTTCAATTCGAGTTTTTGACTCCATTGCCCAATGGACGAAGGCACTGTCTGCTCTCCCAAAGAGCTGCCGTTCTTGGCACCTCCAAGGAGCTACCATCCCCATTGGAGCCAATGTTAGTGTCAGTCTTTGTAGCCTTCCTCCAGTGATCAAAATTTCTCTTACAAAGTGATCTTAAAGTGTCAGGGTCAAATTTTGTCATTTCAGTGAGCCTTCAAGCAAAATTTGCTCACTAAGTACTAGGTCTAGGGTTTGCTTTCACTCCTTCCAGAGTTGTCCAAATGTCAGTTCATGCCATCATTCAGCTGAGTGTACCATCATTCAGAGGGTTTTCATCATCATGTCAATTTCCAAAGGGTCGTTTTACACCTCGTTCATGCTTCAGTTGTGCTTAGGTAAGGTTCATTTCCCTCTCCTAGGGTTTTGAAGATAATTTCTCTTGGATGGTCAAATCATCATCAAAAATTGTATCCTGATGTTCATACACCTTCCCCTATCCTTAATGTACCTGATTAAACACTTCCCATCACTGCAATCCCCCAAATTCCTCATTTTTGCACAAACCCTAGTTTCTTGCTACAACTTGGCAATATTCTAGGCTAGGCCTGTGTTTTTCCATTTTGGACCCCTTCCCCGCACTCAATTTCTGAGATTCCACTTTCCCCTGCTTCCTAACATCCCTACCTACTTCCCAAAATTTCACCAAGAATTTAGAAGCCCCTTATCCCCTTCATTTCACTTCATTTCGACAAATCCCTTGTTTCACACATCGGGATAGGTTTCACTAAAATGATGTTTCAGAGAAATAAAAGATGAATTTTGGAAAAATGAGAGAGGTTTTTGTCCAAAAAATGCCAAATAAGAAAAACCTCCTTCACTTTGTACACAGGTATCATGGTTTTATAGAAATGTCAAAAATACCTTTGCCTCGGGAGAATTGAATGCACCTCCGAAGTGACCTTGGGAAAATCAATATTTCTCCTAGCTTGGTTGGCCAAATGACTTGCTTGATGAGTCAAATGATAACTAGACGCAAATATATTTCCAATGAACTATCATGAGCTCAATTTGGAGTTGAGGAAGACCTTAAAAAGTTGACTGCAACAGCACTCTGCCTTGAGGCAGCCTCATTCTGCTCATTTTGACCAGTCTTGGGAGATTTGATTTTTGATAGGGTAAATGAACTCCAAATTGAAAAATTCCACTTGGGTTGGAAATTATACTCAAAGAGCTTTCCAACGATCTATCACACACTCTATTTGGACATCGGGAAGGCCTCCAAAAGCCTCTTGAAAAATGCACTATTCATGGCGCGACGCATTGGGTTGGTGCGTGGCGCACATGGAGTGCGCGGTGCATTGAGCAATTTTTCATAGTGTAAAAATACACTGGCGCGGTGCACACTGTGTGCGCGGCGCGTTGGTCTGGTGCACGGTGAATAGGGTAGACAGTGAGATTTTTTGTCATTTCTCCATAAAAATTCCAAAACGACTTGCTCTCCTTTGCTCTAAGTAAGTTCAAGTGACCTCGTAATTGCCATAACTCATGCTTGTTGTTGGTTGTGTGATTGATCATGAGAATTTAAAATGCCGAAAACCAACTCTATCGTCTTGTTGAAGAAATGCCTCCTTAAGGTTTTGAGTTGGTATTATAAAAATAATTTGGTGTCAAAAACTCCATTCCCCACTTTGTTTATTCCTCCTCACTATTTATCTCACCAATACACTCATCCCTTTTCTTATCTCCTTACATATCTAAAAGCCATTTGCTCCTAAAAGCTCATTCATACCATCTCATTCCCATTCCCAATAGCACTTGTAAATTTCCTCAAACCCCAAGTTTCCCAAAACGGTCAAAGTGACTGTCCTCACACTATAGATTCACTTGACAAAGCTCCATTGAACCCAATTATCCTCACTGCCCTATTTCCCATAGTCCCTCATTTGGTTTTGGCACATATTTTGGAAATTGAGGAAAAAATCAACATACACCTTGCATAGATACCATGGAGATGGCTACTTCTATGATCGAGACCACTGAGTTACATGTGTCTAGGAGGCCAACCAAGAGAAGAACAGCTTGAGGAACATGACATACCATTACTTGGGCGCTCACTCAGGTTTGCAAAGCAAGAAATCAAGAACTTGAAGGTCAAGTTGTAGAAAAGCATCGAGGAGGCAAAAGGGCATGATCAACTCCGAATCTTGGCGAACGCTTCCTTGGCCCAACATTGCATATGACAGAGGACACTCAGTCCAAATTTCAAGGAATTTGGAGAAAATTTTGTTATTTTGAAAATTTTGGTTGCAAAACAGATTTTTCTGCTCTACGCGTCGCGCCACCCGATGCACGCTTACGTTTGGAGCATCTTCAGGAGAAAAACTTGATATTTTTGGGTTTTTTATGGAAATTTATGCATGCTCAGGAATGGCCTAGAGATTTCATCAAGTTCTGGGTGGTCTTAAGGGCCAAAAACACCATGAAAACCACCTTTCTGCCACCTTTTGCACCAGCAAAAAGTACTCTTGGGAGATTGAATTTTTGGAGGGGAAAATGAGCTCCAAATTGAAAAATTCCACTTGGGTTGGATAGCCAAAATCCAAGGCTTTCCAACGAGCTATCATGAGCTCAATTTGGACTCTAGGAAGTGCCCCAAAAATAGGTTCAAAGTAGCGCGACACATGGAGATTTGGAGCGCGGCGCATGGAAGATTTTGACCAAATTTTTGCCTTCCAGCTCAGAAATTCGGCCAGTTTTGACTAGTTTCATCTCTTGATGTAATTTTTGGTTTTTCTTGATGTAATTTGATGTACATGATGTAACTTTGGCACTTATTTACTTGTTCTAGAGGATTCATTCACAAAAAAGTGAAAATTGAATGAATGAATTAGTTTCCCTCCTTTTAGAGGCAAGTTGTTTGGATGCCTAGATTTCAGTTCCATGTTTAGAATTGGTTGAAACTGCTCCTAGAAGGAGGAATTCAACCCCTAGAGGTGTGGGAAGGGGGTTAGGATGGTCTATATTATGTATTTTCTGAGACACTATCAAGGTTGGACTGGTTGGACTCTTGGGAAAAGTTTGGCACACTATTGTACATATTTTCTGCATTTTTGGCTAAGGAAAGATCAGAGGTTTTGCAGCACCTGTTGGGATTCTTGTGGCTTTCAGTTTTTGATGGTGTTTTCTCTCAGTTATTTGTAAGTTCTTTAATGTTTTATGTATGCCATTCCCTTCTTTTGCTTCTGAAACTAAATGAATGAGTAAATGAGGTAGAATTCATTGATTTAGTGCTCTGCCTTTAAATTGGTTTAGTTTTATATGTTTTCGCCAGTTTGGAGAGGATACTTGTTCTCGCTTGCCCTCTTCAGCTCCTTGTCATTCTGATCCATCCATACACATAATCAAAAGCATCAAGACTACTGCCTACCTTGCCCCAATTCGAATTCTGCGAAGATATGGCCTCATCCCCAAGCCCAAAATTGCCATTCCCATTTTTCCAACAAAAACCCAAAAAATTTAAATCAAACTCTTCCATTTGTTTACCTAGCCTAAAATCAGTATCCTTGAAAGTCATCTCAGACCCTATTGTTCATTTTTACTGAGTTTGACCCGGAGAGAGCCCTCTCCTATCCTCGTAGGGCTAGCTACGAGGCTGAGCGTGGTTTGTGGTTATCCTAAGATTCGCCTTCTTTCAGCCTAAGGCAGATTTAGGCTCTAACACCCTCAACTTCCAACTCAACCAAACTTGAATCCCAACAATAGACCAATGCAGTTGATCCAAATCGTTGAAAATCCAGAGCTCGAAATCGAGCAGAAATAATGCAGTGAACTTAAGCTGAGATCTGGGTGCATTATTAGCCTGGGGGAAATTGCAGAACTGAAACGAGACAAATTATAACCCCCAACTAATATTAATCCATAAACTATGATCAACGTAGAAATAAGACAGGGAGAAGGTACAATTGAACAAGAAGATTCTGGAAATTTTTCAATACCTCTCCCCTGTTCCCCGAAAGATTAATGATACCTAAAATAATTATCTATCCATATTTTGATCTTTTGGGGGAACTTAAAATTCTTCTCCTCCAGGCTATTCAAGACATCCTTATCTATGCTAAGACAATTAAAGAACTGTGCACGAAAAAACCTATGAGGAAAATAAAAACTTTGCTAACTGTCCATGTCATAGGAACCTTTTTTGATTTATTATTGGGCAGGGAGACACCTATAAAGTATGAAGATCTAGGGAGTCCTATAGTTACAGTCCAAATATATGGCCACTCTTTTCCAAACACACTAGTCGACTTGGGCATAACCATTAATATTTTGACTGTGGAAACCTGTGAAACACTTGGTATCACCGCTTTAGAACCAACCACCACCTTGCTGGAACTCTCTGACCGATCAATTGTTAAACCAAAAGGAACTTTACAGGACATTATGGCTTTCGCTGACTCATGGGAGTACCCGGTAGATTTTCTAGTCAGCAATCCGAAAATTCGACTGGATGGACACCCTTGATTTTGGGTTGATCTTGGTTGGAAACATCTGACGCTTACATAGGCTGTCGTACAGAAAAATGACCATTGCTAAGGGGGATGCTGTAAAAAAACCTTGTTCTATATCCCCCTTCCAAACCAAGTCTTCCCATTGTAAAGATTCACAAACACCCACCAGCATACCTAGAAGAAAATATTCATTCACCACTCACAGTAACAGAAGCACTCGAATTCAAAAATTAGATTGAAGATGACATAATCAACAATTTTATTAATTAACCAACTGCTTCAAAAAATGAAAAATACCAAATGTTAAGAGAAATTATTGATAATGAGGCCCAGGAAGATCCTTTAAAGGATAACGATGACCAACACATACCCACAACTTCCGTTCATAATAGCAGAATTGTTGAAATTGAACAAGGCAAAAATTTGAACATCAATGACAATCTGAATGATGACCAACAACAGAAGCTCATTAAAGTTTAAAAAAAATTCAAGGGAGTTTTTTCTTGGGATTATTCAGACATGAAGAGCATAGATCCCCAACTGTGTACCCATTATATTTACACCGAAAAATATGCTCATCCCATCAGGCAATCTCAACGAAGGTTCAACCTGCACCTTGAAGATATTATGAAGGAGGAATTACAGAAGTTGCTAGATGTGAACTTTATTTATCCTATTTTGGATAGTAAATGGGTATCTCCGCTGGTAGTTGTCCATAAGAAAAATGGCAAGTGGCGAATCTCTGTGGATTATAAGGAATTGAACAAAGCCATGTAGAAGGACCACTTCCCTCTTCCGTTTATCGATCAAGTCCTTGATATAGGGAAACGATTCTTTTCCTTCCTTGACGGATTCAATGGCTATAATCAGATTCAAATTTCCCTTGAAGACCAGGACAAAACCACATTCACCTGCCCATGGGGTACGTTTTCTTACATAGTGTTACCCTTCGGCTTATGTAACGCTCTAGCTACATTCTAGAGGGCCATACTCACAATTTTCCCCGATCTGATAAATGAAGGACTTGAATTTTATATGGATGATTTCACCCCATACGAGGATGATTTTGAAAAAGCACTGAAGACATTGGAAAAAGTGTTAGAACGATGTATCACCACCAGGTAATGAAAAGTGTCACATGATGATGATGGAAGGCGTAATCCTTGGACACTACATCTCCATGGCTGGAATACAGGTAGATCCGGCAAAGATAGAGGTAATTCTCTTACTATCCACACCCTTTACTCAGATGGAGGTACGTTGCTTCCTTGGATATGCAGGATATTATTGTAGGTTCATACTTTTTTTTTCAAAAATTGCTTCGCCTTTGTATGCTTTAACTAGAAATGTTGAATTTAAATGGTCTGATAAGTGTGACACAAATTTTACAAATTTAAAGAAATTAGTCTCGACTGCACCAGTATTGCATGGTTGTAATTGGGAAATACCATTTCATATTTCATCAGATGCATCAGACACAATGATAGGAGCTGTTTTTGGTCAAGAAGAAGATAAAAAGCCCTACGCTATTTATTATATCAGCAAAAATATCACCCCTGCTGAATTAAATTATACAGTAACTGAAAAGGAATTCTTAGCAGTCATATATGCCATAAATAAATTTAGACATTACATAACTGGCTATCAAGTATTTCTGTATACTGATCATTCTGCCATTAGGTACTTAGCTAATAAACCAATTACAGATGGGAGAATGAATCGTTGGCTGTTACTTTTATAGGAATTTGATATCACCATTAAAAACCGTCCATGAGAGGAGAACCCAGTCGCATATTTTATGTCTCGGGTACCAACGATAAATGATCCCCTAGCAGTAGAGGACTAGTTTTAGGATGAACACATGTTTGCTATAGAAGTGAAAGCGCCATGGTATGCGGATGTGGAAAATTTTCTCACAGTGGGAAAATTGCCCAAGCATTTAACAACAACAAAAAGGAAGCTGATTGTCCAACATAGTGCTCGATTTTCTTGGATTGATGGATATCTCTTCCATATAGGGGCTGATATGCAGATACGCAGATGCATCTGGAAAGATGAAATTTTTGACATCCTGAGGGCCTACCATGACGAACCTTGTAGTGGACACTTTGCAGACTGCAGAACTAAGCACAAATTATTACAAATGGGATATTATTGGCCCACTATATTTAAGGATGCTAAGAAATATGTGCAAGCCTACGATAGCTGCCAAAGAATGGGCTGCCCCGATCAATCTAATGAAATGTCCCTACAACCAAAATTGGTAATAGAACCTTTTGAACAGTGGGCATTTGATTTTTTTGGTCCATTCAATCCACCCTCAAACCAGAAAGCTTACATACTAGTTGCCACAAACTATGTAACAAAATGGTTTGAAATAGTAGCATTGCCAAGAGCTACAAAAGAAATTGTTATTAATTTTCTTTTCAAGATATTTGTGCGGTATGGTTTACCCAGGGAAGTGATAACATATGGGGGGGGGGGGGGGTGAAATTCGTCGGAAATAAAATTATAGCCACTCTACGGAACCACCACATCACACATAGAATCACTTCTCCATATCACTCGCAGGTTAACGGGCAGGTCGAAAGTACCAATAAGGTCATTGAAGCAATTCTGACTAAAATGGTCTCAACACATTGGCGGGACTGGGATACTAGACTGCTAGAGGCCTTATGGGCTTATCGCACAACTTGGTGAAATAATCCTGTATATTCTCTGTACCAACTAGTAATCGACAAAGAACATATTTTTCCCATCGAATGTGAAATAAAGACTACATAACAACATAGGAAGTGGGACTGGAATTGGTAGAGGCTCAAATTAATAGACTTCAACAGATAAACGAATTAGATGAAGCCCAGTTAATTGCTTTACAATGTACCTCATTTGTTCAACAAAAACAGGCTAAGTGGCATGGAAACCTTATCAAGAAGAAGACATTTCAGGAAGGAGACTGGGCACTCCTTTATGATTCTAGATTTCAAGACTTCCTAGGTAAACGATAGACAAGATGGCTCGACCCATATGAAATTCAAGAAGTGGATAACAATGGAACTCTCACTTTGACCACCATAGATGGGCCCAAATATTCCTTCTGAGTAAATGGACATTGAGTACATCATTATCATAAACCACTCAAAAATGAGTCTTTTTTCCAACATGTACGTGACGAACCCGTCATGCAAATTTTAGTTGCAGGGAGTAATGACCTGACGGCTTTACCTTCATGAAAATATATTCTTTTCATTTTTGTAAATAATGTATATATTTTCTTGCATTTGATTGTGATTTTATATTTTAGCTCTTGTTTTTTTTTGAGTCATTACTATTTGATCAATTGAACAACTACTATTCCATCGATTGAACAACTGCTGTTCGGTCAAATGAAGATCCGATCTTTTTTTTGTAAGTTTTTGCTATTCAATCAATTGAAAATTTGATTTTCCTTTTTGTGTGTTTTTGATGTTCAATTGATTGTACAACTGATGTTTAATCGAATGAACAATCATTTTTCGGTCAAAAGAACAACAAATTTTCTTTTGTGTGTTTTTTCTATTCAATCAATTAAACAACTGCTATTCAATCGACTTATAGCCACTGTTCATTCAAATGAACAACAAAATTTTCTTTTGTGTGTGTTTGCTATTCAATCGACTGAACAACTGCTGTTTGGTCAAATGAACATCATATTTTTCTTTTGTGTGTTTTTTGTTGTTCAATCAATTGAATAACTGCTATTTAATCGATTGAACAACCGTTGCTCGATCAAATGAACAACGAATTTTACTTTTTGTGTTTTTGTTGTTCAATCGATTGAACAACTGCCGTTCAATAGATTGAACAGTTGTTGTTCGGTCAAAATAACAACATATTTTATTTTGTGTGTTTTTGTTGTTTAATCAATTGAACAAATGTTATTCAATCGATTGAACAACCACTGTTTGGTCAAAAGAACAACAGATTTTATTTTGTGTATTTTTGCTATTCAATTGATTGAATAACTGTTGTTCAATCGACTAAACAACGGCTATTTGGTTGACTGAACCACCGTTATTCAGTCAAATGAACAATGAATTCTTCTTTTTGTGTGTTTTTTCTGTTCAATCGATTGAACAACCGCTGTTCAATCGATTAAACAACTGCTCTTCAGTCGACTAAACAACCGCTGTTCGGTCAAATGAACAACCACACTTTTGTTGTAAATAACTGTCTAAATTATTTTTTTCCAATTTTATTGCCATATAACATTTTTTCATACATTTTGTCATGGAAATAATCTTGTGAATGGGGAATATGCATATAAGAAGGAGAAAAAAAATGATACTAATAACAATTATGATTTTGTTTACCTTTGATAGGTATCTTTATTTTCAGACATTGATATGGTTTAGCTATGTAATGGCTTGCTGTATATCTTTTCTTAAGAAATATTATAAAGAATTCATTATCTTAATACCATGTTGGTTTTTCTTTTTACACTATCAATGGCTGATCTTCTAGGGTAGGGTTGTTGAGATTCAACAAGAAGATCCTAGTGAAAACTATGCACCTACACTAGGATGGAGCCTCAGGCTATTTTTAGGTGGATGTCTATTTATATATGCATGAGAAAATTCTATTTATAAATGATTTATTTTTATATATGTGTGTGCAATTTATATTTATAGATTGAATGTATATTTATAGGCGCATGTCGGCTATTATTATCCCTTAATATTAGTTGTACAATAAACACTAATCTATTCTTAATGAGCACTTGGAAATAGTTAATTGAAGTGGAAAATTAGTTAACTATAGGAATTTCGAGTTGAGTGGTTGGTTGGTGGGACATGCAAATGGAATTAGTTGTAACTGAGTGATTCGAAGTTGTAACAGAGTTGGAAGTGTGGTTATGAGAGTTGTAAAGTAGTTTAACTCAGTTAAGTGAGTTAAACCCATTTGTGCTAGTTGTAACTGAAGATACACTAGTGATAGATAAAGTGAATTAATTATTAATTAATTCAAAATCTGTGGTCTCACATGCAACTGAAGATTTACTACTTTTAACTACATGCATGTCGGATCTAGTGGAGACCCAGTTGAGATGTAGGTGAAAGGGACAGATTGAATATCAGTTGTGACATTAGTGGGTGCACACATGTAACCACACACACATTTGTATGTGCCCATGAGGATTGCATAGTCAAGGCAAGAAGGATTCCATTCATTTATGGATTTCTATCAGTTGGGATTGCGAAGTGGAGGCAGGATGTCTAGAGGTAGTAAATTGGCTAAGGAACTTGCCAAATTTTTGTATGACAATGTGAGATGATTGTATATTGTACTCAGAGTTCTTGGATTGGAGATTTGTATGAGATTGTTTCATGATCCATGATATATACATAATATATGATAGTGGGGTTTTTAGCTTTATGATTTCTCGGTAAATTATCTATGTTATATGTGATTGATATTTCTTCATGATATTGCTAGTGGCGACTGTGTTTTAAATTCCACAAAGATTTTGTAGAAGCGATTCTGTATTTAACAGTGGCATATAATTGTTAGATTAGGAGAATCCAAAAAATATATATTTTGTATTAAATTTCTACATGGTATCAGAGAAAAAAAGATTGCAATTTTGAAGTAGGAGCTGAGTTTGTTGGTGGAAAGAATTTGAATTTGCAGAAATAATTTCTTGGTGCTACAGTTGAGTTAACATCGAAATGGATTTCAATGGCTTGCAACTAGAGTATGCACTCAAGGGTAGCTTGAAATACATTGCTTGGAAGGACAGGATGGAGGCGGTGCTCGAGGATAATGGCTTGAAGGAATTCATTGACAATGATGTTCCTAAGACCACTACGACAGATGCTGCATTACTTGATGCATGGAAAATTAAAGTGGCAAAGATGAGGAGGATTATGTTGGAAGGTGTACGAGATCACATTGTCTCAAGCCTTCATGGGAAAGCCACACCATATGTTATGTGGAAGGCTTTGACAAATCTTTTCCAAAGCAGCAATGATCATAGGAAATTGGCGCTCAAAGATAAACTCAGGAAGATCAAGATGGAAAAGGGCGACAACATTGCGAAGTATCTCACGAAGTTTGTCCAATGTAGGGATGAACTGGGGAGTGTGGAAATAACTGTTTTTGATGATGATTTGGTGAGCTTGGCTCTCTTGGGACTTCCTAAGAGTTGGAACAGTTATGAAGACTCTGTCAACAAATGGGAAACATTTCTGGATTGGGAATGACTGTGGTCGGATCTAGTGCAAGAGGAGTTCAAGTGGAACACCAGAGATGGCTCTTCATCAACGCCTGATGATGAAGAGGATTGTGCTTTGGCTGCCAAGGAAAATAAGGGGAAGGGGAAGAAATTCCATTCCAAATCCGAGTATAAGGGCAAGAAGCTGGATATGTCCAAGGTGAAGTGTTTTCACTATCACAAACATGGGCATGTTGCTACTAGCTATCTGAAGAAGAAGAAGAACACGAAGGCTGCTGGAGCTGTAGCTGGTGAGGCCCTTGCCTTGCATTTTGAACTTGAATTCTCCTTGATCACATGCATGGTTTCAAGTGAATTAGGATCGATGTGGTATTTGGATAGTGGTGCTTCCTTCCACATGAAGGGAGATAAGAAGCTTTTCAGTGACTTGGAGGAGAAAGATCTCCAGATGCATATAGAGATGGGCGACGATGGACGATACAGTGCGACTGGAATTGGTACCATTACATTTCAGAGGGAGTCAGGTAAACCATTTCAATTGAAAGATGTTATTCATGTTCCAAGTTTGAAGAAAAACTTGGTCTCAATCGCAATGTTGGAGGACTGAGGCTATGATGTTGTTTTTAGCGATGGAAAAGCTTTCCTGCGACATAAAACAATGGGTCAAGCCAAGAGGATAGGGATTCGAGTTAAGAATCTCTACAAGCTGGAGGTAGATGGCTACACTACCATGATGGGCAAGGCAAAAAAAGTGGTGAGCCAGGATGAGGGCGAATTATGGTATAGGCGATTGGGCCATCTTCATGGAGCCTTGAAAGTCATGCAAAAAATATCTACTGGACTTCCAATGGGAACACTTGCTCAGTTAGATCAGTGCAAGGGTTACACCATGAGGAAGTATGTAATGTCCACCTTTCATGAAAAGGAGAACCATGCCTTGGGGATCCTTGAGAGAGTTCACACATACGTGTGTGGACCATTCTTGGTTACTTCAACAACAAAACATAAGTATTATGTTATTTTTGTTGATGAATTTTCTCGTAAATTCTGGATCTTCTTCATGCAGAAGAAGGATCAAACATTCTCAAAATTCTGTGAGTTTAAGGGATTGGTGGAGAAAGAGTCGGGGAGGAAAGTGAAGGCTCTAAGGAGTGATAATGGTGGAGAATACATCTATAACTAATTCAAAGACTTATACAACAAAGAAGGAATTTGTAGAGAGCTCATAGTGCCTCATAACCCACAACAAAATGGGGTCACAGAGAGGAAGAATAGAATGATCATGGGTGCATCACGAGTGATGTTGCATGATTAGGGCCTAACAATGCATTTGTGGGCGGAAGCATGCAACGCTGCACAATTTTTTTGTCCTCATAGAGTACTTGGCATGAGTACACCTGAAGAATCTTTCACTGGTAAGAAACCTGATGTTTCACACTTTAGGATTTTTGGCTCATTTGTTTATGTGCATGTGACCAAGAATTCCAGGAAGAATCTGGAGCCGATTGTTGAAGTTGGGATATTTTTGGGGTACATAGAAACACCCCATAATTATCGTGTGTATTTTCCTAACAGTAAGATGACTGTTATGCGATGGGATATAAAATTCGATGAGGGAAAAGCCATGTGGTTGTCGCTTGAGAGGGAGCTAGACTTGCATGCAGAAGAGGAATTGTTGGTTCCCAAAGATGAGTCTATAAATGTGGATCAGCCATAGGAGGAGGTTCATGGAGTGGAGGAATCCACTCATGCAGAGCCAATCATCAGAACTGGTAGAAGGCGTACCACAAAAGATGATAGGATGAGACTTGATGCTGCAAAAAATGTAGGAGCTCCTACTTCACAGCACAGAAAAAGACAGTCTCTTGACCGATTTACTGGATACATGGCTCTCATGAGAAAATGTATTGTGACTGAGCCATCTTCCTTTCAGGAAGCAGTGCAAGAGCCAACATGGGTAGATGAAATGGTGGAGGAGTATGAATCCATTGTCAAAAACAGTGCTTGGGAAATTGTTCCAAAGCCGGCTAATAAATCAGTTGTAGGTTCGAGATGGATCTACAAGGTAAAGAAAGCTGCTGAAGGGAGTGTTAAGAAATACAAGGCCAGATTTGTGGCCTGGGGCTTCTCACAGATCGAGGGGATTGATTATGAAGAAACCTTTGCACCTATCGCAAGGTATTATTCCATAAGGACCATCCTTGCTCTCTCAGCGTAGATGGGATGGAGCATTCATCAAATGGATGTGAAGGCTGTGTTTCTCAATGGGATCATTGAGGAAGAGGTGTACATAAAACAACCTGAATGATTTTATATTTTCAGCAGCGAGTTGCATGTGTGCCGACTCAAAAGAGCGCTGTAGGGGATGAAGCAAGAACTGCTTGGTACACTCGGATAGACAACTATTTCACTAGATTGGGCTTCACCAAAAGTGAGGTAGATGCAAACCTATATCAAATTGTGGTGGAGGGTAAGCTTTTAATCATTTTTCTTCATGTTGATGATTTAATATTGACTAGTGATGAGTAGCTGATACACTCATGCAAGGAGGACCTTCCAAAGGAGTTCAAGATGAAGGATATGGGCCTCCTTAATTATTTCTTTGGATTGGAAATATGGTAGAAATATGGTGAAATTTTTTGTGTCTCAAGGAAAGTATGCAAGGGAGATACTGGGTAAGTTTCACATGGAGTGCTGCAAACCCATGGATACTCCTCTTCCAGGAAACTAGAGGAAAGAGGATGCTACATCTGGAGAGGTAGTGGATGCTACTGTCTATCGACCGTTAGTGGGTTCACTAATGTATCTAGTGAATATGAGACCAGACATTTGCTATGAAGTTAACTAGCTGAGTCAAGCGATGGTTAAGCCTACCAAGCTCTTTTGGAAGGCGGGCAAGCATGTCCTAAGATACCCAAGGGGCACATCTGAATATGGCTTATGGTATAGAAAAATAGATGAGGTGAAGTTGCATGGCTTCAAGGATGCAGATTGGGTAGGTAGTAAATCAGATAGAAAGAGCACATCAGGGGGGATCTTTAGCATTGGATTTACAACTGTTTATTGGTACAACAAGAAGAAGGGATCTGTAGCACTCAATTCAGCGGAAGCGGAATATATGGAAACGAGTCAAGCTACATGTGAGGCTATCTGGATGAGAAATATCTTGGTTGGTTTGTTTGGTTCTCATTTAGATCCGAGAGTGATTCATTGTGATAATCAGAGTTGCATTAAACTCTTGATTAATCCTGTGTTTCATGATAGATCTAATAATATAGATATATGGTATCATCATATCAGATATTGTGTGCAAAGGAAGATCATGTTGCTTCAGTACATTCCTACAGAAGGTAATGATGTAGATATTCTGATTAAGGCGCTCACCAGGAGAAAATTCGAATACCATAGAGACAGGATCGGGGTGAAGGATAATCCCTTTCTTGTTGAGAGGGAGTGTTGAGATTCAACAAGAAGATCCTGGTGAAAATTATGCACCTACACTAGGATGGAGCCTCTGGTTATTTTTAGGTGGATGTCTATTTATAGATGCATGAGAAAATTCTATTTATATATGCAGTCTATTTATAGATGCATGTGCAAGTTTTATTTATAGATGCATGTCGGCTATTATTATCCCTTAATATTATTTGGACAGTAAACAATAATCTATTCTCAATGAGAACTTGGAAATAGTTAATTGAAGTGGAAAATCAATTAATTATAGGAATTTTGAGTTGAGTGGTTGGTTGGTGGGACATGCAAGTGGACTTAGTTGTAACTAAGTAATTCAAAGTTGTAACAGAGTTGGAAGTGTAGTTATGAGAGTTTTAAAGTAGTTTAACTCTGTTAAGTGATTTATTGTGCTAGTTGTAATTGAAGATACACTAGTGATAGATCAAGTGAATTAATTATTCAATTAGTGGTCTCACATGCAGCTAAATATTTACTATTGTTAACTACATGCATGTCAGATCCAGTGGAGACTCAGTTGAGATGTAGGTGAAAGGGACAAATTTAATATCAACTGTGACATTAGTGGGTGCACACATGTAACCACACACACATTTGGATGTGCCCATGAGGATTACGCAGTCAAGGAAAGTAGGATTTTATTCATTCAGGGATTGATATCAGTGGGGATTACGTATTGGATGTAGGTTGTCTGGAGGCAGTAAATTGGCTAAGGAACTTGCCAAATTTTTGTATGATAATGTGAGACAATTGTATATTGTACTGAGAGCTCTTATATTGGAGCTTTATATGAGATTGTTTCATGATCCATGATATATACATAATATATGATAGTGGGGTTTTTAGCTTTATGATTTCCTAGTAAATTATCTGTGTTACGTGTGATTGATATTTCTTCATGATATTGCTATTGGCGATTTTGTTTTTAATTCTATAAATATTTTGTAGAAGTGATTCTATATTTAAGAGTGGCATATAATTTTTAGATCAAGAGAATCCAGGAAACACATATTTTGTATTAAATTTCTATAAGGGTGACTTAGTAATAAGGGTATAACTTTTATTGGCATTTATTTTCACTCCTCACACCATCCCAACTCTTAAGGAGTTAATGAGCCTTCCTCTATTTATGATTAAAACAAAAAGTATAAAAATATGAAAATAATATGCAAATATTTTAGAGAGGATAGGGGTTCTCATCATGAGCCAACCTACCATGATCATAAGGAGATAAAAAGTAACATTCCCATAATGGCCACCACACCAGGGTAATGACCTTCTAGCTAAGAAAAATGCCTGAAGGACAGGAGGTCTCATCACAAGATGACCTGATTACTTTGTTTAAACCTAGTGAATGACACTATGGTTATATGGTTACCATGGCAACACAATGGTCTCTCCATAAGAACAACTAAATTATCTAAATACTAAATACATGATTCTAACTCAATTTTGGGTTAAAAAGCAACCCTGTCAAGGCTAAGGATGTCTGCTAGAAGTAATGGATCTGCTTGTGGAATTGGAGTTTCATGATAAAAACCAATCATTTTATATTCACTTATTTTTACCAACCTATTCCCAAAGGAGAACTTATCATTGGCATAGTGTTATATTTATAATAACTAGTATGCATGGTAAAACGAAATTTTTATATGAATTAACTTAATTAGTTTGATCACTTAATCCCAACAGCTATTATCACTCTTTAGTACCTATCATGTTTCTGTCACAACTTTCCATCAAAGAAAAAAATCTTTTTCTCATAATAATTATTTCTCCATTTTTTTCCTATTTAAACATTTCCCCGCCTTCCTTATGATTTGAGCTGATTTGATTGATTTTTGATACAATGTACCCTGCTCTTGTTATTATTCCGCTGCATTAATGATCTTCAACGTCTTTCCTCTTTTTCTACGCTCTAAGGGCATGGACACCATTCTCCCATTGGAGGGGGAAAAGTGTACATTATGAGCAAGCATGCGAACTAACAGTCAAAATCCGCCGAAACTTGTTGATATGACAAACAAATATAATTGCATTTATACTCTTTTTAATAGTTTCAAAGTATTTTCATGCAGTATTTGTGCTGTTTTAAATTTATGAAGTCGTGAGTAGTGCATGCAAAAGTGTGAATTTAGTCTTCGAGACATAGCAGTCATGAACCCACAATACTCCATATTACAGAACAAGCTCTTGCTATCCTTCAGAATGCTGGTTGGCTCCCATATCTGGAAAAATTACAGGGATTCCAAACTGAGATAACACTAGAATTCCTGCAAAACCTGCAGGATGGACACACAATTGTGAAGGGTAGAGATATAACAGTATAAAAAACTATAATAGCTGAGGTTTCTGGACTTCCGAAAGTAGGAAAAAATTGGACTGATAAGCATGTTCTCTTACATGAAGCAGTTGTAGTGTTCCAGGACCCAAATGAGAATTTGGTACGCAAAGGAAAAGGGATTCACCTTACGACTTTGAAGGAACCATGGCAATAATTGGCAATCATCGTTCAAAAGTATATTACATGCGACAGATGCCAAGATGTGGTAAAACCCCGATAATTCAAACTTCTAGCCATAATCAAGCATAAAATTTCAGTTAATTTTCTATATTTCTTGAATTTTTTGTTGGATGAAATATCTAGTCAGGTTAGGAGGGCTAAGAATCCACATACAGTTATCAGCCATCATGGTCTGATAAAGCTGATTATCACTCTTGAATTAACTAAGCATCAGTTAACTTGGGACAACTTTGTAAACCCTGTCCTAACCCCACTATAAGAAAACCCTGACAATAGAGGAATTGACCAACCAAGAAGGGAAATATCAGTTCCAAAGAAATCCAGAAGAAAAAGAAATCGTCCCTCAACCTAGGGTCTAGTGAAACGAAGACACTCTGAGCGGTTAAGTTCACGAGAAGACACCTCAACCTTGGCCAACGAGGCAGGGCCATCTCATACACCTCCTATAAACACAAAATATGAATTCCAACATGAATATGAGGAGGAAATGGCCTGAGTGCTGGAAAGTACGAGTGCATTTCACAAAGAAATAAATCCCTTCGGGAATTATGAGGGACAGAGTTGCCCCCTAGACCAGTCTGCCTCTATTGGAAGTTCTGGACACACTGATATTTTACCATCTGAGGGGGAAATGTAGAATTCAAGAGATTCAGCTCCTTGTGGTGGTGAATATTTAGAGGAAGAAAACCTTGCAGAGAGAACTCCCGAGTCTGAAAACTAGTCGGGTGATACCGTCCCATTGGACCAGAGTATTGATATAGGTACAATTTCTGTGGTGTGTGAAGAAAACATCGTCCCATTGGACCAGAGTACTGATAAAGGAACAACCCCTTCAGTGCCTGAAGAAAATACAGTCTCACTAGATTATGGCCTAGAATTTGGCACAACTCCCCTTGTGCTTGAAAAAAGTATTATGCCCTCTTCTATTGAAAACCCTATAAAGAAGCATAAGTCAATTAGGGATAAGTTGAGGAAATTGCACAAGAAATACAAGAAATTGAAGAAAACAATCAAGCAATTAAGGGAATGGTTAAAAGAGGAAGATACGGCCTAGAAGCCTAACAAAAGAAACAACCACTACTGAAACCCAAACATAATTGAAGACACACATTGCTGAAACCCAAATAGAATTGAAGACATAGACAGAGGAAACTCAGACAGATGAAACACCGTCTTATACTCCTCTAATAAAAGAAGCTATTATTTCAAGGCTTAAAAAAAAATTGACACAAACCCAACAGGAATTGGCTAACTATAAGAAGGAAGTGGTACCACTACAGGTGCATCAGGAGCTACTGGAAAAACTCAATAAGCTTGCTGCAACCAAAGATGAGACTTTTTCCAACTTCACAAGTGAACATGAGAAGGTAAAGAAAGTGGAAGATCAACTTGAAGAAGCCACAAAGCATATAAATACTATTTTCTCGCTTTACTCAAATGTCCTGTAGTGTATATCACCTGCTACTAACTATGATCTGTTTTTATTAGAAAGATATCTGTTATTAAAGGTGAAAGCCATTAGAGCAGGGAACAAGTTTAAGACCACTACATAATTTTTTCAGTGTTGTGGGGAACATAATGAGAGGGTTCAATGCCTCTTATGTGAACTATATCTAGATAATTTATTTTTGGAAGATGAGCGAGATAATAACCCAAGTCCCTTCATAAGAGATATCCAGTTTCAAGCATTCCTCTCTTTTGCTGATAATCAAATCAAGTGGGCTAAAGCCTATAACATTTTTCAGAGAAGAGACCATGGTCTAGATCTCTGGGTTAGAGGGGAACCCACTAAACCTCTGCATCTCTCACTCAACATAAGATATTCATGAAACAGGAAGGGGTCGTAGCTAAATTGGGATCACTCCATAGGGACATTGTACAAGCAGGGAGAGAATACTTTCAGGAGATCAGAGAAGATGCTTTGTTAGTAGCTAAGCAAAGATGGTAGGCATCCACCAACAACGTTAATAATCAAGAGCCCTTTAATTATAGAAACTTTAAAGCAGATGCTGTTCGTTTTAACACATACTGTAACATATTTTATGCATGGGTCCTACATGGATAGGGTGCTGCTACAGGTGTCCTATCATATGGTACCCTCCTGAAGGCTATCACCATGAATATGATATTCCAGAGGGTCATGTAAATTAGGTTTTTGCAAAAGTCAAACAGAAACATAGTTTTATATTATATAAGGAGGAATTGTATCTTGCCTATTCCTTGGCATTACTACACCTCAACCATATCATTGCATGAGGACATGCAATAAGGTAAGATGAGGAGTATGTTGGACCATGAAAAAGGTACGTTTTACCCCCATAATTAGCTTGATTTATTACTAACTTTCATTTGTTTACCATCAATTTGGGAATAAATCTGGAAGAATTAATTGTAAACAAAGGGTAAAACTAATTATCAACAAATTATGTAATTATGGGCAGAAAGGCAAACTTTCACAGTTTTTATGTGCAGGAAATATAAACCAATTAACCGCTGTTCAAATGACTGAAAAACATCAGCCAAGAAAAGGAAAAGATCTGATTCTGTTCATACAAACCAACGACGAATGAGAAGGATCTTGCTTATTCTCTAATGCAAACTGTTCGACAGTTGTGAAATCTTGAGAATCTCCTAATCCTGAGGATTCACTATTATCTGTTTTGTTTTTTCTGTAGGATATAAAAGACCAATAAATGGAAGAGAACAAGAGTTGTTGACCCGCATGTTGTAATTGTATTTTATTTACATTCCTTTAGAACATAAGCTTTTGCTCTCTGCGATGTTTTATCCTGATTGTTGAATTGAATGAAAGAGATAATAGTTTTTCCATAATCGTCTTTTGAAGATCTTCTGGTAGAGAATTTTGAAGGCTTTAGACCCAGTCACTAGGAGCTCTACTGTTGTCTTGTGTTATATTATTTTTTTCCTGTTTCGCAATTAATCATTCTTGTGCTTTTTAGAATTTTGATTGATTTGAATTTCATCAGCATTGAATGGTTTGCATCCTATTGATTTAAAGTCTTAATCGCTATCATTTTCCACATGAATTTTATCTCTTGCATTTACTAGAGTTATTTGCATGTTTCAATCGCTGCTCATTCTGAGTGATATTTTTTGGTTGATCAGTCATTGAGAATTTCAATTGCAGAGCATGAATATTGATCTATGTGGATATTGGTGGCCACTCACCTATTCCATTTGGACACAGACCATTAGTTCTTTCAATTTTTTAGTTTTAGCACAACTTACTATTTTTAGCAGGTTTTCGGGTCCTGAACTATCAGAGCCGTTTGGAGGCCCTAATGACCTGGGTGGATATTGGTGTCCACCCACATATTCCATTTGAACCCCCCACCATCAATTCTTTTATATTTTCAGTTTCGACACAACTTACTATTTTTAGCATTTTTTCGTTTCCTGAACTTTCGGAGCCGTTTTGAGGCCCTAAACGACATTTTTTGGGAAAACTGAGAGCAACATGGGTCCATGGACTATTCTTGTTCACACCAAAAGTTTTAATCCTCGGATAGATCTTTCTAACGAGATATTTTTCATGTCAAACAGAGATCGTAGGCCAAAGTTACGTCCCCAGGAAGTTGAAACACCAATTTACCCAAACGGGGTCAATAATTTTGGCGCTTCATCTCCTAGGGTTAGGTTTTTGGATGTTTAGTGTTTCCATTGTTTCTGAATAATAAATAGGCCCTCGAGCCTCATTGTAAACAAGTTCGGAGGCATGTAGCTACTACATCTCTTTTTAGAGATACACTACCAACGCCCTAGCTAGTTTATTTCCATTATGTCTGTAAGCATATTTCAGTCATTTGATTTTAATAAAATGAAGCATTATTTCTGCTGCATATCTGTGTTTATGTATATTTCTGTCTTTTATTACGTTCCTGCATAAATCCAGATCAGCTGTGTTACTCGCTGTTCAGTTACTGAAATATTCCTTGTCTGGTTAAATAGACTAATGTAGATGTTAATCAATGATTATGGTTAATTGTGAATTCATTTAAGTTTTGCATTGCAATTTTCTTCCATAGAAAAAATTAGAATTAAGTTAAGTTGATTGATTGAGTTATTTAATGATTATTTTCAGAATTGCATTGATTGAACTTCAAGAATTAGATTTTACTTCTGCAACAATTTCAATTTATTAACCTCTGATTTCACTTTCATAAACTGTGCTGAACACTCTTGAAATAAACGGACTTACACTCGGTTGATGATTAATGTAGGCATTAGGATTACTTTTAAATAGTCGTTTTAATGTGCCAAAAATTATGTTGGGCTATATCTTACACAATCGTTTTAGTGGCCCTGTGGTTCCATGCCACACACCTACAACATGTCATCCATAGAGGACACAAAGTAAATGGTTTAGTCTCTCGCATAGTACATTAACACCCTCACCCAGTCACTCAACGCACCATATACCAACATGCCTTCCCTCACTGTGCAAGTTGGACTTTATTTTGAGAAGATTAGGAGTTGGAGGGTGATGTGAAAATGGGAAAGCTAGTTTTGCCGTGCTAGCTCCCTCATACGTAAAAATTAAATGTGTTTAGGATCATCTCAAATTAACAAGTTGTGAAATAGTTTATGCATCAAGTTTTGTGTTTCTTTATGAGAAATTCACGAGTTAATTAGTTATTAAAAACACATGTACAACAAATAAATTGCAGATAAATAACACACAACAAACACATTACACAATAGCTGATAACAGAGTTCACCCCTCCTGGGCTACATCACCATGGACCTGCTTCAACTGGCTAGACCCTCTTAATATTAATGGTAAATTTTCTTATTAAATGCACCTAAAATGCTCCAATGGCTTTTAAACCTGCTCCAATAGATTCAAAAGACCTAAAAACCTTGAAATAGACTCTTCAAGCTCTGCAAATGGTCTTCAGATGATCTAGGCATGGCCTCCTCTTCTGGTGGCCCTACGCTTATTTAATATTCAAAGTGGAAAAATCACTTATAGAAGTGCTCCTCTACCTCTACAACCTTCACCATCATGCTCAAAGCATCCAAATCATCTAGGAATGACTCTTTCTAAGCCACAATTGGTCGAATATGCTCCAGTTATGTCTCATTCAATTTTGGCCTAGGAAACCCCTCAAAATCTGGAGAAAACTCCAGTTAGCACTGCCAAATGTGGAAGTGGTGCCAAAATTGGGGGCTCCACTAGTTTTTCTGCTAAAATTAATCCACAATTAACGCTAAATTAAGCACATATTAATACGAGGTTAGAGCATTTTAAACAAAACCCAGATTAAATATTTGTTTAGCGCGTAATACATGGTTTAAGGGTCAATTAAACCCTGCTTAAAATTTAATCCGTGCCATTTAAGATTAGGCCCTCCGCCACGGTTATATGTGCTGGACCTGTGGTAAAGGCCGGTCCTTTTTAAACCTCGCTTAAAACAATTGAAAATTCAAATACATTGGGTTCGCATAGATATATAAGAACCAATGGATAACATAGTTGGTAGCGCTTGTGGGTTATGTGGGGGAGATCACGTGTTCGACCCTGACCTCTGCCCTTCCCCCAATACATAAAATTTTCCACATGAAATAATTTTCAATTCGACCATACACTTAACAAAATTCGACCTTGTAAGGGGGGCATGTGGCAGTCTCTAGGTTTTCCACATATCCTCTTCCCATTGGCTTGAAATTAAACCAATAAAAATGTGGAAAATCACCCACGTAGCAACCAACCACAGATTGAAACTTGGCATAGTGTCATTTGGCGAAATGGAGAAAGATTCCTAGAATATTCCTTTTTGTTGACTAGGTTTCCATGTCACCTTTCTGTCCTTTTTTGCAAATTTTTTTAGATGTTTAGGAAAATGAACAACGTGCTCTATCTTCCTCATACATACTCTATTTGATTGAAACAAAGTGTGTCGGATTTTTGGCGACGAGACCTATCCAGTCGTTCTAGTTTGGAGTGATTCTGAGCACTTTGAATTATTAGCAAATTTTTGTCCCCAATCCAGATTTTGATCACTCCTTCCCACTGACAGGCTTTTGGATCCACAAAATATGGTCATATTATGAGAGCTGAATACTCTTATCTTTCCCAAGATCTATCAACTTGATTCTACTTGGAAAAATCTCCATGACAACCACTTGAGTTCACTGACAAGCCTTGCCTTGTAAATGGCTTGGCACTTCAACCAATGTCCTCCTTTTTTTGCTGACCCAATCCAACACTTCTGGATGCTTGCCGAATGATTAAACACCTTTCTGTACCAAAGAGATCCATCTGTTCTTGGAAAGATGAATAATGGCCTTCCCATTGAGAATATTGTTCCTCCTTTGCACACACATGCATTCGATGCAAGCTTCTCCTTGGAAATCACTTTCCCAAGTTTAGCCCATCTGAGTGAACTACAAAAATGAGTTCTAATATCAGTAATAAAAAGAAATTAAATGACCATTATTTTACCTCCACGGTTCCAAATTCCACATCTGGAATAATGCATTCACCATCTCTTTCGAATGGCGTCAACACATGAAATGATCTACAATGGCTATTGTTTTGGCTGCAATATTTTTTGCCATCTTTTCCACTTTCCACTGCTTGATTCCATCATCCTCCTGTTCGACATGATGATCATGCCATGGATTTGAGAATGAATGCTAACCATGAGTCTCTTGCTCAAGAGTGGACCTTCAAAAATCCTGAGACATCTTTTCACAAGCAAAACCAGCAATTTGAAAAACACATCATGCAAGAAACATGACTTCACGACGTATCCTTTTTTTCCTTCAATTCAACAAATATCACATCATGTGAACATCACCATGTACTCTTACATATTGGTGTACAAACTCATTAAACAAACACGAGTCGAAAAAACATGCCTCTTCAAACAACTAAATCTCAAGTCATGTACAAATTTCTGTCTTTGCTACATCTAAGTGAGCCAACATAGCTGTACTTTTCCAACATCTTGCTTCATGTAATGTGAAACATAATTTCAAGCAAAGAAATGCATTAAATTGGCAAAGAAATGCATCAAATAACAAAATAAATGCAAGGCCTTAATTGGTTAAGAAATCTAATGATCTCTTTCCAAACCATTTCAATGACGCTTCTTTCAGCTGCACTTCATCGTGTGAATCATCCTGACCCACGTCGATTGTGGAATCCTATTTTCCATTCTTGTCAAGATCTCTCTCCACCTTCTTCAAATGTCGTGGATGACTTGTTGGATACAAATTCCAACACTTGTATACAAGATGACGTTGCTTATGGCAATGAGTGCAAAACAATTACTTCTTCTTTTCAACATGGTTTGCATTGTCCAATGGACCTTTGGCTTTCTACCTCCTTTGTTTTGAAAGTTTCCTGTGCATGAAAAACTTCTTCCAACATGTTGAAAAATTATGGTTATTCTAACCACAAAAGTAACATGCAAACTTTCTCCAAATCTTATGTGAAGATTTACCATGTTTATCATAATCAAAATCAACTTGATTAAAAACATATTTATACCTTGCACATTCACCTTTGTCACCTTCTTGAGGAGGTGAATTTGATGAGGTAATGGCTCCCTTAGGAATACCAAAAATGGCTTATAAGAATTTAGAGTTTTAAACATCCTATTGTTTGAAATTATCATTAGTTGCATGCTTATGAGCACCTTCTTCCAAAGTGGGTGTAAAAATTTTTCATTCCTCATGAACACAATCTTCATAAGATTGAGGTAATGAACATGTAGTATGAAAGTCCTTCTTGGAAGACTGTCATATGCCTCCTTGGATTTGTAGCATTCTCCATCATGTTTTCCATTACCAAGACCCAAATACCTAGGCATTTCCTCAACAACAATTGGTTCGACTATGCCTTGTGCATGTTTTCCCAATCCTTTACTTTCATATCCCATCTTCATCAATAATTTGGACCCTATTCCTCTAGTGTATATTTCAAAAGAACCTACACATTCATTTTGAGATGAAAAAGAATATAGAATTGAATTGCATACCTCTTTTTCAAGCACATACTTGGCTAAGGTTTCCTTGGCATCATGGATTTGAGTCTCCATCTCATGCAACCTTGCTAGGTTTTCATTTGCAATATGGAGCTGAGTCTCCATCTCATGCATCTTTTCAAGAAGTTCTTTCTTATCTTCCTTCATGGAAATAAACTTCTCTTGAAGTATAATTCTCTCCATTTTATCTTCATACATCTCTTACACCATATCATTCATGATGTAGAGCTTCTGCAACATCTCTTTATCAAAGAGTTTTGCTAAGGAAGATTGACTAGAAACAATGCTTGATGAAGCTGCCATTACACTTGTAATGCAGAAAAATATTATTTGTTGTGATTTGAGAGCTAAGTCCTCAATGTTGAATTTCTATTCACACACAATAACTTGCACACAGTTAAATTCTCCTTGCAAAAATGCAAAACCAACAGCTAATTCTCTAGCTAACTTTGGAAAACCATCTCAGGGCTAAAATGAGCTAAATTGTGCTCTGATACTAACTTGATCTGAAAATGGGAAAACTATTTTTGCTGTGCTAGCTCCCTCATAAGTATAAATTAAATGTGTTTATGATCGTCTCAAATTAGCAAGTTGTGAAAGGGTTTATGTGTCAAGTTTTGTGTTTGTTTGTGCGAAATTCATGAGCTAACTAGCTGTTAAAAACACATGTACAACAAATAAATTGCAGGGAAACAACACACAACAAATACATTACACAATAGCTGATAATAGAGTTCACCCCTCCTGGGATACATCCCCATGGACCTGCTTCAACTCGCTAGGCCCTCTTAAGATTAATGGTAAATTATTTGATTACATGCACCTACAGTGCTCCAATGGATTTGCAACTTTCTCTATTTGATTCAAAATCCCCAAAAAACTCAAAATAGACTCTTCAAGCTTTGCAAATGGTCTTAGATGATCTAGGAATGGTCTCGTCTCCTGGTGGCCCTAGGCTTCTTTAATATTCAATGTGGAAAAGTCACTTACATAAGTGCTCCTATGCCTCTGCAACCTGCACCATCATGCTCAGAGCATCCAAATAATCTAGCAATGTCCATTTCTATGCAAAAATTGGTCGAAATATGCTCCAGTTATGCCTCATTCAATTATGGCCTAGGAAACCCTCCAAATCTAGAGAGAAATCTAGTTAGCACCACAAAATGTGGAAGTGGTGCCGAAATTGGGGGCTTTGCCAGTTTTGCCACCGAAATTAATCTGCGATTAGCGCTATGTTAAGTGTGCATTAATCTGAGGTTGGCGTGTTAAGCGCGTTTTAAAAAAACCCAGATTAAATATTTGTTTAATGCATAATACATGGTTTAAGTGTTAATTAAACCCTGTTTAAAATTTAATCTGCGCTAGTTAATATTAGGCCCTCTGCCATGGTTATATGTGATGGACCTGTGGTAAGGGCTGGCCCTTTTTAAACCCTACCGAAAACAATTGAAACTTCAAATACGTTGGGTTGGCATAGATATATAAGAACCAACATATAACATAGTTGGTAGCGCTTGTGGGTTATGTGGGGGAGGTCGCGTGTTTGACCCCGACCTTTGCCCTTCCACCAATACATAAATTTTTCCACATTAAATAATTTCAATGCGACCATACACTTAACCAAATTCGGCCTTGGAGGGGGGGGGGGGGCACGTGGCAGCTTCCGGGCTTACCATGTGTCCTCCTCCCATCGGCTTGAAATTAAACCAATAAAAACGTGACAAATCACCCACATAGAAACCAACCATAGATTTACACTTAGCATAGTATCATTGCACAAAATGGAGAAATATTCCTTGAATACTTCTTTTTGTTGATTAGGCTGCCATGTCACCTTTCTGTCCTTTTCTGCAATTTTTTTTAGCTATTTAGGAAAACAAACAACATGATCTATCTTCCTCATACAGACTCTATTTTGAGTGAAACGAAGGGCACCAAATTCCCGGTGACGAAACCTATCCATTCATTCTGGTTTGGAGTGGTTCTGATCATTTGAATTTTTAGCAAATTTTTTCCTGCAATCTAGATTCCGATCAGAGGGTAAGCATGACGAGGGTGTCGTTTTATCAAGATGAGTCTCTCATAAGGATAATCACTTTAATTAGAACGAAAATAACAATATTTTCCAATTATTACCATTCCCACACCATAAAAAACCCTAAAAATGTCATTCTTAAAATATCTTGTGTAGTTTCCTATTTTCGTTCAAGTAGAATCTCACAATTACTTATGTTAGCAATGGTGCAATCATTTGTTTATTCTCTTAAAGGAAATATTTCTAGACATGCAACCCATCAAACGTAAATTATCGAGTCAAAATGAATGGAAATGAATGAATAAGAGGGTGTGTCAAGGGGTTTTAGCGAGTGTCAGGCGTGCCAAGGGGGGAGTGACAAGGCATGTTAGGGAATTCTATGGAATGCCAAGAAGTGTCAGGGTGTGATAACATGTGCTAGATAGTTCCCAAGGCATGCCAATGCATGCCAACCATGCCAAGGTATGCCACATGTTAAGGCATGACAAGATGTGCCAGGTGTTAGGGTATGAAAACGCGTGTCAAGGAGTGTTGCGTGACAAAAGGGAACACCAAGTTAAAATGTAAATAAATGAACATCTATGAGGGTTAATAATTTAGGGCCTTACCTTCTCAAGAGGGGCATGCTAGGTATACCATCACTAGTGCTAATACATGCTAAGGGCCAAGTGCTAGTGTGTCTTAAGTGCCAAATAATCCTATATTACTTCTCTCTTAATTGTGAATAATAGATTTCAAATAAATTTTATCTTAAACCATGAAAAGGAATTCCAGGGCATCCAAATGCATGCCAAGAATTTTCAAGTGCCACCAAGTTCTAAGAGCCAATTTGTGCCAGGAGTTATAGGGCATGTTATGGAGTTCCAGTTTTGCTAAGGAGGGAGTGAAAAGATATGCTAGATAGTCCATAGGCATGCTAGAGTGTTAGTGAAGCAAACCAATATGTGCCAAGTGCCAATGTGCGTTGAGTATTAGCGAGTGCCAAGGAAACACAAGGTATAACTATGTCAAAATGCATCGAAATGAATGAATAAGAGTGTGTGACAAGGAGTGTCAGTGAGTTCCAGGTGTGCTAAGGAGGGAGTGACATGGTATTCTAGGCAGTTCTAAGTCATGCTAGTGTGCCAGAGTGGCATGGGACCAAGATGTGCCAGGTGCCAAGGTGTGCCAAGACATGCTAGGAAGTGTTAGGGAGTCCTAGGGACACACAAGGGATCACTAAGTGAAAATAATGCATGCAAATAAATGATTAAGAGATTGTGAAAGGAAGTTTTAGTGAGTTCCATGTTTGCTAAGGAGGGAGTGGCAAGGTATGCTAGGAAGTGCTAAGGCATGCTAGAGGCCAAGGAAACGCCAAGATGTGCCAGGTGCTAGGGTGTGCCAATGCATGTTAGGGTGTGTTATGGAGTGCCAGGGAAAAACAAGGGAGCACTAGTTTCAAATTCATGGAAATTAATGAATAAGAGTGTGTGACAAGGATTCTTAGTGATTCATAGGTGTGCTAATGAGGGAGTGACAAGGTATGTTAGGTAGTGCCAAGGAATGCTAGAGTGACAGGGCGACATGCCAAGATGTGCCAAGTGCAAGGGTGTTCCAATATGTGCCAGGGAGTGTTAGGGAGTGCCATGGAAACAAAGGGAGAACTAGCTCAAAATGCATGGAAATTAATAGATAAGAGTGTGTGATAAGGTAAGGAGGGAGTGACAAGGTTATATGCAAGGAAATTCCAAGGCATGCTAGAGTTCCAGGACATGTCAGGGAATGGTAGGGTGTGTTACGGAGTTAAAAATCATGCCAAGGAATGCAAGGTATGCTAACACATGCCAAATAGTGCCAAGTGATTGTTAGACTTTCTAGGTGTTATGTCATGTCAATATGTAAACTGTGTTGCTTAGTTGTTTTATGGCCACGGTTGGATGTGAGCCTTGAATTGGTAACTTTTTAAGTGGGATGAGCTAAGATTGTATATGAGTAGCCTAATATTAGTTATAATCCATTCTTATGTGAACAAGGCATAGTCTAGTTGTATCAAATGAAGCTTGGTCAAGTTGTTGTAGTCGAGGCTAGACACAACAATATTTTTTCAATGACTTGGTTGGGTTCCCAAGTCGTAAAAAAAGTAAGGCTATCTATGAGGGTATGACAACTAGGGAGTGCCAAGGTGTGAAGGGAATCACAGGAGGTGCTAGCACATGATATAAAGTTCAACTTCATGTTAGGCATTCCAAGATGTGCTAGGTTCTAGGGTGTGGCGCCAACGCACATTAAGGAGTCTCAAGGGAATAAAAGGGAGGACTAGTTTCAATTGCATGGAAATGAATGAATAAGAGTGTGTGATGCGGAGTATTAAAAAGTTATAAGTGTGCTAGGGAGGGAGTGACAAGGTATGATAGGTAGTGCCAAGGCATGATAGAGTGCTAGGAAATCATGCCAAGATGTGCCCAGTTCCAAGGTGTGCCAATGTGTGCCAAGGAGTGTTATGGAGTGCTATAGAAACACAGGGGAGCACTATGTCATAATGCATGAAAATGAATGAATAAGAGTGTGTGAAAGGGAGTGTCAATGAGTTTCAAGTGTGCTAAGGCAGAGTGAAAAGGCATTCTTGGAAGTTCTTAAGAATTCTAGAGTGCTAGGGCGACATGCAACCAAGATGTGCCAAAACATGCAAGGAAGTGTTAACTAGGAGTGCCATGGAAACACAAGGGAGCACTACATCAAAATGCATGGAAATGAACAAATAATAGTTTGTGATTGGAAGTGTCAGTGAGTACCAGGTGTGCTAAGTAGGGAGTGACAAGGTATGCTAGGCAATGTTAAGGCATGCTAGAGGCCAAGGCAACATGCCAAGATGTCCTAGGTGCTAGGGTGTACCAACACGTGCCAAGGAGTGTGAAGGAATGCTATGGAAACAAAAGGAAGAACTAGTTAAAAATGCATGGAAATGAATGAATAATATTTTTTGACTGGGAGCGGCAATGAGCTCTATGTGTGCTAAGGAGAGAGAGACAAGGTATGCTAGGTAGTGCTAAGGAATGCTAGAGTGCTAGGGAAACATGCCAAGATGTGCTAGGTGTTAGGGTGTGCCAATGCATGCTGGAGAGTGTTAGGGAGTTTTAGGGAAACACAAGGAAGAACTATAACAAAATGCATGGAAATGAACGAATAAGAGTGTGTGATAGGGAGTTTCAATTAGTTCTAGGTGTGTTAATGAGGGGGTGACAAGGTTATATGCTAGGCAGTGCCAAGGTATGCTAAACTACCAAGGTGTGTTAGGAAGTGCTAGGGTGTGTTAAGGTGTGTAATAATGTAGGGGATGCTAACACATGCCACATAATGCCAAGGCATTTAAGACATGCCAGGTGCTATGGCATGTCAAGATGTAAATTGTGTTTCTTATTTTTTATACAACCACGTTTGGATGAGATGAGCCTTGTCTTGGTAAATTTTTAAGTGGGATGAGTTGAGATTGGACATGAGTGGCCTAAGATGAGTTATAGGTATTTCTTAGGTGAACAAGGCATATTTTGAACTACCACGACATATGAGAATCTCTGTTTTTTCTTATAATCTTTGATGAAAATTACACACTCACGTGCCACAACACATCTAATTTGCATAACAAAATCTACACACATTAGGGAATCAACTAGTGCACATCAAAATTTTTAACTTTTTCAAACTGTTCTTTGTTAAATTACAAACTATAATAGAATAGGCTAGAGCTCTCGTACCAAGGATCATGGCACTTTACAATAACACTGTTACAAGGAATACAACTAGGGCTTGGTGTTAGTCTTTTTATAATGAATCTACCTTGAACAAGACAACACTTGACCCAATTTTTGATGGTGGACACACATAGACCTTTCAGTCCACATGTCCTGAACACATCTCGCAGTTACTGTTGCCTCCCATTATGCAACTCCTCAATTTTCCTCTATCAATGAACTCAACTCCTTTAGGTTACTGAACTCGGCTTAATTTTTTTTCCCTCTATCTACCTCTATTTTCCTTTAAGGTCTACAACTATTAGGGTTTTTGATCAGTTGTTCACAACTTTGTTTGTGAACAACTCTTTGGTCTGCCTACTTTTTTCGTACTGCTGCTCTAAGATGACAAGTCTAGGGCTATGGAGGTTTACATTCTTCTCACTGACTCAATCCTCTATAATACAATGAACTAGGGCTAGTTGGCTAGCCCAACTGTCTGCTACTTTAGTCCTTCAAAGTTTTCACATCCTTAGGCCCAATACACCTACCCTTCTACCAATCTCGTTTTCCTTCACAAGTACAAGACTGCTCCTCTTTGATAGTCACATAACAACCCTCCAAATGTACTTGGACTGCCATCAATTTTCCCAGCCATAGTCAATTCGTTTACTGATCTAGTGCCCACAACATTGCCCTCATCTAGGGATCTTCAAATCTGCCACCTAATAGTGATTTGAGTCCTCTCAAAATCACTATTCTTGTGTACCAATTTCTTTGTTGTTCAATCTATGAATGAATGTGAACTACTCCTTCGTGATTTTTCATTATCTTTTGTGACATTTAATCATTTTTAAAGATCTTTCATCATCTTTTAAGATGTTTTGCTGTCTTTCGTGATTTTTCATGATCTTTCCTTGTCTCCCATGATATTTCATAATTTTTCATCATTTTCGTGATCTTTTGTTTATTTCAAGATATTTTGTCATCTTTTATGATGTTTCGCTGACTTTCTTGGTGTTTCATCATATTTCACAATCTTTCATAACCTTTCATCAATTTTTATGATCTTTCTCGATCTTTCGTGATATTTTGAGATTTTTCTTCATATTTTGCATTGTTTCGTCATCTTTCATGATATTATAGCATGTTTTACAATGCTTTGTTATATTTCACTGTATTTTTTTATATTTGAGGATGTTTGGCAATTTTTGTTATTGTTTCATCATCTTTCATGATCTTTCGTGATCTTTCACATTTTTTGTAATATTCTTCATCTTTCATGATTTTTGCAGTATTTTCATCTTTTGTCATATTTCATCATCTTTCAGGATGTTTTGCGATCTTTCATGATCTTTCGCGATATTTCATGGTATTTCGTGATCCTTCATGATTTTTTGCTATCTTTCGTGACATTTCATCATTTTTCAAGATCTTTCATCATCTTTCGTGATGTTTCATCATCGTTCAAGATCTTTCGTCATCTTTTAGGATGTTTTGCTGACTTTCTTGATGTTTCATCATATTTCGCAATCTTTCGTCATCTTTCATCATTTTTTATGATATTTCTTGATATTTTGTGATTTTTCGTCATATTTCGCATTGTTTCGTCATCTTTTGTGATTTTTCAGGATGTTTTGCGGTATTTTGTTATATTTCACAGTTGTTTGTTATATTTTAGGATGTTTTGCAGTTTTTGTTATTGTTTCGCCATCGTTCATGATCTTTCGTCATCTTTCACATTTTTTTGTGATCTTTCTTCCTGTTTCACGATTTTTTTGTGGTCTTTTATGTTTTTTCATCATATTTCGTGATTTTCCATCATCTTTCATCATATTTCATCATCTTTCAGGATGTTTTGTGAATTTTCATGATCTTTTGTGATATTTCATGGTATTTCATGATCCTTTGTGATTTTTGGTTTATTTCATGACATTTCATCATTTTTCAAGATCTTTCATCATCTTTTAGGATGTTTTGCAATTTTTCGTGATCTTTCGTGGTATTTCATGATCTTTCATGATTTTTCATCATCTTTCTCGATGTTTCGTCATCTTTCAAGATCTTTAATCATAGTTTAGGATGTTTCATTGACTTTCTTGATGTTTCATCATCTTTCGCAATCTTTCGTCATCTTTCATCATTTTTTATGATCTTTCTCGATATTTCGGGATCTTTTGTGATCTTTCGTCATATTTCGCATTATTTTGTCATCTTTCATGATATTTTAGGAGGATTTGTGATCTTTTGTTATATTTCGCAGTATTTTGTTATATTTAAGGATGTTTTGCGGTTTTTGTTATGTTTCTTCATCTTTCATGATATTTCATGATCTTTCACAGTTTTTGTGTGATCTTCCTTCATCTTTCATAATTTTTTGCTGTTGTTTATGATTTTTCATCATCTTTTGTGATTTTCCATCATTTATTGTTATATTTCATCATATTTTAGGATGTTTTGCGATCTTTCATGATATTTTACGATCTTTCGTGGTATTTCATGATCCTTCACTTTTTTCGTTATCTTTCGTGACATTTCATCATTTTTCAAGATCTTTCATCATCTTTTAGGATGTTTTGCGATATTTCGTGTTTTTACATGATCTTTGGTGGTGTTTCATGATCTTTCGTGTTTTTTCATCATCTTTTAGGATTTTTCACTAAATTTCTTGATGTTTCATCGTCTTTCACAATCTTTCGTCTTCTTTCAACATTTTTTATGTTCTTTCTCGATTTTTTGTGTTTTTTTGTCATATTTTGCATTCTTTCATCATCTTTCGTGATATTTTAGGATGTTTTGCAGTCTTTTGTTATATTTCAAGGTCTTTTGTTATATTTTAGGATATCTTGCGATTTTTGGTATTGTTTTTTCACCTTTCATGATCTTTCATAATTTTTTGTGATCTTTCTTCATCTTTCATGGTTTTATGCGGTATTTTATGATTTTCATCATTTTTCGTGATTTTGCATCATCTATCGTCATACTTCATCATATTTTAGGATGTTATGTGATATTTCATGACATTTTGTGGTATTTCATGATCCTTCGTGATTTTTCATTATCGTTCATGACATTTCATCATTTTTCAAGATCTTTCATCACATTTTAGGATGTTTTGCGATATTTCATGATTTTTAGCGATATTTCATGGCCTTTCATGATATTTCATGATTTTTCATCATCTTTTGCGATGTCTCGTCATCTTTCATCATATTTCAACATTTTTTACGATCTTTCTCGATCTTTCGTGATCTTTTGTGATTTTTCGTCATATTTTGCATTGTTTCGTCATCTTTCGTGATATTTTAGGATGTTCTGAGGTCTTTTGTTATATTTCGCAGTCATTTGTTATATTTTAGGATGTTTTGAAATTTTTTTATTTTTTTGTCATCTTTCATTATCTTTCATGATATTTCGCACTTTTTTTATGATTTTTCTTCACATTTCATGATTTTTTCAGGTCTCTTATGATTTTTCGTGATATTTTGAGATGTTTTGTGGTCTTTTGTTATATTTTAGGATGGTTTGCATTTTTTTTAATTGTTTTTTCATATTTCATGATCTTCCGTGATCTTTCGCCATTTTTTGTGATCTTTCTTCATCTTTAATTCTTTTTTGCACTCTTTTCATCTTTCATCATATTTCATCATCTTTCAGGATGTTTTGCGATCTTTCATGATCTTTAGTGATCTTTCCTGGTATTTGATGATCCTTCATGATTTTTCGTTCTCTTTCAGATAGTTCATCATTTTTCAAGATCTTTCATCATCTTTTAAGATGTTTTGCAATCTTTCAATATTTTTCTCCAACTTTCGTGGTCTTTCATGATCTTTCGTGATTTTTCATCATCTTTCACGATGTCTCATCATCTTTCAAGATATTTCATCATCTTTTAGGATGTTTTTATGACGTTCTTGATGTTTCATTATCTTTCACAATATTTTGTCATCTTTCATTACTTTTTATGATGTTTCTTGATCGTTTGTGATCTTTTGTGAATTTTCGTCATATTTTGCATTGTTTCGTCATCTTTCGTGATATTTTAGGATGTTTTGCAGTTTTTGTTATTGTTTCATCATCTTTCATGATATTTCTAGACCTTTTGCAATGATATTTATTTATCTTTTATGATTATTTGCGGAATTTAATGATTTTTCATCATCTTTTGTGATTTTCCACCATCTTTCGTCATATTTCATCATCTTTTAGGATGTTTTGCGATCTTTCATGATATTTCATGACCTTTCATGGTATTTCATGATCCTTCGTGATTTTTTGTTATCTTTCATGACATTTCATCACTTTCCAAGATATGTCATCATCTTTTAGGATGTTTTGCGATCTTTCATGGTTTTTCGCAATCTTTCATGGTATTTCATGATCTTCTGTGATTTTTCATCATATTTCATTATGTTTCTTCATCTTTCAAGATATTTCATCATCTTTTAGGATGTTTCACTGACTTTCTTGATGTTTCATCATATTTTGCAATCTTTCGTCATTTTTCATCATTTTTACGATCTTTCTCGATCTTTTTGTTGGCCAAAGAGGGAGATTATTAGCATTATCATTGCATGTGTTGTCCTTGATGGAAACCCACTTGTAAAATACCAAGTATATTGGTTCTGGATAATCTCAGTGGTGGCAAAGTGATGGAACATAATATCAGAATGATGGGACAAAATCTTTATAGATCAGGATCATAAGATGGATAAAGTACATATTTGAGGAACTATACGCGAGTTGGTAAAGGAAAATTTGCGTATACATGTGGGTACAAAGAAGCACAGTTGCGTATGATCTAGTGCACTAATTATATAATACCAGGGGTCCTTACCGTGGTATTAGCCCATAGTATTGAGCACAGTAATGGTTATTTGATCCCGTGCAAGAATACCATTGGCACTTGTGTGGTTTTGGCTCATGGTATTGACTAAGGCTCAAACTATATAAGGAGATGAAGATCATAGTGCTAGGGGGGCATAAGTATGTGAATTGAATGAATACTTCAGTATGAAGTATATCTGCATGGAATGGGCTATAATCAATAGATAGATCTAATATTATGATGCACTCATGAATACAATGATGGATCAGACTCTCTAGACTTGAGATGACTATGTATTTGCATGATCTCTTTATGAGTTGTTTAGATCTGTGGTCTGGCACATGTTTGTTGAAGTGAAGGGTATGATCTGAGTAAGTTTGTTGTTCTGAAGTGTTGCATAGTCCTGAATTATTATACGGATATCTAGGTCCCTAACAAAATTAAAGCCATTAAGGAATGGAAGGTCCCCATAAGCATAAAGCAGTTGCAAGGATTTCTCGGGTTAATAGGGTATTATCGCAAGTTTGTTAAGAATTATGGGAGAATAGCGGCACCTCTAACAAAATTATTGAAGAAAGATGCATTCTCATGGACTCCTGAAGCAACTAAGGCCTTTGAACATCTTAAAGAAATGATATTACTACTTTTTGATCTTAACTACGTCATAATTCACAAAGAAGCAGCGCACATTGTGGAATGTGATGCCTCGGGAGGAAATGGAATTGGTGTTGTTTTAATGTGAAAGGAAGACCCACGAGCTGCTTTTGAAAGTTGTCCAATCAAGGAAAGTATTTCTGACTATTTGAAAATGTTATATGCATGCACTAAAGAAATGGAGAACTTACCTAATGGGAAGACACTTCAAGGTAAAAACTGATCATGATAGTCTTAAACACTTTTTGGAACAAAGACTATCTTCAGAAGAGCAGCAAAAATGGGTCACAAAGGTGTTGGGTTATGACTTTGAAATAATATACAAAAAGGGAAGCTAAATGTTGTTGCAGATGCACTCTCAAGAAAGAATGAAGAGGTGGAAGCATTGCTTTGTGCCATTTCTATTATCCAACCAGATTGGATAACCGAAGCAAGAGATGAATGGAAGAAGGACGAAGATGTGTGGACACTCATTCAAAAGTTGCAGCAAGATCCTAGTACATCTGATACATTTAGTTGGAAAAATGATTCCTTATGGTACAAATATCGCTTATATCTTTGTAAGAATTCCCAACTAAAACAAAAAATTCTTTTGGAATTGCACACTTCTCCTTTAGGAGGACACTCAGGATTTTTAAAAACTTACCACAGGGTGAAGAAAGAATTTTTTTGGGATGGCCTTAAATCTGATATTCAAAAGTTTGTGGTGGAATGTTTGGTTTGCCAGCAGAATAAAGTTGAGACAATTAAGACCTTGGGTCTTCTACAACCTTTATCCATTCCAAGTCAACGTTGGGAGGAGATTTCAATGGATTTTATCACAGGTTTACCTAAGTCCAAAGGAAAGAGTGTCATCATGGTGGTAGTTGATAGACTTACCAAGTATGCACACTTTTGTGCATTATCCCATCCATTTAAAGCAAGTACAGTTGCTACTACATTTATGGACACAATTCAAAAGCTACATGGAAACCCAAGGGTTATTGTGAGCGACAGAGATCCCATTTTTACTGGAAATTTTTGGACGGAGTTATTTTGTTGTTTGGGTACTCAATTAGCTCATAGCTCATCTTATCATCCTCAATCTGATGGTCAAACTGAGATAGTAAATAAATGTTTGGAAGGATATCTTCGTTGTTTTGTATCTGATAAACAAACACAATGGGTCAAGTGGTTACCTCTCGCTGAATGGTGGTATAACACTTCCTTCCATACTGCAGAACAAATGACCCCATTTATGGCACTTTATGGATATCATCCACCATCGATCACATCATCTTTAAGGGAAAATTCGAAGGTTCAAGCAGTGGAAGATCACATCGAGCATCAATAAGAAGTTCTCCAACTCTTAAAGGATAACCTGAATTTGGCACAAAATCGAATGAAACAACAGGCAGATCAATATCGCAACGAGAGAAGTTTTGATGTAGGAGATTGGGTATTTTTACGGCTACAACCATACAAACAAATGTCCCTCAAGCAAGCTAAGAAGGATAATAAATTATCACCAAAGTACTATGGTCCTTACAAGGTGTTGCCAAAGATTGGTTCTATGGCATACAAATTGGAGCTTCCTGCTTCTTCGTGAGTACATCCAGTTTTCCATGTTTCATGCTTAAAGAAGGTTATAGGTGAAAATATTCCAGTTCAAACAATATTGCCAGAACTTGATGAGGAAGGAAAAATCATATTGGAACCTAAAGTGGTCACGGAAACAAGAACTCGACAACTACGAAATTGATCAATTTCAGAGTATCTCATCAAGTGGAAGAACTTACCCACTGAAGATTCTACATGGGAGGATGAGAATTTTATACAGAAGCACCTAGAGCTACTCAAGCGTTGAGGACAACACATTTTTGAAGGAGAGGGGCATGTTAGGTCCCTATATTACTAGTATAGTCCCTTATTTTTGTTAGTGTAACCCCCTTATTGTTATTATTGTACCCTTGTAACCCCCATATTGTTATTATTGTGCCCTTAAATTATTATTGTTAGGTCGGCTAGGATTACATTGTGGCCCCACTAGGATTACATTCTAGCCCCATGGGCTCCTATATATAGAAAGGAGGTTTTGTAATTTGAATCATCCAAGAATTTTTCATTCATGTAATGTATTGGAGGTTTCCCCCTCGAAGTGGATTATTTATAAGGCGTTGATATCTCTTTTCTTCTCTTTTTGGAGCTGGTTGCATAACATCTCAATGTTCTATTCAAATCTGGTTGATGGTTGTTTCAGTTGATATACAAGTTGTGTTGAATTAAAAGCTATTGGATCCAGTGTGAAAATTTATGAAACATGGTTTGCAGTGGTTCTACGGGTCAGAGCCTTCATTGTGGAAGTCAAAGTTTCCTTCCAGTAGAAGCTGTGAATAGATCAGTGGGTGTTAGCTCCCTTCCAGTGGTGTCTGGTAAACAATATCATGGGTTGGAGCTCCCTTCCATTAGCAGCTAGAGAATGAGAGAAGGTTGCAGCCTTTTATAGGTGGGTTCCTGCATGCTGGTATGAGTTTGTGCCAATACAATATTTTAAGAAATTTTCTATATAATAAATATTGAAGACAAAGATGACAACAATGGTGGTTTTCTCCCAAATTGGGTTTTCACCTTAAATCCTAATGTTCATGTGTGCTGCTTATGTGTGATGATTTATTCTATTCTTACTGCACATGTCTACTATGTTCGAAATGTATGATGAATGAATGATGCACTAGGCTAAGTAATTTTCATGAAGATTTATTTGAATAATAAGTGCACTGGGAATAAACATGTTTCCTTAAAGAAAGCTGCGTATATATGCTAGTTGGATTAAGTGAAGTCGCATATAGAAATCAGTGAAGTAAATAAAAGTTTGTATGAATTTTATATGCTGATTCACCCCCCCTCTCAGTATTTTCCCAACAATTGGAATTAGAGCAGGTCCTTCTGAAGAAGCTTGATCGTTAGAAGGAAGATCTACTAAGATAAGAAATCAAGATGGAACAACATCTATCATACCACCACTCTTCAATGGAAAAAAAATTAATCTTCTGGAAGGCAAGAACAAGATCCTATCTCCAGTCTCTTAGAGCAGATATTTGGGAAATCGTTGAAGGAGGTTACCAATATCTAGTTGCACTTCCCACAGATCCAACAATAAAAAAGAACCATGAAACCAATGCGAAAGCTGTCAATGCATTATTGGGAGGCTAACCAAATAAAAATTTTTCAAGGTTATGCAGTTAGATACATCAAAGGAGATATGGTACAAAATCATTCTAAGCTGTGAAGGTGATTCCAAGTAAAAAGTGCTAGACTCCAATCTCTTAGAATTCAATATGAAAATCTCAGAATGGATAATGATGAAAGTATTGCTAGTTTCTTTTCACGTCTAGATGAGATCGTAAATCGTATGAGAAATATGGGTGAAGACATAAAAGATAAAACTTTAGTAGAGAAAATATTAAGATATCTGACTCCTAAATTCGAGTCAAAAGTGTCTGCTATTGAAGAGAAGCATGATTTGCAGAATCTTACAATTGTTCAACTTCATGGGATCCTGACTACTTTTGAAATGAGAAAAGGATCTCCGTCTGAAGTTAGAGAAGCCGCATTTAAAGCTACTACAAAAGGAAAGGAAAAGGAAGAACAAAAAGAATTGGGATTTGTATCATAAGAAGATGAGGTAATTTTGTAAAGAAACTTAAACTTGGCACCGGAAGGTTCAGAGGTAAGCTTCCCTTCAAATGTTTTTCTTGTGGAAGAGTGGGTCATTATGCTACTAAATGTCCTCATAAAGATAATCATGATAAGGGAAATGATATAGCAAAAGGTAATAGACGACGATTTGAAAATAGAAAAAGTTACTATGCTAATGAAGATAGTGATGGCTTGTCAAATAATGAAGAAGGAGAATCTGATCAAGATCTTAAATTGCTCATGGAATTTGAAAAAGACACTAATGTGTCTAAAGCTAATTTATGGATGCTTTAGAAGAAAATTATTTCCTTGAAGAAATAACTCAACTCAAAATATGCTTGGAAGAAAACAAAATAGCCATATATACTCTAAAGAATCAATTCATAGAAAAGGAGAAGCATAATGAGAAGTTAGAATGTGAAATAGTAAGCCTAAGAAAGGAACTTGAGAAAGTAAAAACTCTAAATCTTATATTTTCTAAAGGATCTAAAACCTTATATGATATTATCAAGGCTCAACACTCTCCTCTTAAGAAGACAGGTCTTGGATACATTGGTGAATATTCTCAGACAGAAAAATCTTCAGCCACAACCAAAAGCTATCTAAATGCAGCAAAATTCGGTCAGCAAAGTTTCATCAATCAACGGAAAAATAAATACAATTCACAGGTAAATCATGTTCGTTCCAATTCAAGGATGAACAATAACAAAAGCATCAGTCAAACTTTAAACAACACTAAAGGTTCTGTGATCACACAAATTTCTTATTTAATGGACAATGTTTCTCATGTCATACTTTTGGTCACAAAGCTGCTTCATGTGTTGCATACAAAACCATCATGACTAGAGAAGCAAGAAAACAAAGAAATGAGATAGGAATAAATAAGAATAATTATAACAAATTTTCTCCTTTTCAAGACAAAATTGAATGTTCATTTTGCAATAACTTTGGACATGAAGAATCTGAATATAGGAGAGAACTACAACCAAAAGAACGAATATCCACAAATTCTAAGGTATGGAAAATGAAGGACTTACAATTTGAAAGATGCGACGTAGCTTTATTTGCAGAAGGAGAAGAAAATTAATGGGACATTGATATCAGATGTTCAAAACACATGACAGGTGATAAAGACAAACTCATTTCATACAATGCATTAGAAAATGGAAAGAATGTCACTTTTGGAAATGACCCTCTTGCTTTCATTAAGGGTAAAGGATATGTTTTTACAAAAGAAAAGAAACCAATAATGTTATGTATGTTGATGGATTAAAGCATAACTTGTTGAGTGTTAGCCAAATTTGTGACCAAGGAAATGAAGTTGTCTTCCGATCAAAACAATGTGTGGTTCGTGAACTTGACACAGGAAAAAACATAATAAAAGGAACAAGAACACCAAGAAATATGTATATATTGAAAGGTGGCCAAGAAAAATGTTATATATGCAAATATGCAGAAACCTGGCTATGGAATATAAGGTTGGGACATTTGAGCTTTTCTCAAATAAGAAAATCAGGCAGGCTCAAAGCAGTTCGTGATCTACCCAACATCACCCTACTAGAAAGTACCATATATAAGTCATGTCAATTCGGTAAGAAAACCAGAGTTCAATTTAACACCAAAGAAGAATCAACAAGTAAGCCTCTTGAAATTATACATATTGATTTGTGTGGACTTATAAAGAAAAATTCACCTCGTGGAGAACAGTACTATATCTAATTCATTGATTACTTTTCTATAATTTGTTGGATCGGTTTATTGAAACAAAAAGATGAAGCATTTGAAAATTTTAAGGTATTCAAAGCATTATTTGAAAATGAATTAGATCTAAAAATCAAATGTCTCATATTTTACCAAGGAGGAGAATACATATCGAATGAATTCTTTGATTTTTGTGAACAATATGGCATAAAAAGAGAGTTTTCTGTAGCTGGAAATCCACAACAAAATGGTGTGGCAGAAAGAATGAATAGAATATTTCAACAAATGGCTTGTGCCATGCTTGATGAGTCTAGAACTCCTGGCACCTTTTGGGGTGAAGCTGGACATACCGTAGTAAATATTCTCAACAAGGCTCATGTTCATGTGAATAGTGATAAAACTACTTCTGAACTCTGGTATGGAAATACTCCCACTATGAAGAAATTTAGAGTTTTTGGAAGCAAATGCTTTATAAAAAATAATGATGAAAAAATTGGTAAGTTTGAACCTAAAGCAGACAAATTTATACCTATTGGTTACTCTTCTAGAAGTAAAGGATACAAATGATACAATAAGAGACTTCGAAAAATTGTTGAATGTATTGATGAAGCATGCACAACTCCCAAAAGGGAGATAACGACTATCGAGGATGATGATGATGATGAATGATTTCCCACATCAAATCAAAATGAAGAACATAATGAAGCATCAGAAGATGACACATCATATAGAGAAAAGCCTCCATCCATGTATGTTCAAAAGAATCATCCAAAATCTCAAATTTTGGCAGAAAAATAAATTTGGGGTACAAACAAGAAGAACAATTGTGGGATATTCTAGTTATCTAGCACTATTATCCACCATTGAGCCACAAAATGTAAATCAAGCTAGGAAATATGAATGTTGGATTAAGGCCATGAATGTAGAATTGGATCAAATTAAAGAATAATACTTGGGAATTGGTTCCAAGGCCTCATGATAAAAATTTTATTGGGACAAAATGGATATTCAAAAATAAGTTAAATGAAAATGGAGATGTAATTAGAAACAAAGCTAGACTTGTTTGTAAAAGTTATGCTCAATAAGAAGGTATAGAATTTGAAGAAACATTTGCATCAGTAGCTAGACTTGAAGCCATCAGAATGTTTCTTTCATTTTCAAGTTTTCAAAATTTCAAAGTTTATCAAATGGATGTAAAATATGCCTTCCTAAATGATGATATGGAAGAAGAAGTATATCTAGAACAACCAGACGATTCATTCCGGGGAATGATAAAAAACTTGTTTGCAAACTCAAAAATGATCTATATGGGCTAAAACAAGCTCCACGGGCATGGTATTATCGTCTTGAAAAATATCTTCAATAAAAAGGCTTCACAAAAGGATCTGTAGACAGTAACGTGTACACAAAAATTGAGGACAACAAACTATTAATTATTGTTGTTTATGTTGATGACATCATTGTTGGGAGTAATGAAGAATCCATGAGTCAAAAATTTTCTTTTGTTATACAGGAAGAATTTGAAATGTATTTACTTGGGGAACTAACATATTTTCTTGGTTTACAAGTGCAACAAGAAAAATATGGCATCTTTCTATCACAAAAAAAATATCTCAAGTAGATTCTGAAGAAGTATAGGATGGAAGACTGCAAACCTGTGTGCACTCCAATGATGACCGCATGTAACCTCTGTTATCATGATGATTCTCCCATGATAAACCAACCAGAGTATAGATCCATGATTGGGAGTCTGCTTTATCTAACATGTACTAGACCAGATATAATGCATGCAGTTGGTATTGTTGGACGTTTCCAAGCCAATCCAAAGGAATCACATCTTTAGGCAGTAAAAAGTATATTCAAATATCTCCAAGGAACTCAAGAATTTGGTCTATGCTATCCCAAAAATGCTGATCTTAACATTCATTCTTACAAAGATGCAGACTGGGCCAGAGATTTTGATGACCAGAAAAGCACTAGTGGAGGTGCATTTTATATGGAGCCCCGATAGTATCCTGGTTCAGCAAGAAAAAAAGTTCCATTGCATTATCTACAACAGAAGCAGAATAAGTGGTTGATGCATCATGTTGCACACAACTTCTCTAGATGATGTAGGCATTACAAGACATTCAAATTAAATGTTCTCCACCCATCTCCATCCTATGTGATAATACAAGTGCTATTAGTATCTCAAAAGATCCTGTTATGCACTCCAAAACCAAACATATTCCTATCAAGTATTACTTTTTACGAGAACAAGTGCTTGAGAAAAATGTTAAATTGGAGTATGTTCCCTCCAAAGAACAAGTTGTTGACATATTTATTAAACCCATTCCCAGAGAAGCATTTTAATATCTCAAATAGAAACTGGGAGTTGTCTCTACCTCATTATGTTGTTAAACTTATATGATATGTTTTCAGACGAAATTTCTGAAGAAAAATTTTGGTATGCAGGTTGCTTGATGCATAGTCGCGTATATACGTGAGTCTCTCTTTAGACAATCGCGCATGGATTTATTTGTCGTAAAATCAGTGGGTCAACATCTAGAATAGACTATTGTCATGTTTCTGACAGTTATGATTTGGCTCTATTTATCAAGTGTTTATGGGTACAATTCGCAGTTATGGTTTTCAAGTTACATTTTCATCTTTGATATTTATTTGCTTAATGAAGATGCTTTGATGAATGGGTTGTTGAAAATGTTCAGGTTGCATAGGTTTAGGAGGAGAATTAGCCTTGTTGGGTATAATGCATTGTTGGCATTTTGTTGCTGAATTTTGTTCAATGATCTCTCTCTATTAAGGTCCTTTGGTCTTGATTATAAATGTCATATTTGTAATTTGATGTAAGGGTCATGTCAAGACCTATGATGTAAACATCGTCATATTCAATCATGTATGGAATTTTTCAAATATGTAACCCCACTTGGTTGGGTGTTTTATGTAAATTTGTGTCCTTTGTGATATGAAAGGTCATAGAGTCATGTATTTCATTGAAAATATGTTTGAAGATTTAACATGTGTTCAAGGGGAGCATGACCAGTATAGTGCATAATAGATCTACAAAATTCTTGTATCCACAAATAAAGAGAAACTTTATTTCAACATTGGTTTGCCCCTTGCCCTTGATTTCAAAGGGGGAGAGTAATTTGGTAGTGGTTTGCTTATGTTGATCTGTCTACATGTTGTGGTGATCAAAAACCAAAATGGTTGCCATCAAGTCCAAAGGGGGAGATTGTTGGCCAAAGGGGGAGATTATTGGCATTATGATTGCATGTGTTGTTCTTGATGGCAACCCACTTGTAAAAGACCAAGTATAATGGTTCTGGATAATCTCAGAGGTGGAAAAGTGATGGAAAAAAATGTCAGAATGATGAGATAGAAGCTTTACAGATTAGAATCAGAAGATGGATAAAGTACATATCTGAGGAACTATATGCGAGTTGGTAAAGGCAAAGTCGTGTATACATGCGATTACAAAGAAGCAAAGTCGCATATGATATATTGCACTAATTATATAATACTAGGGGTCCTTACCATGGTATTAGCCCACAATATTGAGCACATTAACAGTTATTTGATCCCGTCCAAGAATACCATTGACTTATGTGGTTTTTGGCTTATGCTATTGGATAAGGCCCAAACTATATAAGGAGGTGAAGATCATAGTGATAGGGGGGCATAAGTATGTGAATTGAATGAATACTTCAATCTAAAGTATATCTACATGGAATGGGCTATAATTAATAAATAGATATGATATTATGATGTACTAATGAATACAATGATGGATCAGGCTCTCTAGACCTGAAATGACTATGTATTTTCATGATTTGTTTATGAGTTGTTTAGATCTGTGGTCTGGCGCATGTTTGTTGAAGTGAAGGGTATGATTTGAGTATGTTGTCCTGAAGTGTTGCACAGTCCTAAATTATTTACATATATATACATGGGTTTATTACATGGAAGGCGCGTATACACGCGGTTTCGGCTCAACAAAGGTCCGTATATATTTAGTGATATCTATATGCAAGTTTGTTTTGGTAGAAGCGCATACAATCACGGATTTGTCTTATGGAAGGGGCGTATGCAAGCCAGGGTTTTAATGAAGAATGCTAAAGGAAATGTCTGATCATTTTTGTTATATTTCTACTATCTGTCAATGATTTCTTCATATAGATCTAGGTTGTTTGAGTACTGAATATGCTACTAGTTGATTTTGTATAAAGATCAATGATTGGTTGATTAAAATTGATGGATGTTGTTGACTGTATAAGGGATCTGTAAAATTGAAAAAATATGTCTGAATATCTCTGATTTATTCTGAGTCTGAACTCTATTCTTAGTACATGAAGATCTATATGCAGGTTGCTCCATAGAAAAACGCATATACACATGAGTTTCCTTAAGTAAATTAGCGTATACATTTTTCTTATGAATTATCAAGGTTGTAGTTGATTCTGTGTGTTGATGCATAAGTCTGGGTTTAGTTATATGGTTTGGTTATATTGATCTCATTGTTCTGTCCGAATATTGTTGATGGTTGTTTCAGTTGATCTACAAGTTGTGTTGAATTTAAAGCTATTGGATCCAGTGTGAAAATTTATGAAACATGGTCTGCAGTGGTTTTGAGGGTCAGAGCCTTCAATGTGGAAGTCGAAGCTTCTTGCCAATAGGAACTGGTGATAAGATCAGGGGGTTGTAGCTCCCTTCTAGTGGTGACTGGTAGACTACATTAGGGGGTTGGAGCTCCCTTCGAGTAGCAGCTGGAGAACGAGAGAAGGTTGCAACCTTCTACAGGTGGGTGCATGCGTGCTGGTATGAGTCTATACAAGTACAATATTGTAAGTAGTTTTATATATAATAAATATTGAAGACAGAGACGACAACAACGATGGTTTTCTCCCAAATTGGGTTTCCACCTTAAATCTTGGTGTTCATGTGTGCTGCTTATGTGTGATGATTTATTCTGTTCTTACTGCACATGTTTACCGTTTTCTAAATGTTTGATGAATGGATGTTGCACTGGTATAAGTAATGTTTATGAATATTTATTTAAATAATAAGTGCACTGGGCATACACAAGTTTCCTTAACGAAACCTGCGTATATACGCTAGTTGGATTAAGTGAAGTCGTGTATAGAAATCAGTAAAGTAAGAAAAAATTTGTATCAGTTTTATGTACTGATTCACCCCCCCTCTTAGTATTTTCCCAACACTTTCGCAATATTTTTGATTTTTCGTCACATCTCGCATTGTTTCATCATCTTTCATGATATTTTAGGATTTTTTGCGGTCTTTTATTATATTTCACATTTGTTTGTTATATTTTATGATGTTTTGCGGTTTTTGTTATTATTTCGTCATCTTTCATGACCTTTTGTGATCTTTCTTCATCTTTCATGATTTTTTGCAGTTTTTATGATTTTTCATCATTTTTCGTGATTTTCCATCATCTTTTGTCATATTGCATCATAATTCAGGATATTTTGCGATCTTTCATGACCTTTCGTGACGTTTCATGATTTTTTGTTATCTTTCATGACATTTCATCATTTTATAACATCTTTCATCATCTGTTAGGATGTTTTGCAACCTTTCATGGTTTTTCATGACCTTTCGTGGTCTTCCATGATCTTTCGTGATTTTTCATCATTTTCGCGATGTTTTGTCATCTTTCAAGATTTTTCGTCATATTTTAGGATGTTTTGTTGACATTTTTGATGTTTCATCATCTTTCGCATGCTTTCATCATCTTTCATCATTTTTATGATGTTTCTCGATCTTTCGTGATCTTTTGCCATCTTTTGTGATATTTTAGGATTTTTTGCGGTCTTTTGTTATATTTTAGGATGTTTTTCAATTTTTGTTATTGTTTCTTCATCTTTCATGATATTTCGTGATATTTCGCAGTTTTTTGTGATCTATCTTCATCTTTCATGATTTTTTGTGGCATTTTATGATTTTTCACTATATTTCGTGATTTTCCATCATCTTCCGTCATATTTCATCATCTTTCAGAATGTTTTTCAATCTTTCATGATTTTTCGTGATCTTTTGCAATCTTTCGTGATCTTTCGTCATTTTTCATCATTTTTACGATCTTTCTCGATCTTTCGTGATCCTTCGTGATATTTCGTCATTTTTCATCAATTTTATGATCTTTCTCGATCGTTGGTGATCTTTTTCATTTTTTGTCATATCTCAGATTGTTTCTTCATATTTCGTGACATTTTAAGATGTTTTGCGGTCTTTTGTTATATTCGTGGTCTTTTGTTAGATTTTAGGATGTTTTGAGGTTTATGTAATTATTTCGTCATCTTTTATGATCTTTCGCGATCTTTTGAAGTATTTTGTGATCTTTCTTCATCTTTCAAGATTTTTTGCGGTCTTTTATGATTTTTCATCATCTTTGGTGATTTTCCATCACCTTTTGTCATATTTCATCATCTTTGAGTATGTTTTGCGATTTTTCATGATCTTTTATGGTATTTTCTGATCCTTCATGAATTTTCGTTATCTTTATTGACAATTCATCACTTTTCAAGATCTTTCATCATCTTTTAGGATGATTGCGATTTTTCGTGGTCTTTCATGATCTTTCGTGATTTTTCATCATCTTTCGCGATGTTTCGTCATCTTTCAATATCTTTCATCATCTTTAAGGATGTTTCAGTGACTTTCTTGATGTTTCATCATCTTTCGTCATCTTTCATCATTTTTTACAATCTTTCTCAATCTTTCGTGATTTTTTGTCATAATTCGCATTGTTTTATCATCTTTTGTGATATTTTAGGATGTTTTGCAGTCTTTTGTTATATTTTAGGATGTTTTGCGGGTTTTGTTATTGTTTCATAATCTTTCATGATATTTCGTGATATTTCACATTTTTTTATGATTTTTCTTCATCTTTCATGATTTTTTGTGGTCTTTTATGATTTTTCATCATCTTTCGTGATTTTCCATCATCTTTCGTAATATTTCATTATCTTTTAGGATGTTTTGTGATCTTTTGTGGTATTTCATGATCCTTCTTGATTTTTCGTTATCTTTCGTGACATTTCATCATTCTTCAAGATCTTTGTTATTGTTTTAGCATCTTTCATGATCTTTCAGATTTTTTGTGATCTTTCTCCATCTTTCATCATTTTTTGCGGTCTTTTCATCTTTCGTCATATTTCATCATCTTTCAGGATGTTTTGCAATCTTTCATGATCTTTCGTGGTATTTCATGATCCTTCATGATTTTTCTTTATATTTCGTGATATTTAATCATTTTTTAGGATCCTTCATCATCTTTTAGGATGTTTTGCAATCTTTCATGATTTTTCACGATCTTTCGTGGTCTTTCATGATCTTTCGTGATTTTTCATCATATTTCACGATGTTTCGTCATCTTTAGGGATCTTTCATCATATTTTAGGATGTTCCACTGACTTTCCTGATGTTTCATCATCTTTCGCAATATTTCGTCATCTTTCATATTTTTTATAATATTTCTTGATCTTTCGTGATATTTTGTGATTTTTCGTCATATTTCGCACTGTCTCGTCAGCTTTCATGATATTTTAGGATGTTTTGTTATCTTTTGTTATATTTCTCAGTAGTTTGTTATATTTTTAAATGTTTTTCGGTTTTTGTTATTTTTTCGTCATATTTCATGATATTTTGTGATATTTCAATTTTTTTTGCGATCTTTCTTCACCTTTCATGATTTTTTGTGGTCTTTTATGATTTTTCATCATTTCTCATGATTTTCCACAATGGTTCGTCATATTTCATCATCTTTAAGGATGTTTTGCGATCTTTCATGATCTTTCGTGGTATTTCGTGATCCTTCATGATGTTTCATTATCTTTCGTGACATTTCATCAATTTTCAATATCTTTCATCATCTTTTAGGATGTTTTGCAATGTTCCATGATTTTTCGTGATATTTCGTGGTCTTTCATGATCTTTTGTGATTTTTCATCATCTTTTGCAATGTTTCATCATCTTTCAAGATCTTTCATCATATTTTGGATGTTTCACTTACTTTAGTGATGTTTCATCATATTTTGCAATCTTTCGTCATTTTTTACGATCTTTCTTGATCTTTCATGATCTTTTGTGATTTTTTGTCATATCTCACATTGTTTCGTCATCTTTCATGATATTTTAGGATGTTTTGCGGTCTTTTGTTATATTTTAGGATGTTTTGTGGTTTGATTATTGTTTTTTCATCTTTCATGATATTTCGTGATATTTTACAATTTTTTTGTGATCTTTCTTCATCTTTAATTATTTTTAGCAGTCTTTTATGATTTTTCATCATCTTTCATGATTTTCCAAGATCTTTCGTCATATTTCATCATCTTTTAGGATGTTTTGCAATCTTTCATGATCTTTCGTGATCTTTCATGGAATTTTGTGATACTTCGTGATTTTTCATTATCTTTCATGATATTTCATCATTTTTCAATATCTTTCATCATCTTTTAAGATGTTTTGCGAATTTTTGTGATTTTTCATGATCTTTCACGGTCTTTCGTGATTTTTCATCATTTTCACGAGGTTTCATCATCTTTCAAGATCTTTCGTAATATTTTAAGATGTTTTGCTAACTTTCTTGATGTTTCATCATCATTTTCAATACTTCATCATGTTTTATCATTTTTTATGATATTTCTTGATCTTTCGTGATCTTTTGTGATTTTTCGACATATTTTGCATTATTTCATCATCTTTCCTGATATTTTAGGATGTCTTGTAGTCTTTTGTTATAATGCAGGGTATTTTATTATATTTCGAGGAATTTTGTTATATTTTAGGATGTTTTGTAATTTTTTTTCTTGTTTCGTTATCTTTTATGATTTTTCGTGATCTTCAAGCAATATTTTGTGACCTTTTTCATCTTTCATGATTTTTGCTGGATTTTCATCTTTCGCCATATTTCATCATCTTTTGGGATATTTTTTGATATTTCATGATCTTTCTATTTTTCTCACGATCTTTCGTATTTCATGATCCTTTGTGATTTTTCATTATATTTCGTCATTTTAATCACTTTTTCAGATCCTCTATCATATTTTAGGATTTTTTGTAATCTTTCGTGATTTTTTGCGATCTTTCTTTCATGATCTTTTATGAATTTTCATCATCTTTCACAATGTTTCATCATGTTTCAAGATATTTCATTATCTTTCATGATTTTTCACTGAATTTCTTGATGTTTCATAACCTTTCACGATCTTTCATCATCTTTCATCATTTTTTATGATCTTTCTTAATCTTTCATGATATTTTTTTATTTTCGTCATATTTTGCATTGTCTCATAATATTTCGTGATATTTTAGGATGTTTTGCGGTCTTTTCTTATATTTCGTGGTCATTTGTTATATTTTAGGATGGTTTTCAGTTTTTGTTATTATTTCGCAGTCGTTTGTTATATTTTAGGATATTTTGCGGTTTTTCTCATCGTTTCGTCATCTTTCACGATATTTTGTGATCGTTCGCAATTTTTAGTGATATTTCATCTTTCATGATTTTTTGTGGTCTTTTATGATTTTTCATCATCTTTCATGATTTTCCATCATCTTCCATCATATTTCATCATCTTTCATAATGTTCTGTAATATTTCATGATCTTTCGCGATCTTTCGTGGTATTTCGTGTTCCTTCGTGATTTTTTGTTATCTTTCGTGACATTTCATCATTTTTCGAGATCTTTGATCATTTTTAGGATGTGTTGCTATCTTTCATTATTTTTTGTGATATTTCGTGGTCATTCATGATATTTTGTGATTTTTCATCATCTTTCACGATGTTTCATCATCTTCCAAGGTCTTTCTCCATCTTTTAGGATGTTTCACTAACTTTCTTTGTGTTTCATCATCTTTCGAAATCTTTCATCATCTTTCATAATTTTTTACGATCTTTCTCGATCCTTTGTGATCTTTTGTGATTTCTCGTCATATATCGCATTGTTTCGTCATCTTTCGTGATATTTTAGGATGTTTTGTGGTCTTTTGTTAAATTTCATGATCTTTTGTTATATTTTAGGACGTTTTGCAGTTTTTGTTATTGTTTCGTCATCTTTCACGATATTTCGCGATCTTTTTCAATTTTTAGTGATCTTTCTTCATCTTTCATGATTTGTTCCTGTCTTTTATGATTTTTCACAATCTTTCATGATTTTCCATAATATTTCATCATATTTCATCATCTTTTAGAATGTTTTGAAAAATTTCATGATCTTTCGCGAGCTTTCGTTGTATTTCGTGATCCTTCGTGATTTTTCGTTATCTTTCGTGACATTTCATCATTTTTCAAGATCTTTCATCATTTTTAGGATGTTTTGTTGAATTTCTTGATGTTTCATCATCTTTTTCAATCTTTCGTCATCTTTCATCTTTTTTTATGATCTTTCTCGATCTTTCGTGATATTTTGTGATTTTTCTTCATATTTTGAATTTGTTTCATCATCTTTCATGATCTTTTATGATGTTTTGTGGTCCTTTGTTATATTTTGCGGTCATTTGTTATATTTGAGGATATTTTGCAGTTTTTTTATTGTTTCGCCATCTTTCATGATCTTTCATGATGTTTTACAATCTTTTGTGATCTCTCTTCATCTTTCATGATTTTTTGCGATCTTTTCATATTTCGTGATATTTCATCATCTTTTAGGATGTTTTCCGATCTTCCATGATATTTCACGATCTTTCGTGGTATTTCGTGATCCTTTATGATTTTTCATTATCTTTCATGACATTTAATCATTTTCAATATATTTCATCATTTTTATGATGTTTTGTGATATTTCGTGTTTTTTCACGATCTTTCGTGGTCTTTCATGATCCTTTGTTATTTTTCATCATCTTTCGCGATGTTTCATCATCTTTCAAGGTCTTTCATCATCTTTGAGGATGTTTCAATGACTTTCTTGATATTTCGTCATCTTTCAAAATCTTTCATCAACTTTCATAATTTTTTATGATCTTTCTCGATCTTTCGTGACATTTTGTGATTATTCGTCATATTTCGCATTGTTTTGTCATATTTCGTGATATTTTATGATGTTTTGCGGTCTTTTGTTATATTTCGCGGCTGTTTGTTATATTTTAGGATGTTTTTTGGTTTTTGTTACTGTTTTGTCATCTTTCATGATCTTTCGTGATCTTTCGCAATTTTTTTGTGACGTTTCTTCATCTTTCATGATTTTTTCTGCGTTTTATGATTTTTGATCATCTTTCGTGATTTTACATCATCGTTTGTCACAATTCATCATCTTTCAGCATGTTTTGCGATCTTTCATGATCTTTCGCGATCTTACATGGTATTTCGTGAATTTTCATTATCTTTCGTGACATTTCATCATTTTACAAGATATTTCATAATATTTTAGTATGTTTTGCGATCTTTCATGGTCTTTCATGATATTTCGTGATTTTTCATCATTTTCACGATGTTTCATCATCTTTCAAGATCTTTCGTCATCTTTTAGGATTTTTCACTGACTTTCTTGATGTTTCATCATCTTTGATAATCTTTCGTCATCTTTCATCATTTTTTATGATATTTCTCGATCTTTCATGATCTTTTGTGATTTATTGTCATATTTTTATTGTTTTTTCATCTTTCGTGATATTTTAAGATGTTTTTCTATCTTTTGTTATATTTTGTTATATTTTAGGATGTTTTGCAGTTTTTGTTATAGTTTCGTCATCTTTCATGATCCTTTGTGATCTTTTGCAATTTTTTGTGATCTTTCTTCATCTTTCATTATTTTTTGTGTTTTTTTTAAATGATTTTTCATCATATTTTATGATTTTCCGTCATCTTTCATCATATTTGATCATCTTTCAGGATGTTTCACGATCTTTCATGATCTTTCACAATCTTTCGTGATACTTCGTGAATTTTCGTTAGCTTTTGTGACATCTCATCATTTTTCACGATCTTTCATAATCTTTGAGGATATTTTGCGATCTTTCATGATTTTTCGTGATCTTTCGTGGTCTTTCATGATCTTTCATGATTTTTCATCATTTTCATGATGTTTCGTCATCTTTCAAGATCTTTCGTCATCTTTTAGGATGTTTTATTGACTTTCTTGATGTTTCATCATCTTTCATCATTTTTTATGTTCTTTTGTGATCTTTTGTGATTTTTCGTCATATTTTACATGTTTTGTGATCTTTTGTGATATTTTATGATGTTTTGCAGTCCTTTATTATATTTTGCTATATTTTGTTATATTTTAGGATGTTTTGCATTTTTTGTTATTGTTTTTTCATCTCTTATGATCTTTCATGATCTATAACATTTTTTTTGTGATCATTATTCATTTTTCATGATTTTTGCACTATTTTATGATTTTTCATCATCTTTCATGATTTTCCATCACCTTTCATCATATTTCATCATCTTTCAGGATGTTTTGCAATCCTTCATGATCTTTGGCAATATTTCATGGTATTTCATGAGCCTTCGTGATTTTTCATTATCTTTCGTCACATTTCATCTTTTTCAAGATCTTCCATCATATTTTATTATATTTTGTGATCTTTCTTGTTTTTTCGCGATCTTTCCCAGTCTTTCATGATATTTTGTGATTTTTCATTATCTTTCGCGATATTTTGTCATCTTTCAAGATCTTTCATCATCTTTTAGGATGCTTTTTTGACTTTCTTGATGTTTCATCATCTTTCGCATTCTTTCATCATTTTTTTATGATCTGTATCGATATTTCATGATCTTTTGTGATTTTCCATCATATTACGCATTGTTTCGTCATCTTTCATGATATTTTAGGATGTTTTGCAGTCTTTTGTTATATTTCAGGATGTTTTGCAATTTTTATTATTTTTTCGTCATCTTTCATGATATTTCACAATTTTTTGTGATCTGTCATCATCTTTCATGGCTTTTTGCAATCTATTATGATTTTTCATCATCTTTCCTGATTTTCCATCAACTTTTGTCATATTTAGTCATCTTTCAGGGTTTTTTTCGATTTTTCATGATCCTTCACGATGTTTCATGGTATTTCATGATATTTCATCATTCTTCAAGCTTTTTCGTCATATTTTAGGATGTTTTTCAATCTTTCATGATTTTTCGCAATATTTCATGGTATTTAATGATATTTCATCATTTTTCAGCATTTTCACGATGTTTCGTAATCTTTCAAGATATTTCGTCATTTTTTAGGATGTTTTGCTGACTTTCTTAAATTTTCATCATCTTTCGCAATCTTTCATCATTTTTGATGAACTTTCTCAATATTTCGTGATATTTTAGGATGTTTTGTAGTGTTTTATTATATTTCACAGTATTTTATTATATGTTAGGATGTTTTGCAGTTTTTTTTATTGTTTCGTCATCTTTCATGATCTTTCGTGATTTTTCGCAATTATTTGTGATATTTCTTCATCTTTCATGATTTTTTGCGGTCTTTTATGTTTTTTGATAATATTTCGTGATTTTCCATCATCTTTCGTCACATTTCATCATCTTTTAGGATGTTTTTCGATCTTCCATGATCTTTCGTGATCTTTCATGGTATTTCGTGATCTTTCGTGATTTTTCGTTATCTTTCATGATATTTCATCATTTTTCAAGATCTTTCATCATCTTTTAGGATGTTTTGCAATATTTCGTTATTTTTCGCAATCTTTCGTGGTCTTTCATGATCTTTCGTGATTTTTCATCATCTTTCACGATGTTTCGTTATCTTTCAAAATATTCCATCATATTTTAGGATGTTTCACTCACTTTCTTGATGTTTCATCATATTTCGCAATCTTACGTCATCCTTCATAATTTTTTACGATGTTTCTCGATCTTTCTCGATATTTTGTGATTTTTCATTATATTTCGCATTGTTTCATCATATTTCGTGATATTTTAGGATGTTTTGTGGTCTTTTGTTAAATTTCGTGGTATTTTGTTATATTTTAGGATGTTTTGCGATTTTGTTATTTTTTCGTCATCTTTCATGATCTTATGCAATTTTTTGTGATATTTCTTCATCTTTCATGATTTTATGCTGTCTTTTATGATTTTTCATATTTTTGTGATCTTTTCATCATTTTGCGATCTTTTTGCTCTCTTTTATGATTCTTCATATTTTAATATTTTGGCATATTTCATCATCTTTCAGGATGTTTTGTGATCTTTCATGATCTTTCACGATATTTCGTGGTATTTCGTGATCCTTTATGATTTTTCGTTATCTTTCGTGACATTTCATAATTTTTCAAGATCTTTCATCTTTTAGGATTTTTTGCAATCTTTCATGATTTGTCACGATCTTTCATGGTCTTTCATGAATTTTCATCATTTTGGTGATGTTTAGTCATATTTCAAGAGAGTTTGTCATCTTTTAGGATGTTTCACTGACTTTCTTGATGTTTCATCATCTTTCGCAATCTTTTGTCATCTTTCATCATTTTTTATGATCTTTCTCAATCATCTGTGATCTTTTGTGTTTTTTATCATATTTTGCATTGTTTCATCATCTTTCGTGATATTTTAGGATGTTTGCAGTCTTTTGTTATATTTCGCGGTGTTTTGCTATATTTTAGGATGTTTTACGATTTTTAATTGTTTCGTCATATCTCATGATCTTTCGTGATATTTCATAATTTTTGTGATCTTTCTTCATCTTTCATGATTTTTTGCTGTCTTTTATGATTTTTCATCATCTTTCGTGATTTTCCATCTTATTTCATCATATTTCATCATTTTTTAGGATGTTTTCCGATTTTTCATAATCTTTCACGATATTTCATGGTATTTCGTAATCCTTCATGATTTTTCATTATCTTTCATGACATTTCATCATTTTTCAAAATCATTCATAATTTTTTAGGATGTATTGTGATCTTTCGTGATTTTCATGATCTTACGTGGTCTTTCATGATCTTTCGTGATTTTTCATCATCTTTCGCGATGTTTAGTCATATTTCAAGATATTTCATCCTCTTTTAGGATGTTTCGCTGACTTTCTTGATGTTTCATCATCTTTCACCATATTTCGTCATCTTTCAACATTTTTTACGATCTCTCTCGATCTTTCGTGATCTTTTATGATTTTTCGTCATATTTCACATTGTTTCGTCATCTTTTGTGATATTTTAGGATGTTTTGTTGTCTTTTGTTATATTTTTAGGTCATTTGTTCTATTTTAGGATGTTTTGCATTTTTTGTTATTGTTTCATCATCTTTCATGATATTTCTTGATATTTCAAAATCTTTTATTATCTTTCTTCATGAATTTTTGCGTTCTTTTATGATTTTTCATAATCTTTCGTGATTTTCCATCATATTTCATCATATTTCATATTTTTTTTATGATATTTCATGATCTTTTGTGTTATTTTGTGATCTTGCATGATTTTTCATTATCTTTCGTGACATTTCATCAATTTTCAAGGTATTTCATCATCTTTTAGGATGTTTTGCGATCTTTCATGATTTGTCACAATCTCTCGTGGTATTTCATGATATTTTTGTGATTTTTCATCATTGTCACGATATTTCATCATCTTTCAAGATCTTTCATCATCTTTTCGGATGTTTCGCTGACTTTCTTGATGTTTCATAATCTTTCGCAATCTTTCGTGATCTTTTGTGATTTTTCATCATATTTCGCATTGTTTTGTCACCTTTCGTGATATTTTAGGATGTTTTGTGGCCTTTTGTTATATTTTGTGGTATTTTATTATATTTTAGGAGTATTTGCGATTTTTGTTATTGTTTTGTCATCTTTCATGATCTTTCACAATTGTTTTTAATCTTTCTTCATCTTTCATGACTTTTTGCGGTCTTTTATGATTTTTCATCATCTTTTGTGATTTTCAATCATCTTTCATCATATTTCATCATCTTTCATGAAGTTTTGCGATCTTTCATGATATTTCATGATCTTTCTTGGTATTTCGTGATCCTTCGTTATCTTTCTTGACATTTCATAAATTTTCAAGATCTTTCATCATATTTTAGGACGTTTTAAGGTGTTTCACGATCTTTTGCAATATTTCGTCATCTTTCGTGCTCTTTCGTCATATTTCATCATATTTTTTCATATTTTTAAATATTTTATGATTTTTCATGTACTTTCTTATATTTTCATCATTTTTCTCACTCTTTCGTCATCCTTCATATTTTTTTGCTATCTTTCGCGATCTTTCATCATCTTTCTCAATGTTTGATCATGATCCAGGTGGATATTGGTGGCCACTCGCCTATTCCACTTTGAAACCCACCGTTGTTTCATTTCAGTCTCCTTAATTGCAGCACAACTTACTATTTTTGGTAGTTTTTTCAGGTCCTAAACTTCTGAAGTTGTTTTGAGGGAACAAATGACATTTTTAGGAAAATAGAGAGACTAAAAACATCCCAAACCATTTTTTTGCCTTGTTTTCTTCCTCCTTTTTGAGATCTTCAAAACAAGGTATTATGATAGCCAAACAAAGATTGTATGCCAAAGTTATGACCCCAGGAAGTTGACGTTCCAACTTACCGTGACAAGGCCCACAAGCTTTTGGCGCTTCATCTCCTAGGGTTATTTTTTTGGATGTTTATGGTTTCTCATTATTTCTCGATGATAAAAGGATATTTTGCGATTTTTTATGATCTTTCATGATATTTTGTTTTATTTCGTGATTTTTTGTTATCTTTCGTGACATTTCATCATTTTTCAAGATCTTTAGGATGCTTTGTAGTCTTTCATGAATTTTTGCAATATTTCGTCGTCTTTCGCAGTCTTTCATCATCTTTCGTGATTTTTTTCATCTTTTTTCATCTTGTAGGATTTTTCATGGAATTTCTTAATATTTCATCATGTTTCATCATCATTAATAATTATTTCACGATCTTTCATCATCTTTCGTAATGTTTCATCATCTTTCATGATATTTTATGAATTTTTTCAATCTTTTGTCATCTTTCGCGGTCTATTGCAATATTTCATGATGATTAAGGATGTTTGTAGACTTTTTCAATCTTTCATCATCTTTCACAATATTTCATAATCTTTCACGATCTTTTAGGATGTTTCATAGTATTTCATGACCTTTTTTGATTTTTCATCGTCTTTCCTTATCTTTCATCATTTTTGAAGATATTTTGTGGTCTTCCATGACCTTTTGTCATCTGTCGTGATATCTTTTCATCTTTTGGGATCTTTTGTCATATTTCATGATATTTTAAGATGTTTTGCGGTCTTTCGTAACATTTTTTCATATTTCATGATATTTTCTCATATTTTGGGATATTTCATCATCTTTTGTGCTATTCTAGGATGTTTTGCGGTATTTTGTCATATTTCGCAATCTTTCGTCATCTTTCACGACCTTTTTTCAACTTTTGCGATATTTTAGTATTTTTCACAGTCTTTCTTGATCTTTCATTATTTTTCGTGATGTTTTGTCATCTTTTGACATCTTCCATGATCTGTTGTCATTTTCACCATATTTCACGATATATTAGGATATTTTGTGGCCTTTCATCATCTTTCACAGTCTTTTGCAATATTTTGTGATATTTGAGGATGTTTCACAAACTTTCACAAAATTTTGCAATATTTAATCATGATTCGTGATCTTTCATCATATTTCGCAAGAATTTAGGGTGTTTTTCAATCTTTCGTGATTTTTCGTCATCTTTTGTTACCTTTTGTGATATTTCATCACCTTTTAGGATTTTTTGCACTATTTCGTTGGATTTTATCATCTTTCATGATCTTTAATCATCTTTCATGATATTTTATGATGTTTTGCGATATTATGTGATCGTAAGTGATCTTTTGCATCTTTCACAATCGTTTTTCATCTTTTGCAATCTTTCGTTATCTTTTGTGGCTTTCAATTTTTTTCATTATATTTTGTCATCTTTCATGATATTTCATCGTCCTTCACGATCTCTTGTGATCCTTTTTCATCTTTCGTGATCTTTCATGATTTTTCATCATCTGTCATCATATTTTGCAATCTTTAGTGATTTCTATTCTCTTTTATGATGTTTTCAGATCTTTTGTGATTTTTCATCATATTTTAGGATGTTTTGTAGTATTTCGTGAACATTTTTTTATCTTTCATAATCTTTCATTATCTTTTAGAATTTTTCACGGACTTTTGCAACCTTTCATTATATTTCATGATTTTTCATCATATTTCAGATCTTTTAGGATGGTTTGGTGTATTTCAAAAATACTCATGATTTTTTTGTAATATTCCAAAAATTTAGCCTTCAGCTAAATGGAATATTATAGTTTGTTTTATCACTAGGTAGGTGAATAAGTGGGAAGGGAGGCCCATAAATCTCCTTAGAAGGAATAATAACACTCCTAATGTGAAAGGAGGAAGAATATGCAGCTGGATTAAGCACCTTTGGGTGTGAAATGGAGGGGATGCATGTTGAATAGGTCAACTTTGACCAAATCAATAACGCTGTCATGAAGGAGTGGCATTTATGATGAGACAACGTAGTTTTAGTGGAGGAAAACTTGCATGAGCTTAGTGGTAGTTATGGATGAGACCCAATGTGAGAAGGCTCACACACTATATATGGAGGGGATGGAAGCCATTGTTATTCATGTTTGAGATTATTATTTGATATTGTTCTGTTTATACTTTGCATCCTTTAGCTGTTTAGTGGGGTTTTCTGTGCTATTTAACACAAGGGTGTTCCTGATCGGGAATCCTTACCTCATCCTCAAGGAAGGAGAGGTTCATTGGACTGCATTTCCTCATTCTGAAATTATGGCCAAGCTACCTCCTTCAACTACAATGCAGTTTCTATTTAGAGCTGGGTTGTGTTGCAGGGTGCAGCAAAGGAGGATCACACAAAGCCAATTCTGGGCTTGTTTTTTAGTGGAGAGGTAGCCTATCCATTGGAGGATCAACAAGGAAGGCTTCTGGGCATATTTATATATTTTTGGCATCAGGTAAACCATCTACCATCCCTCACATCACAGTTTCAGTGCATATCTGTGTTATATTTAGTGGCATTTGCTGAGAGGGTCTGTTTCTGAACAGAGGGATCAACCTTCTATTGATAAATACCATTGGAGGAGGACATTATCATTTAAGATCTGTCATAGCCTCATTCTATTCAGCTCCAGATTGCAGTGAAATATCAACCCTAGGGTTATTTGTCACATTGTTTATTTTTTGGTATTTCTGGCAATCTCTCCTGGGTTAGCTAGAAATCATGTATTAGAGCCCATATCTTCCTTTCTGGGCATTTCCTTTGTATCTATCAGCCATATTCCATCATTGTGTGTTTAAAGCAGCAACTACACTAATACAGACAGCGCTGTCACTTCTTTCTGACATTCTATACAGTAGCAGTAGCACATGTGCTTATTGATATGATCATGGGAGGATTGTTCTTATTGCTTGAGTGGCTTGAACCTCAAGATATTTTTGTATATTGTTGCTGATATCCGAATAAAATGATGGCTGCATATTGATCCCTCTTATGATATGTTCATAGTTTCTGTGTTTTACATTATTATGTCTTGTATTGCTGCTATTTCCATTTTGGGATATTACAGTGGAATCAAAGCATAATCTTGACTCAGCTTGTGCATTCAGCCAATATGTCACCATAAGGAGAAGCTTCTCAGAAGAAGAGGATATGTACAGAAGAAACAAAGACATGACTCCATTATTTGGAGGAAGGAAGGAAGAGAGGCTCTCAAAGCTTCTTTTTCAAACAATGCAGAGCATTCAAGAAGATATCAAGAAGATGAGAAGGGAGATGTGCAAGGAATCTCCAAAGGGGTTTGAATATGAAGCAAACCCTAGATTTTTGCATGATGAGTGTGAGCATGCAGCCACACATTATGATTCACAACACAGTCTTATGCCCAAATTTACTACAAGAGGGATGGAGGAATAAGATGGGCCAAATAAGGAGACTCTTGGTGATTATTTGCAAGAGTATGAATCTCAATCTAAGAGGTTCAAAGATCACCTAAACTTCCAGGGGTTTTGAAAGATCAAGGAGGAAAGAAGCACAAGGAGAAAGCAACATGGTGTGGGTAGATTTTTTCTATCTAGTTTTGATGGTTCACCTAAATGTCCAGCTAGGGTTTGGGTGGAGGAGTTAGACACCTATTTGCAGCAACACCAAGTTTGAGAGAATGAAGCCATCAAAATAGCAGCGTTGCATCTTGAAGGTAAGGCTTATGATTGGTGGTTTTATGAAACTTCTTTCTTGAATCATGTAAATGTAACTACTTATGCAAAGTTCACTAGGAGGTTAGTGAAAAGATTTGATGCAAAACATTTTGAAACATCATTGGTTGAGCTAACCAAGCCTAAACAAACAAAACCTTTACATGATTTGGAAGGATCCATGAACCAAAATCCATTCCATAATGCTATTGAGGGGGTTAAAAACTTGTAGAATACCTTGCTAGAGGCAAGATCCCCACTTCAGGAAGAGCTCTCTTCTCAAAAGGAAGATATGGAGATCTCTTTTTCAAAAGAGGATCAAAACAAGAAGCCTCTTAATAATGATGAGGTAACCTCCATTCACGATGAAGGGGAAGAGAAGGTTGGAGGTGACATCACTGTCACATTGGGAGAAGTTCTAGTAGCTCATGGAGAGGTAGATGGATCAATTGCTCTAATGAGAGGAGTTCTTGCATCATTGCAAGAAGTTCCAAAGGATATCATATGTAGATATCAAGGCACAATCCATGAACAACTTGTGCCATTGTTGATAGATTGTGAGACATTGCAGATGAAAGGAGGAGGTAGGGAGGATGGCCAACATCATATGATGAGGAGCACACACCCCTATCTATTTTATAAGGTTGATGCACATAAGAGGTAGATTGATTTGTGCAGTAAGGACAAGGACAAGGTTGTCCATTCAAATATGCAGTCTACTCTTGATATTGATGTCTCATTGCATGGAGGCATTCCACCTGGTAGACCACCAGATCAGGAGATGATGAGAGATGTTTCATAATTGGTTGCACCACTCATTTATCATAGAGGGATGGGGACCTTGGGAGGACTTGAAACGATGCTGAGAGTCTTGGGTAGACTCAAGGAGGAGGGAGACATCCTCCCATTTTCAACATTACCCACTCTCACTACATATTCTGTGCTGACAAAAGTTGTTGCAGTGATGGAGGATGGCACCGCCATGGTGCAAGGAAGTTTCTCCATGGATTTGGAGAAATAGAGGGTACCTCTTGAGGAAGGAATCCTTCATATATTGGAGTAGATGGAGGACACTCATGCTTACATGGGTCAAGATTAGGAGGTTTTTTTGGATGGTAGCTTCTCATGGGAGGCCAACTTCCAAAGATCACCACTTCTAATTGAGCATGAGCAGCTGCATGATGGGCATGACAAAACTTTGGAGGATGACTTTGTTATGAGGGATGTCACAGGAAAAGACAAAAACATGTGGGAGCTTCACATTTCAGATCTTCAGCACTGTCTCTTAGGAGGATTGATCCATATTGGAGGTCTCAACTTTTGGTAGAGTACTCCAAGGATCTTTGTGCTTGCATGATTCTTGATGACCCGAAGGGAGATGATAGATACATGGTGGATGATGGGGTCATCTATTCTTATGGCAGAATCTTCTTGACTAGAGCTTCTAAGCTCAAGTAGAAGCTGTTACATGCAGCACATGTGGACTTTCTTTCCATGCACTTTGATGCATATCATTCCTTGATGGAGGAGTTCACTTGGGAGGGCATCCAGCATGATGTATATCAGCATATGGAGAGATGCATAGCCCGGATGATGATGGAGAGGTTTTCACAACCACTTCCCTACTCATTGAGAGTGAGGGAGAACTTTTAGTTGAGCCATTTCAACTCAATGACCAAAGTACATAGTAGAGAATGTACATTTATGCATTATGATTTGTACTCTACTTTTTGTAAGAAACATATTGTACCAAAGAGGATCATTCCTTCTTGTTGTATTGTGATGTACTTGAGGCCATTTGCAGCATTGATGTTTGCCATTTTATTAGTGGTTTATGGGAGGTGCCACATGATTCTTAGTGTGCACCATTGGCACCAAATTTTACTTTTATGATGTCATCTTGTGGGATGATTGTAGCAGAAAACAAGTGGCTGAAAAGACACGTGTGATACTTTGTTCCGAGGCAAGTAGGGGATGCACTGTGTTGGTTACACATGTGGGACTATGATCCACCTTCTGGTTGTCATATGGCAACTTGCTTTTATTTATTTTTGCTTCCATATATTGATGATGTTCATATTCTTATGGGAAGCTTTGTTGGGAGGATGTCACAAGAGTTGGAGGTGCCCATTGGGAGTATGATTCTCCATATTTCATATGTTGCATGTTTTAGGAGAAACAATGGGCAAGCCATGATTGCCACACTACATCTCTTGTCTTATGTGGGAGGAGCCATTTGGAAAACTTTAGTTCTTTGTAGAGGCACTTCATGGATGTTTTTATTGGTGGGGTAACTTGAGACATTTTTGGAGACCATAATATTTTAGCCCAAGATCAGCAACAACCCCATACATATCATAAATGGAGAGAGAAACAACGTGGGTGGGAAAATCTAATCTCTCCATACAACCCCAATACATTACATGAACCGGGGGTTTAGGATTTCTTTGATGAACTACCTAGGATAGCTCATTTCATTTGGATGATACCATGGGTATGGGAGTCTCTTATTGGGATGGAGATCCCCAATTTTTATAATCTCACTTACCTTGAAGAGGCCATTGGACAACAAGAAGGTTTCCACTTACACCTTCCACTTTCTCAGGATGTGAGCCATTTGGTTTTGCATACTTGGGAGGAACCATTGGGGGGCAGATTCATTGCAGATTATTTTGAGCAGTGGTGGGGAATATTTGACGAGGAGGCTACAAGAGGAGAGGAGGATAATTTTTCCATATCCTTGCAGTTGCTTTAGGACAAGCAACATTTTGGAGGGGAGGACTATAATATTCCAAAAATTTAGCCTTCAACTAAATGGAATATTATAGTTTGTTTTATCACTAGGTAGGTGAATAAGTGAGTAGGAGGCCCATAAATCCCCTTAGAAGGAATAATAACACTCCTAATGTGAAAGGAGGAAGAATAAACGATTGGATTAAGCACGTTTGGGTGTGAATTGGAGGGGATGCATGTTGAATAGGTCAACTTTGACCAAATCAACAACGCTGTCATAGAGGAGTGGCATTTATGACGAGACAACGCAGTTTTAGTGGATGACAACTTGCATGAGCTTAGTGGAAGTTATGGATGGGACCCAATGTGAGAAGGCTCACACATTATATATGGAGGGGATGGCAACCATTGTTATTCATGTTTGAGATTATTATTTGATATTGGTCTGTTTAGAATTTGCATCTGTTAGCTATTTAGCGGGGTTTGCTGTGCTGTTTAGCACAAGGGTGTTCCTGATCGGGAATCCCTACATCATCCTCAAGGAGGGAGAGGTTCATTGGACATGATTTCCTCATTCCATCATTCTGGAAAATCTACCTCCTTCAACTATAATGCAGTTTCTATTTAGAGCTGAGTTGTGTTGCAGGGTGTAGCAAAGGAGGATCACATAGAGCCAATTCTGGGCTTGTTTTTCAGTGGAGAGGTAGCCCATCCATTGGAGGATCAACAAGGAGGGCTCCTGGGAATATTTATATATTTTTGGCATCAGGCCAACCATCTACCATCCCTCACAGCGCAATTTCAGTCCAGATCTGCGTAGTTTTTAGTGGCAGTTGTTGAGAGGGTTCATTGAGCTCATTAGGAGGGTCTATTTCTGAACAGAGGGATCGACCTTCTATTGAGAAATACCATTGGAGGAGGACATTATCATTTCAGATCTGTCATAGCCTCATTCTATTCAGTTCTAGATTGCAGTGACATATCAACCCTGAGGTTATTTGTCACATTTTTTATTTTTTGGTATTTCTAGCAATCTCTCTTGGGTTGGCTAGAAATCATGTATTAGAGCCCATATCTTCCTTTCTGTGCATTTCCTTTGTATCTATCAGCCATATTCCGTCAATGTATGTTTACAGCAGCAGCTACACTGATATAGACAACGTTGTCACTTCTTTCTGACATTCTATACAGTAGCAGCAACACATGTGCTTATTGATAGGATCATGGGATGATTGTTCTTATTGCTTGAGTGGCTTAACCCTCAAGATCTTTTTGTATATTGTTGCTGATATCTGAATAAAATGATGGTTGCATATTGATCCGTCTTATGATATGTTCATAGTTTCTGTGTTTTACATTATTATGTATTGTATTGCTGCTATTTCCATTTTGGGATATTACATTTTTATCATCTTTCCCCCTATTTTAGGACATTTTTCACTCTTTCATGACCTTTTGTCATCTTTCGTGATATTTCATCATCTTTCGTGATATTTCATGATCTTTCGTCATCTTTCGCGATCTTTCATCATCTTTCGTGATCTTTCATCAGGTTTCACCATGTTTCATGGTATTTTTTCATCTTTTGCGATCTTTTAGCATTTCTCATGGTCTTCTTGATATTTCATCATCTTTCATGATCTTTCGCTATCTTTTACAATCTTTTATATTCTTTTATCATATTTTGTCATCTTTCGTGATATTACGCGGTCTTTCGCAGTCTTTTGTGATCTTTCACAATTTTTAATGTTGTTTTGTGATATTTCTTCATATTTTGGGGTTTTTGGTGATATTTCGTGATTTTTCAACCTCTTTCATACTTTCGTGAGACATTTCATGATGTTCTCTCATCTTTCTTTGTGATCTTTCATGATTTTTTACTATGTATCATGCTCTTTCATGATCTTTAGTGATTTTTCATCATCTTCCGCGATGTTTCATCATATTTCAAGATATTTCATCATATTTCACAATATTGCGTCACTATTCATCAGTTTTTATGATCTTTCTTGTTCTTTTGTGATCTTTTGTGAATTTTTGTGATATTTCGCTTTTTTTCGTCATATTTCGTGATATTTTAGGATGTTTTGTGGATTTTGTTATTGTTTTGTCATCTTTCATGATATTTCATGATATTCGTAATTTTTTGTGATAATTCTTCATCTTTCATGATTTTTTGCAGTGTTTTATGATTTTTCATCTTCTTTTGTCATTTTCCATAATCTTTCGTCATATTTCATCATCTTTCAAGATGTTTTACGATATTTCATGATATTTTTGGATCTCTCATAATATTTCATGATCCTTCATGGTTTTTCATTATCTTTCGTGACATTTCATAATTTTTCAAGATCTTTCATCATCTTTTAGTATGTTTTGCGACTTTTCGTGATTTTCACGATCTTTTGTGGTCTTTCATGAATTTTCATCATCTTTCACAATATTTCATCATATTTCAAGATCTTTCATCATGTTTTAGGATGTTTCATTGAATTTTGATGTTTCATCATATTTCACAATCTTTCGTCATCTTTCATAATTTTTAACGATATTTCTTGATGTGTCATGACCTTTTGTGATTTTTCGTCATATTTCACATTGTTTCGTCATCTTTCATGAAATGTTTGGATGTTTTGTGATATTTTGTTATATTGTGCGGTGTTTTGTTATATTTTAGGATGTTTTGCAGTTTTTGTTATTGTTTTGTCATCTTTCATGATCTTTCGTAATCTTTCGCAATTTTTTGTGATCTTTCTTCATCTTTCATGATTTTTTGCATTTTTTGATCATTTTTCATCATCTTTCGTGGTTTTCTATCATCTTTCATCATCTTTCAGGACGTTTTGCGATCTTTCATGATATTAAGTGATATTTCATCATCTTTTTTGGATGTTTTGCGATATTTCATGAATTTTCGCAATCTTTCATGGTCTTTCATAATATTTCGGATTTTTCATCATCTTTTGCGATGCTTAGTCATCTTTCAAGATGCTTCATCATCTTTTACTAGATGTTTTGTTGATTTTCTTGATGTTTCATCATCTTTCACAATATTTTATCATCTTTCATCATTTTTTACGATCTTTATTGATATTTCGTGATATTTTGTGATTTTTCGTCACATTTCGCATGGTTTCATCATCTTTGTGATATTTTAGGATGTTTTGTGGTCTTTATTTCGGGTTCGTTTGTTATATTTTAGGATTTTTTGCGGTTTCTATTGTTTTGTGTCATCTTTCATGATCTTTCACAATTTTTTGTGATCTTTCTTCATCTTTCATGATTTTTTGCAGTCTTTTATGAATTTTCATCATCTTTCATCATATTTCATCATCTTTCAGGATGTTTTTCCATCTTTCATGATATTTCGTGGTATTTCATGATCCTTGGTGATTTTTAATTATCTTTGTTGACATTTCATCATTTTTCAAGATCTTTGATCATCTTTTAGGATGTTTTGTGATCTTTCATGATCTTTTGTGGTTTTTCATCATTTTCGCGATGTTTCGTTATGTTTCAAGATCTTTCATCACTTTTTAGGATGTTTCGCTGAGTTTCTTGATGTTTCATCATCTTTTGCAATCTTTCATCACCTTTCATATATTTTCTTGATCTTAGTCGATCTTTCGTGATCTTTTGTGATTTTTCGTGATATTTTAGGATGGTTTGCAGTTTCTGTTATTGTTTCATCATCTTTCATGATCTTTCGTGATCTTTCATAATTTTTTGTGATTTCTCTTCATCTTTCATGATTTTTGGTGGTCTTTTATGATTTTTCATCATCTTGCGTGATTTTCCATCATCTTTTGTCATATTTCATCATCTTTCAAAATGTTTTGCTATCTTTCATGATCTTTCATGGTATTTCGTTAGCCTTTGTGATTTTTCGTTATCTTTCGTGACATTTCATCATTTTCCAAGATCTTTCATCATCTTTTAGGATGTTTTGCGATCTTTCATGGTCTTTCATGATATTTCTTGATTTTTTCATTATCTTTCGCTATGTTTCGTCATCTTTCAGGATCTTTCATCATCTTTTAGGATGTTTCACTAACTTTCTCAATGTTTCATCGTATTTCACAACATTTTGTCATCTTTCACCATTTTTTACAATCTTTTTCGATGTTTCGTGATCTTTTGTGATTTTTGGTCATATTTCGCATTGTTTCGTCTTATTTCATAACATTTTAGGATGTTTTGTGGTCTTTTGTTATATTTCGCAGTCTTTCATATTTTTTTATGATATTTCGTGATTTTTCATCATTATTCATGATGTTTTGTCATCTTTCAAGACCTTTTGTCATCTTTTAGAATGTTTCATTCAATTTCTCGATGTTTCATCATCTTTCACAATATTTCATCATCTTTCATCATTTTTTAGGATCTTTTTCGATCTTTCTTGATCTTTTGTGAATTTTCATCATATTTATCATTGTTTTGTCATCTTTAGTGATATTTGAGGATGTCTTTCGGTCTTTTGTTATATTTCGAGGTCATTTGTTATATTTTTTGATTTTTTGTGGTTTTTGTTATTATTTCGTCATCTTTGATGATCTTTTGTGATCTTTCGCAATGTTTTGTGACATTTCTTCATCTTTCACGATTTTTTCTGGTCTTTTATGATTTTTCACCATCTTTCATGATTTTCCATCATCTTTCGTCATATCTCATCATCTTTCAGGATGTTTTGCGATCTTTCCTGATATTTCGTGGTATTTCATGATCCTTTGTGATTTTTTGTTATCGTTCGTGATATTTCATCATTTTTCAATATCTTTCATAATCTTTTAGGATGTTTTGCGATCTTTCATGATTTTTCACAACCTTTCGTGGTCTTTCATGATCTTTCATGATTTTTCGTCATCTTTAACAATGTTTCATCATCTTTCAAGATATTTTGTCATCTTTTAGTATGTTTCACTGACTTTCTTGATGTTTCATCATATTTCACAATATTTCATCATCTTTCATCATTTTTCACGATCTTTCTTGATCTTTCGTGATCTTTTGTGATTTTTCGTCATATTTTACATTGTTTCGTAATTTTTCGTGATATTTTAGGATGTTTTGTGGTCTTTTGTTAAATTTGCGGAATTTTTTTATTTTTATTTTTATTTTAGGATGTTTTGTAGTTTTTTTTATTGTTTCGTCGTCTTCCATGATCTTTCGCAATTTTTGTGATATTTCTTCATCTTTCATGTTTTTTGCGGTCTTTTATGATTTTTCATCGTCTGTCGTGATTTTCCATCAGCTTTCATCATATTTCATCAACTATCATGATGTTTTGTGATCTTTCGTGGTATTTCGTGATCTTTCGTGACTTTTTGTTATCTTTCATGACATTTCATCATTTTTCAAGATCATTCATCATCTTTTAGGATGTTTTGAGATCTTTTGTGATTTTTTGCGATCTTTCATGGTCTTTCATGATCTTTCATGATTTTTCATCATTTTCGTGATGTTTCGTCATATTTCAAGATATTTCGTCATCTTTTAGGATGTGTCGCGGAATTTCTTAATGTTTCATCATCTTTCTCAATATTTCATTGTTTTTTATGATCTTTTTCAGAATTTCGTGATCTTTTGTGATTTTTCATCATATTTTACATTGTTTCGTCATCTTTCATGATATTTTCGGATGTTGTCTTCTTTTATTATATTTGAGGGTGTTTTGTTATATTTTAGGATGTTTTGTGGTTTGTGTTATTGTTTCATGATCTTTCGTGGTCTTTTGCAATTTTTTGTGAGGTTTCTTCATCTTTCATGATATTTTGCGTTCTTTTGTGATTTTTCATCATCTTTCATGATTTTCCATCATCTTTCGTCATATTTCATTATCTTTCAAGATGTTTTGTATCTTTCATGATCTTTCACGATATTTCATGGTAGTTCATGATCCTTTTTTTGTTTGTTTGTTATTTTTCGTGATATTTCATCATATTTTATGATGTTTTGCGATGTTCCATGATTTTTCGTGATATTTCATGGTCTTTCGTGACATTTCATGATTTTTAATAATCTCTGGTGTTGTTTCATCATATTTTAGTATGTTTCCCTGACTTTATTGATGTTTCATCATCTTTCACAATCTATTTTCATATTTCAACATTTTTTATGATCTTTCTCTATCTTTCGTGATCTTTTGTGATTTTTCGTCATATTTTGCATTGTTTCGTCATCTTTCATGATATTTTAGGATGTTTTGTGGTATTTTGTTATATTTGGCGTTCATTTGTTATATTTTAGGTGGTTTTGCGGTTTTTGTTATTGTTTCGTCATCCTTCAAGATCTTTCATCATCTTTTAGGATGTTTCGCTCACTTTCTTGATGTTTCATCATCTTTCACAATATTTCGTCATCTTTCATAAATTTTTATGATCTTTCTCGATCTTTCGTGATATTTTGTGATTTTTCATCATATTTCGCATTGTTTCATTATCTTTCGTGATATTTTAGGATGTTTTGCGGTCTTTTGTTATATTTTGTGGCCGTTTGTTATATTTTAGGATGTTTTGCAATTTTTGTTAATATTTCATCATCCTTCATGATATATGGTGATCTTTCACAGTTTTTTGAGAGATTCCTTCATCTTTCATGTTTTTTTGTGGTCATTTATGATTTTTAATCATCTTTCATGATTTTCCATTATATTTCGTCATATTTCATCATCTTCCATGATGTTTTGCGATCTTTCATGATATTTTGCGATCTTTTGTGGTATTTCATGATTTTTTGTTATCTTTCGTGACATTTCACCATTTGTCAATATTTTTCATCATATTTTAGGATGTTTTGTGATATTTCATGATTTTTTACAATATTTCATGGTCTTTCATGATCTTTCGTGAATTTTCATCATCTTTTGCAATCTATCATCATCTTTCAATATCTTTCATAATCTTTTAGGATGTTTTCCTGGCATTCTTGATGTTTCATCATATTTCACAATCTTTCTTCATCTGTCCTCATTTTTTTACGATCTTTCTTGATCTTTCATGATGTTTTGTGATTTTTTTGTCATATTTCACTTTTTTGCATCATCTTTCATGATATTTTAGGATAGTTTGCGGTATTTTGTTATATTTTAGGATATTTTGGAATTTTTAAACTTTTTCGTCATCTTCATGATCTTTCGTGATCTTTCACAATTTTTTGTGATCTTTCTTCATCTTTCATTATTTTTTGCGGTCTTTTATGATTTTTCATCATCCTTCGTGATTTTCCATCATCTTTCATCATAATTCATCATCTTTCAGGATTTTTTGTGATCTTTCGTGATCTTTTGCCCTGTTTCATGCTATTTTGAGATCCTTCATGATTTTTCATTATCTTTCATTACATTTCATCATTTTTCAAGATCTTTCATCATCTTTTAGGATGTTTTGTGGTCTTTCGTTGTTTTTCGTGATCTTTCATGATATTTCATGATTTTTCATCATTTTCGCGATGTTTCCTCACATTTCAAGATATTTCATCATCTTTTAGGATGTTTCTCTGAATTTCTTGATGTTTCCTCATCTTTCGCAATCTTTCTCATCTTTCATCAATTTTTACGATCTTTCTCGATCTTTTGTGTTTTTTCGTCATATTTCGCATTATTTCATCATCTTTCATGATATTTTAGGATGTTTTGCGATATTTAGTTACATTTCATGATCGTTTGTTATATTTTAGTTTGTTTCAGGGTTTTTTTTATTGTTTCGTCATATTTCATGATCTTTCGCAATTTTTTGTGATATTTCTTCATATTCCACGATATTTTGTGGTCTTTTGTGATTTTTTATCATCCTTCATGATTTTCCATCATCTTTTGTCATATTTCATCATATTTCAGGATTTTTTCTGATATTTCATGATCTTTCACGATCTTTCGTGCTATTTCGAGATGCTCATGATTTTTCATTATATTTGGTGACATTTCATCATTTTCCATGATCTTTCATCATCTTTTAGGATGTTTTGCATTCTTTCGTGACTTTTCACAATCTTTCTTGGTATTTCATGATCTTTCTCGATATTTCGTGATTTTTATTGATATTTCGTGATGTTTAGTGATTTTTTGTCTTATTTCACGTTGTTTCGTCATCTTTCATGATATTTTAGGATGGTTTGCAGTCTTTTGTTATATTTCGTGGTATTTTGTTATATTTTAGGATGTTTTGTGGTTTTTGTTATTGTTTCATCATCTTTCATGATCTTCTATGATCTTTCACAATTTTTTGTGATCTTTCTTCATCTTTCATGATTTTTTGTGGTCTTTAATGAATTTTCTTCGTCTTTCGTGATTTCCCATCATCTTTTGTCATATTTCATCATTTTTCAGGATGTTTTGCAATCTTTCATGATCTTTCGCAATGTTTCTTTGTATTTCGGGATCCTTCATGATTTTTCGTTATCTTTCAATACATTTCATCATTTTTCAAGTTCTTTCATCATCTTTTAATATGTTTTGCGATATTTTGTGGTTTTTCATATCTTTCGTGGTCTTTCATGATCTTTTGTGATTTTTCATCATTTTCACAATGTCTCATCATATTTCAAGATATTTCATCATCTTTTAGGATGTTTCATCATCTTCACAATCTTTTTTCATCTTTCATAATTTTTTGCAATCTCTCTCGATCTTTCGTGATCTTTTGTGATTTTTTTTTCATATTTTGCATTGTTTCATCATATTTTGTGATATTTTAGGATTTTTTGTGGACTTTTGTTATATTTTAGGATGTTTTTTGGTTTTTGTTATTTTTTCGTCATCTTTCATGATATTTCATGATATTTCTAATTTTTTTTGTGAGCTTTGTTCATATTTCATGATTTTTTGAGGTCTTTTATTATTTTTCATAATCTTTCATGATTTTTCATCATCTTTCGTCACATTTCATCATCTTTGAGGATGTTTTGTGATATTTCATGATCTTTCGCAATATTTTGTGGTATTTCTTGATCCTTTGTGATCTTTTGATTAGTTGAAGAAGTACAGAGCATTGCTACATAGAGTGCCGAGGCCATCCAGCCTCTGTACGAATCAATCTAGACACTCAAGGCCAAAATGTATGAATCCAGAGCAGAGTGACATGAGGACGAGTCATGAGTTTGTGTTGCAGGCATGTTGGGCTAGGGTCTCCTAGGGTCAAGTCTTGACCCAATTTTGTTAATTTTTTTAAAGCGCAACGTGCAGGTCATAGAGCTTTGGGGTGGGTCAAAGCTACTTCATATTGTAACTGGTAAATGGGTAAAACATGGGGCTCAAACCATGGTTTTTGCGTGTCTAAGTCATATAAATAGGAATGTTATGAAATAAGCTCCAAAAGTAGAAGAAAAGAGAGATCAAAACCTCAGAAATAAGCTACTTTGAGGGGGAAAAATCCTTTACATTACATAAATGAGAAATTCCTGGATGATACAAATGACAAAACCTCCTTCTATATATAGGAGTCCATGGGGTCACAATATAATCCTAGACGACCTGATAATAATAATGTAAGGGCACAATAATAACATTATTGGGATTATAGGGGTACAACAATAATAATAAGGGGGTTACACTAATAACAATAAGGGACTACACTAGTAATATAGGGACCTAACATTCCCCTATCCTTCAAAAAAGTGTTGTCCTCAAAGCTTGAGTAGCTTTGGATGCTCCTGTATAAAATTATCATCCTCCCATGTAGAATCTTCAGTGAGTAAGTTCTTCCACTTGATGAGATACTCTGAAATTGATCGATTTCTTAGTTGTCAAGTTCTTGTTTCCATGACTGCTTCAGGTTCCAATATGATTTTTCCTTCCTCATCAAGTTCTGACAATATTGTTTGAACTAGAAGTTTGTCACCTATAACCTTCTTTAAACATGAAACATGGAAAATTGGATGCTCTCGCGAAGAAGTAGGAAGCTCCAATTTGTATGCCATAGTACCAATCTTTTGTAGCACCTTGTAATGACCATAGTACTTTGGCGATAATTTATTATCCTTCTTAGCTTGCTTGAGGGACATTTGTTTGTATGGTTGTAGCCATAAAAATACCTAGTATCATACATAAAAAATTCTCTTGCTACGATGTTGATCTACCTGCAATTTTGATTTTGTGCCAAATTTAGGTTATCCTTTAAGAGTTGGAGAACTTCTTGTTGATGCTTGATGTGATATTCCACTGCTTGAACCTTATAATTTTCTCTTAAAGATGATGTGTTGCACAGTGGATGATATCCATAAAGTGCCATAAATGGGGTCATTTTTGCTGCAGTATTGAAGGAAGTGTTATACCACCATTCATCGAGAGGTAACCACTTGATCCATTATGTTTGCTTATCAGATACAAAACAAAAAAGATATCATTCCAAACATTTATTCACTATCTCAATTTGACCATCAGATTGAGGACGATAAGATGAGCTATGAGCTAGTTGAGTACCCAAACAAAAAAATAATTCCACTCAAAAATTTCTAGTAAAAATGGGATCTCTGTCACTTACAATAATCTTTGGGTTTCCATGTAGCTTTTGAATTGTTTCCATAAATGCAGTAGCATATGTACTTGCTTTAAATGGATGAGATAATGCACAAAAGTGTGCATACTTGGTAAGTCTATCAACTACCACCATGATGAAACTCTTTCCTTCAGACTTAGGTAAACTTGTGATAAAATCCATTGAAACCTCCTCCCAAAATTGACTTGGAAAGGATAAAAGATGTAGAAGACCCGAGGTCTTAATTGTCTCAAATTTATTTTGCTGGCAAACCAAACATTCTGCCACAAAATTTTAAATATCATATTTAAGGCCACCCCAAAAAAATTCTTTCTTCACCCCGTGGTAAGTTTTTAAAAATCTTGAGTGTCCTCCTAAAGGAGAAGTGTGCAATTCCAAAAGAATCTTTTGTTTTAGTTGGGAACTCTTACAAATATATAAGCGATTTTTGTACCATAAGGAATAATTTTTCCAACTAAATGTATCAGATGTACTAGGATCTTGCTACAACTTTTGAATGAGTGTCCACAAATTTTATTCCTTTTTCCATTCATCCTTTGCTTTAGTTATCCAATCTGGTTGGATAATATAAATGGCACAAAGAAATTATTCCACATCTTCATCCTTTCTTAAGAGTGCATCTAAAACAACATTTAGCTTCCATTTTTTGTAGATGATTTAAAAGTCATAACCCAAAATATTTGTGACCCATTTTTGTTGCTCTTATGAAGATAGTCTTTGTTCCAAAAAGTGTTTAAGACTATCATGATCAGTTTTTACCTTGAAGTGTCTTCCCATTAGATAAGGTCGCCATTTCTTTTGTGTATGTAGTATTGCCAACATTTCCTTCTCATAAATAGCTTTCTGTAAATACTTTCCTTTGATTAGACGACTTTTGAAAGCAATGGGTCTTCCTTATTGCATTAAAACAACACCAATTCCATTTCTCGAGGCATAAGTTTCCATAATAAAGGATTTTGTGAAGTCTGGCGTAGCTAATACTGGTGCTAGGAAATTGCCACTTTAAGATTTTCAAAGGCCTTAGTTGCTTCAGGAGTTCATGAAAATGCATCGTTCTTAAATAATGTTGTTAGAGGTGCTGCTATTCTCCCATAATTCTTAACAAAATTATGATAATACCCTATTTACTCGAGAAATTCTCGCAACTGCTTTATGGTTGTGGGGACTTTCCATTCTGTAATGACTTTAATCTTGTTAGGGTCTACCTTAACACCCTCATGAAATACAATGTGACCCATATATTCCACCTCTTGTACTCCAAAGAAACATTTGGATGTTTTTTCATATAACTATTTCTCCTTCGATAGTTTGAGCACCCTGTGAACATGTTGAACATGATCCTTCCAAGACCTGCTGTAGATTAGTATATCATCAAAAAATAATAGCACAAATTTTCTAAGGAAGGGTTTGAAAATGGAATTCATCAACCATTGAAATGTAGAAGGTGCATTGGTAAGGCCAAAAAGCATGACCAAAAATTCATAATGACACTCATGAGTTCGAAATGTTGTTTTTGGAATATCTTCAGTCTTCATTCTAATTTGATGATATCCTAAACAAAGATCCAACTTGGTAAAATAAATTGATCCATGTAATTCATCCAATAATTTATCAATCACAGGAATGGAAATTTTATCTTTAATAGTGAGCTTATTGAGCTCCCTATAATCTAGACACATGCGCCATGATCCATCCTTCTTTTGCACCAATACTATTGGAGCAGAGAAAGAACTTAGACTAGGTTGAATTATATCAACCTCTAACATTTCTTCAATCATATGTTTAATTTCGCTCTTTTTGACATAAGGATATCTGCAAGGCCTGATGTTTGGAGGAACACTTCTTGGAATCAAATGAATAGAAATATCATGATCATGAATAGGTGGGAGTCCTTTGGGATTTTCAAACATCTTGGAATGATTGTCGAAGAATTTTTGGAGATATGGAGAAATAGATGATTTTGATGTTGGAACTCCTAGTGAGAATAATTGTGCAACTATGCCTCATTTTTATTTCTTCAGAAGAATTTTCATGTCATTAGAGCTTATTATCTTTCCTAGCTTCCCTGGGATACCCCGTAATTCTACTTCCTTTCCTTCTGAAAAAAATTTCAAGAAAGTTCTTGAAAATTAAAAGCTACCATCCCCAAATATTGTAACCATTGTACTCTTAGTACAACATCAACACCTACCATTGGAATGGAAATCATTGGACTATTCAATACATATTACCCCATGGTTAGGTTGATATTATGGAATTTTCCAGAGAAATTTATAGTTCCTCCATTTGCAACCATCACTTGATATTCTGGTGCTCGGTATAGGAAACAATTCAATTCCTTGGCTACCTTATATTGAATAAAATTATGGGTACTACCTGAATCAATCAACACTATTACCTTTTTCTTCTTTATATGTCCTTCTATCTTGAGAGTTTGAGGAGTGGTAATTCCTACCAATGCATTACAAGATATGTTCGGACTCATTTATTCTTCTTCTAGGGTTGGTTCTCGGTGTATATCCTCTTCTTTTGAAGTTTCTTGTTCATTTTCTTCCTCCTCTTCAAAATCTATGTAAAATAATTTCTTCTCAGCACACTTATGACCTTTAGTGTATTTTCTATCACAACTGTAGCAAAGCCTTTTTTCTCTTTTTTCTTCCAATTGTTGTGGTGTCAACCTTGTGGTGTCTACCTTGTGGAAGTCTAGGAGTAGCAACACTTCCATCTTTATAGATGTGAGTGGTAGGATTCCTTGTCACCATAATTTTACATTCAATTTTTCTTGCCAACCTGAATGCCTTCTCCAATGAATCAGGTTCCCAAAGGTGAACCTCATGTTGGATGCTATCCTTTAAAGTCCCTATAAAGACATCAATCCTATGTTCCTTTGGAATATCAATTACCCTTATATTCAATTTTTGGAAGTCCTCAATATGATCCATCACTGAACCCTTTTGTTTGCGATTTATTAATTGGCTAAAGAAGGTGTTTCTCTTTGTATCCTCATAATGTGCTACCATTTCCTTCGTAAAAAGTGACCAGGTGACAATTTTTTTACGAGAGCAAAGCCATCGATACCATACAAATGTATTTTGTTCTAAATGTAAAGTTGCAATGAGTACCTTTTGTGTGTTTTGCACATTATTGAGATCACAATATTTCTCCATCTATAGTATCCATATTACAAGATCCTTGCCATCAAAATTCCTCATATCCATCTTTGGAATATGGTGGTTCTTCCATCCAACATTAGAGTTTATGAAATCATGATTAACATTTTTTTTGTTCTCATCATGAGTTTCCTCTACTATGTTTTCACCATTAGGAAACATTTCTTGTATCAACTTTGTCAAACCTTCCATGTCTGCTTTTAGATCATTCTTCATGTTTTCCATGTTGTCTTTCATTTTTTCATCGATCTTAGCTTCCATGTCATCCATATTAGCTTCCATGCTAGCTTCCATGCCATCCATATTAGCTTCCATGCCTTTCTTCAAACCATCCATCTTAGCTTCCATGCCTTTCTTCAAAACATCCATTTCATTTTTTTTTGCTCTTTGGGAGAGTGAAATTTGGTGCACTTGCTCTTGTAATTTTGATATGTCCTGTTGCACTTCTTCTTCTTCATGAGTCATAGTAGAGCCTTCTGAAGGCTTAATTGGTGTTGAATTATTTTTAGGGGGAATTTTAGAACCCAGTACTATTATATATTCTACAATATGCCCTTGGAATCAATTCAAACTGATTTTCAAACAAGATTTATGCAATTCGAAAAAAATACACACCTTTTTCTTGATTTTGAGGAGCTCTATATTGAAGCTGAATTATCTCTATGATTTAGGATCTTAAATATCTAAAATTTGGTCCTGCAGTATCCCTCTGAATTTTCTTTCGAATTCCATAGGTCTGACCTGATTTGGATTCTTCAAGACAAATTTATGCCCAATCTCACACAATGACCTAATTATGGACTGGTTCAGTACAACGAACTTGTACAGCATGCCACGTGTCACTGTTTCCTTCTTCGGCTCTAAAATTGATACACAGGAAACTAAAGTCTGTGTACTTGCGTCCAATTTTTATATAATTCCAATCCGATGCTCATAGAGAGATTTATGAATATTTTCCCATAGTCACCTCTTTGAGATGAAATTCAGGAGCCTGAACAAACCCTAACTTCCACATATCATATATCCAAAAATATTGCGAACCAAGATCTGAAATTTGTACACGATGTTCCTTATGATTTCAGCTTTGCATAATAAAAATCTCATCTTCTACACCTTCGTAGAAATAAAGTTAAAGTGAAAATTCCATGATGGCCTATTTGGAGTAGCGAAACCCTAGAATCCAAAGCTCCGATACCAAATGTTATGAAACCAACTCCAAAATTAGAAGAAAAGAGAGATAAAAACTTTTGAAACAAGCCACTTCAAGGGGGAAACCTCCTTTACATTACATAAATGAACAATTATTGGATGATACAAATGACAAAACCTCCTTCTATATATAGGAGTCCATGGGGTCACAATATAATCCTAGCCGACCTAACAATAATAATGTAAGGGCACAATAATAACAATATTGGGGTTACAGGGGTAAAACAATAACAATAAGGGGGTTACACTAACAACAATAAGGAACTATACTAGTAATATAGTGACCTAACATACAATGATAGAATGTCTAATGATTCTGTATTGTTGATGTGATTTTGGGAAAGTTTATGTGATTAGTCTGAGTAGAGACATGCTCCTGCAGCTGTGTGCACGAAGAACTGAGGAAAGTATTGAGCTATGGGCAAGGACTCTGTGGCTATGTGTGCAGAAGGAAGAAATTTTAATCATTGAAGATCTGCTTAATAAAGAGAGGTTTTGGTGAAATTACTCGTTTACTTGCGGGATCTCTATGTTATGTGTTAATGTGATGATTTGCTTATAGATCTGTTGAAGTTTCTGTTATTTAATGCGCTTTTTTATAGGTTAATAATATAATAGTATATCTATGTAATTATACAATATCTATATCTGTATTAAGGTTTTTTGCTAAGTAGATAAGAATAAGAATAGATCTTTGTGTTTGCGCAAGAACTACATTAAATTTAAGGGTTTTGTTGCATTTATATCTGAATAAGGTTAAAGATAACTTACACAGAGTAGTAGCGATTAGATTAGATCAGAAAGGGTTAGATCTACATCATATTCCACCCTAAGGGTGTGTAAACTTGGTTCCAACAACACCCCATAGTGATTCGGGTGATACTTTGGTCTACGCAAGGAGATCACTGCCGAAAGGGCTAGTAGTTGGATGGTTTTTTCTTTGTGCAGAACAACCTAAACCTGGCTTGGGTCCCCTTAAGCCAACACCAAAACACATACTCTAACTCAGTCTTACATCCAAATGCAATTCATATCATCAATCATAACCTGCCAATGACTTCTATCTAGACTCGTTATAAAGATTTCACTTTTACAATACCATGGTCCAAAACCATGGGCGGAGTCCAACGTACACAAAATGTTCCATCCCATTACATAATAAGGGGCTTTGAACTACCCCAAAGCCCCTAAGACCAACAATATAATTCACACTACGTGCTCCGTGCCTCGATCTGCAGAGTCTTTACTTTGCGGGTGTAACATCTCCCAATTTTTTTTTCTTTATACACTTAAGGATATTCCTAAATACTAATTTAATCTTTCACTTCTTATCCCAATGACATCTCTGCTATGTTTAAATCAAATTTTTCACACTTACCTTATATTTCTTCACTTCAAGAATACCCAAGTCTTCTCCTTTTATATTTCCCATGATTAATAACCTAACCCTCCACATAATAATTTTCATCCTAACTTAATGCCCCTCCTCCCAATTTCTATAGTATTATTACCATATATTTCCACCTTACCTTTAATATATATATTCAACACTATTTTTATTAATATATATATATATATATATATATATATATATATATATATATACACATTTTCACACCTTACCATGCATATATTACTTCATGTAAAGTATTTCACATTTCAATACTTTTTGTACCATGTATTGATTCCAAAGGTAGGTACGATGGTTAAATATAGTTTTATGTCAATATTAATTTAACCTACCCCACTGGTTGACCTGACCCATTCAATGCTCTTCAAATGGAAATTCACATGGCCCTCACGCCGCTTTTGAGGTGCCACATGTATGTAGGAGATTTCTTGTGTGAGATCGATGACCTAGATGAACTGTAGAAACTCTATGGGTTCCGACCTACGCAACTTGGAATTCATTTCATCATTTCGTTATTTTGGAGGTGACCGTCTCTGGCTCTAGAGCTCTGCATCCATGGCCGACTTGCAACTCCAGTTCCCACTCTGTTTGTAGTTGATTCCTCCACCATTATCGTGGTTGGAGTGCTGCCTCCAAGCCTAACCATCAAAGGTGATGTCTCAATTCTACCGTGCGTGAGCTCCTTGAGGGTTTTCGAGTGGATTTGGGTTTTAATTTTCCATAATTTCAAGCTCTATCTCTACGCATACTAAAGTATAATTTTTGTCTTCATTTTTTTTCATGTATTGATGGTTATTTTAATATGGGTTTTACTAACCAGCTCTTTTTTTCTTCTGCAGGATGGCTGCATGGTTAGTTTGACTGGTTATTCGACTTCGCTAAGGTAGGCCACATTTATTCTTACCTCTGTTTTGTTTTATGGTTGTTATTAATTTCCAAATGGACTCATATGGGTTCATTTGCGTTGCTACAGGCAGTTTCTTCTGCCCTCGGTACATAGCTATTGCTTCCAATTCTCTTCATGGCAATGGCGTTACCTCACCAACCCACAACTCTCATATGGTGTAAAATAGAGGTAAACCCTTCCTCCAAATTCCTCAAATGTTCAGTAAATGATCTCTGTTTGATTTTAGAATACATGTGTTCTCTATATTTTGAACAAATATTCCTCAGATTTAGATGTCATGGATTTTATCCCCAATGTTCTAGGTTATTAGTGTACAAGCCATTATCGTTATCATTTTTTGGTTGTTGGAAAACCCTTTACCCCAAATCATTTTGGACTTTGGCTGCATTTCATACTTTAGAGGAACGATTCCTCTAATCCACTCAGTGGGTTTTCTGTGTTTCATATTGTTGTAGGATACCTCCTCTGTTCCATACAAAATTCCCTTCTTTAATATGAAATGGCTTTGTTGGTAAGACATTTTACGGCTGTCTGTGAGAATTTCTATTTCTCTGTTCCATAATTGTATTGATTTGATTTAGGAGCATATTAGCTTGGATTCTTCCAGATTTGTCAATGTGGCTTGAGGGTTTGTAGATTCAATTAATCTATGGTTCTTCATACTCTTTTTTACTGTAGCCATGTTGTTCGTATTGCTTCTAAAGTACACTACTATTAATAGTAGCCCTATATATTCTATACCTTCATTGTTTATTTAGCTACAACATTTAATTATTATGTTTATTACACATTGGTTTCCAACATGGCTATATGATGTCTGGTCTGCGTGATTTTTAAAAGTTAGTGCAACTATAGTGGATTTGGGTTAGCGTGAGATATATTTTCACTTATATTAATATCTCTATTTATTTATTTATGCCATCATTTAGGTTATGCCATTAATTTGGCTACGCTACGTTATGACTAACAAAGTTTAATGGATTATGCCCTTGTTCACAAATGGGATTATTTTGTTTTCTCAGACTTAGTGTTTGTATTTGTAAATTCCAGAGTAACTTATCAGTATTCATACTACGCTTTGTTTATTTGTAGAGAAATTTCTAGAATTCAATATTTTGAATTCTATAATGCTATTTGTATTAGGATGGCTACAGGCCTATCCCCTTTTTTTCTCCATTCAATTCTATATATTTTCTAGATTATTCTTGTGTTTTGGATTATTCAATTTCTGAATATCTTATATGGTAATGGTTTGAATTTCATAGTTATTTCATTTTGTTCATCTGTTCATGAATTAACTCACAAGTGTTAATTCTCTATGATTTTTTCATCTGTTATTGTTTATGTCAATCATGAGTTTCCCTGATTCTCATAGCTTCAAATAGTTGCAATGATAATTCTACGTATTTTGTCTTTTCATTTTCATTTCTTAGAAAGAAAGCGTACCTATACCAGGGTTCTACCCTTGAAGGTAATATGCAGTTTGCTAATGCAGACCTATTTCCACATTGAGGTTTGACACAATACCCTTTTTATTTATCAGTCTCTTCTTCTTTTTATTGAACATAAAATATTAGTGTATTTATTCCATCTTCTATATATTTTTTCCAATGTAATTTATGTTTTCTAATATGGTTAACTACCACCCAAGTTGCTCCTCTTTCTCGGATTTGGAAAATTATTCCAACATGTTGACATACTCCCCTATCTAGGTTAGTCCAACTTTATTACATACTATCTAGTCCTTATTTATGCTCTTCAGTTTAAATTTCTAATCAACCTTACATCATTCCCTAACTATATGTACAAGTGAAGAACGAAGTCATGGAAGAGTATACTCAGGTAATTTAACTCTCATTACCTGTCTTCATATATTGATAATATGATTTCGTTAATTTAATTAGTCAATTTTTTTTCTAATTATTGACTTCTCTTTTGCAGGTTTTCTCTCAAGTCTTTTAGTTGATTTACATGCTTCAATTGTCTCCTTTCCATCACAGGCTAACATTTTGACTATTTCTTTCTCAGGTTGGTTACCTACTGTACCATTGTGGCTCTTATGTCACTTAGCTTAGATCAGTATTTATAAGGATTATGTGTCAAGGCCAACTTGGTCTTTGACCATAACTTATCTGGATGTACTATTTTTCAATTTCTGCTAGACATCTAGAGATGTAAATTTGTATGACAATGATATTATCAAAATCTCTAAGGGTTTTGTAACTAGATAATTTATGTATGAAACATTTATAATTCCACATTATCTTATTTCATGTATTGGTTCTTCTAAATTTTCATAATGAAATATATATCAGTTTTTCATATATTTTCTCCAAGATGTAATATGTTTCAGTTTCTCATGCGTTTCCATTCTTATGTAATTCTTTTACCATTACATGTACTCATACCGTTGCATATGTAAATCTATATTAAAATTCTATATGCATTAGTACTCACTAGTATTTAACGACTGCATTACTTTACTAAAACCTCCTATGCATTTCTAGTTAATAATAATTATGAGAATATGACCCCATCCTTGGGTTTATATCAAATCTAATTTTTATCTACTTTCAATAATTCAGTCTGTGTAACATAAAAAAATATTTCACTTTATTTAATTATAGAGAGGACACTGTATAATACAGATGATAGAGGATACTGTACAATAAACATAAGTATTTACTGAATATTTTAATAAACATTTACAGGTCAACAATACACAATAGAACATTAAGCTCTTGTCTAATATGACATATAACAAATACCTAAATACCACATTATGTCTCCCAGAAAGAATTCTACATGTGATTTAAGACAAGTTCTCTTATCTAAAATGCTTTTATAACATCAACAATTTACTAGAAAACCACAGTAGGTACATACCAATGTGTAAAGACTAATTTTCCTCCCAACCACGAGCTTCTCCTCAGCTCTCCCCCGAGTAAAGACCAATATTCCCAGTGTTGAAAACCCCTTAGTCACACTAGCGATGGATCTTTTAAGCCTTCTTTCCCTCCCCATTATTATGGGATGTTGTTTCCCATAGTCTAAGTTTTTTTTTTTTTTCCCACAAAATATTTCTTTAAAACTTTATTTTCCCCAGCACAGTTTTTTTTACCTCTTCTGAGTAACTTTCTTCTTTACTTGGGATTTCATTAGATCTTTTTCTCCCATATAATTTAATTATTTATTTATTTTTCTGCAAGTATTTTCTGGAGAGTTTTGGGAAAGTTTGGAATTCTAGTCCATCCTCATGGATAAGAATTTCCTGGTCTCCACTACTCTGTCTTTACTACATTAAAATTTATTTCATAATTAATTATTAATTTAAAAATACTTCTCTTCATACATAATTGTTCCATAAGTCCAGCTGGACCTTGGTTTTATTTACACAACATAAAATTTGTAAATCAGGGGTATTACATAGTCCCCCCCCTAAAATGAAACATAATCCTCAGTGTTGCATATTCCTCTGCTTATTCTTTGAACAACACTAGATACACTTCCTTCATACTTTCTTACCGCTCCAAAGTAGCTTCTTTAGGTTTAAAGTTCTTCCACTGCACTTTCACCCAAGCTATTGTTCTATTCCGGAGAATAGTTTCTTCTCGTTCCAATATACGAAGTGGTTCTGGAAGAAAGTCCCCTTTTGTTTCCACCTATATCAAAGTCCAGTTAACCACATGAGAAGGATTATGAACATATTTCTTCAACAATGATACATGAAAAAAATTATGAACTTTAATATGACTAGGAAGAGACAATTTGTAAGCTACTGGGCCCACTCGTTCCAAAACCTCAAAGGGCCCATAGTATCGAGGTGCTAACTTAGCACAACTACTGGTATGAAAGGTACTTTTGCAAGGTTTAATCCTCAAGTACACATGATCTCCAATATTGAATTCCCTTTTAATTCTGGTCTTATCTTCATAACTCTTCTGGCAGTCTTGAGCTGGTTTGATGTTCTGTTGGATTTTTTTACTGTCTGCTCCATCTCATGTAGTGTGTCAGGTCCAAGTACTAGTGTTTCCTTTGGTTACTCCAACTAAGTGGAGTGTGGTATTTTTTGCCATATAAAGCTTCAAATGGACTCATTTTAATAGAGGTATGGTAACTATTGTTATAAGAAAATTCTGCCAGATGCAGAAAGTCCTCCCACTTGGTGGATCTATCCATTTCATACATGTGAATCATGTCCTATAATATTTGGTATTCCGTGAAGTTTAAATATTTATTTCATGAACACATTGGTCACTTGTGCTGTCCCAAAAATGGACTGTACATGAATAAAATGAGATGCTTTGGTTAGTGTGTCCACCACCACCATAATGGAGTCATGCTAGCATTTAGTACGTGTAAATCCAGTGATAAAATCTATGGATACTACTTCCCACTTCCATTACGTAATTGGAATAGGGTTCATTAAACTTGCATGATGTTGATGCTCTACCTTAACCTATTGGCAGTCCATACATCTTTCCATGTAATCAACTATTTCCTTCTTCATTCCTGGCAAAAACATGTTTTTTCGCAAGGGTGTCACCATATTTTGATAACCTGGATGGCCTGAATAAGGTATATTATGGTATTCATCTAAAATCACCTATTTTAAGGTGTTATCACTCCACCGATTCTCGAAAGGTTGAAAAGGAGACTGACAAAGGTAACCACATACCACTTTGACCTAGTAGCTAGCCTTACCGGGCTGAGAGAGCTCTCTCTATGAGATCACAGTCAAGGATTGACTATGATATGAAGGATATTAGGCTAGACATGATAGGCTCAGGTAGGTTTTGAGTATTATAGGGTTTGATGCTAGATTAAGGATGAAACCAAGTAGCTAGGTCTAGGTATCAAAGGGTTTACAACTGTAACTATATAAAGGAGCAAGGTAGTAGTGGATCTATGCTGGATTAAGGGTTTTGTAGGTATGGTGGAGGGTCTGCAAAATTAGAGAGATTTAATGAGCATGTTTAATCATGAATTCATTAAAATGGAATCAAGAAACACAAATGACATTTCCATATAAACATAACTAAATTAATAGAATTATGCCTATGAACTGTAAGGAAAGCCACTGAAGATACTAGATATGGAAATGGGAGCTATATATCAATCAATAAAGACTATAATAGAGAAAATACATGATCATAAACTCACTTCACATGAATTCCAAGATAATAGCTACAACTGCATCCTTTTATTTCTGAATATGAAAGTGAAAGTACAAGCTACAATAGTTACAATCCTGTGATGTCCAACTAGTCAAATGACTCTGAAAATGATAGATATAGACCAAAAAAACCTCTGCCCTCTCTCAGGGGTCGAATCCATAAGTTGTGGAGCTGATTACAAGAGATTCTCAACAAAACCCTAATGTCTAAGAAAGGTCAACCAATTCACCTCATCATAGGAAACTAGATACATTTGACCAAAATTACATTAACAAGCATGTATCTACCCTATTTCATCATTTACCAACTCAATTACAATCCATGACATCACAAAATCATCATCATTCATCAATTACATAGGTACAAAGTCAAACTAGGTCAAAAATCCTGTGAAAATTTCCTTCTGGAGAAAGCTCAACGAAATCTAGAGAAAGTGTAGCGTGCATGGAGAAAGTGCAATGAGATGGGGAAAAGGGCAATTTGAAGGCCTTCCACGTGTCCAAATGTTGATCTGAAAGTTGATATGGAAATCTCTAGATGTATGCTACATGATAGGATCTTCAAGCACCCAAAAAGGTGGATTGTAGCCTTCCAAAGCTTCATTCTCCCAAGAGTAATCAGAAAGCGTAGCGAAGCCTCCAAAAACAAGGCCGAAAGGTCATTTTTTACATGTTTTTGGGCATTTTGACCCCCAAAAGTGGCTAACATGGATCCACCACTGACTAGGATTCATGTATTCATCAATAGGAATCCAAACATGTTGAGTTTTCATCCAATGGACCCCCCAAAAAAAGCGTAGTGTGGCCCACGCTGCGCTTTTTCCAGTCTGTTTGGTTTTCAAAATTTCAAAATTTGACCAAAATTCACAAAAACCAAAATTTTCTCCAAAAACCTTCAAAATTGGTCCAAAGATGCGTGACAAGGTATATTATGCCAGTAGGGAAGCATCAACAAGTACCTCCAAGTTACCCTTCTACTTTTGATCAATTAGGGTTTCCTTTAGTTTTTCTTGCAATTGTTTGAATTTGACTTTTAAAATTTGATTCCTGGTGTAGTAGTGGTCAGCCATTTGTTTTTGGATCTTGTTATCTCTGTTGGCCTTGTTAAGGAGATTATCCAAGTGAATGTTGGATTTATCGAGCCAAAACTCCCTATTCTCATTGCTTTTCATGGCTATCCGTTCTTCAAATGTCAATTCATCATCTGATGCATTTTGCTCTTTTTCTTTCTGAAGTGCTCTTTGGAGAGCCATGGTCCTTGGCCTCTTCCTTTTAACCTGATCTACATGCTCATATAAATAATAAATTTTAGCCACTGCTTTGCCTTTCATATCATGCATACTAGTTTGAAACTGATTTTTCTCTAAAGACAATTGTTTTACCTTCAACTAATTTTTTTCTTGCTCTAAGAAGGAATTATGAAATTGGCCCTTGCCAAATTGTATTTGAAATCTTTGATATGAACATATTTTTCCTTCATGATCCTTTCTAGGTTTGCATGCTCTTCATTAGCCTCCAAGTATACTATGTCAATATCATGATGGATGAGCTCCTCATCATGCAAAGATGTCTCATGCTGCAATGGTAACTCCTACTCTGCCGATGTGGGCTTGGCCCCTTCCTCAATCTAAGGAGAAAACACAATCCTTGTACCTCTATGATATGTTTGAGTGACCTCAATATTCCTCCTCACTGAAATTGTGCTAGGTGAGCCAACCTCCACATGTCTAGATGGTGTTGATGGTGAACTAGGGCTAGTAGGTTGGCCACTAGAAAATAAAAAGACATCTGCTTGCATGAAGGTTTACCAAGAGATGCTCTTCTTTTCAAATTGGTGTAAAACAATAATTTTGATCAAAGCATGATGGAAGAGGCTGCTTTCAATACCACTCTGATTATGCTGAACTTTTTCTGCCATATTTGCCAAACTTCAATAGAAGTAATAGGGCAAATTGAGTGGCTTTACCCCTTTGAAATGCATGAGAAGTCTGACATGATACCTATATAGTCTAGAAAATATTCCCTCACAGGTGAAGTACTTCATGATGACCTTCATTAGTGGTGTATACTTCTCAAGGAGGTGCCCAACAAGAAAAATATTCTTCATGTGTTGTTGATAATGTCTTCTGAGATAGGGTTGATAATTTTGAATGTCTAGGTCTTGGTTTTTAAAAAATGTTTCACCATGATTAGGTATCCCTATGGCCTCTGATACTATATCAGTTGATATAGTGAAAGTAGCCCCTGCAATTATTACCTTGTCCTTTTTGAGTTGATTGGCAAACAATTTGGTCAATGTGGCATGGTATTTGACTCTCTCAACTTGTTCACAAAAAGGAAGACACCCTAACCTTTGAAAACAATGCTTGGATATTGGTGAAGAAATCATTTCATGAGTTTTTAAGGGCTCATGTTTCCTCCCTTATTGTAAGACTTCTTCTCCTCCATTTGATTGTTTGCAAGGGTAAAAACCCTAATCAGATAAAATAGAGGAAGGTAGTGAAGGGATAGGATGAAGAGGTTAGGGAAGGGAGATGGGAGTAGGAAAATTTAGGGGGGAGGATAGGATTTTTAGGGAATTATAGGAAGTGGAATGGAGTGAATTGGGTATGGGAATTGAGCTATGGAATTTTTACACAGTCCTAGCTAGAAAAACTGACCAAAATTTAGAATTAGGCTAGGGTTTATGGTTTGGGGATTAGAATTTGGAATGAGGGGGTGTGAAGGCTACGGGGGATGGCTTAGAGTGTGAGTGTGGTTAAAATTTCTAGGGGAGAGTTTTTTTATCTTAAAAAATATGAAAATATGGGCCAACCACTAAAACGCAGCATAGGGGCCAATGAAGGGTTTTCACTCTAAATAAATGAAATTGAGTTGCAAGGAGGGTTTACTTGAGGTGTAACTTAAATTTCCACTGATTCTAGATACCTTAATGGCCTTCAGAAAATTTTAGAATTTGATTTGATGCCTCAGAGAGAAAAAACAACTTGTAGAAGAAATCATAGCGTGGAGCCCAGAAAGCACAACGTGGCTGCTTTGGTACCAAATTTTGGAATGTTTTTGACTTGAATTTTCTGATGAAGAACTTGGTGATTGAGAGAGAGCTCTTCTTCATTGAGGTGAATGAAAAAATGAACTTTAATTGGTATTTTATAGCTTGTGATGGTCACTTTTTCTTCATAGTAGTGGGATGACCCACTACTTGTCTTTTCACTTTGTTTTGAAGACTTTTAACTTTAACACTTTCTTATGCATCTTTTGGAATTTGAAACTTATTACATATGGTGAAACATAAAATACATTTTGAAACCAAACTTTATTCAACAAATTAACCCATTACCACTCCTTTTTCCGGATTTTATGCATGGAATGACAGATTTTGGTGACCTTAACCCTAATGACCTAATGGTGACACTGATTGAATGAAAGACACTGAGATGAATGAAAACCATGATGATGTTGATTAAAGTGACAATGATGACCTTTCAATGATGGTACACTAAACTGAGTGATGACAAGGACTGGCATGTGAAATTTTTGAAAGGAGTGGAAATATCCCTAGACACACTAGCGAGTGACCAAATTTTTATTTGAAGAACTAATGAAATGACAAAAAATTGACTTTGAGAACTTAATAAGACATTATAAGAGAATATTTCATCACTGGTGACATGATGAATAGATTGACACTAACACAAGGTAGATACATTTGGAACAGAGAGCCTCTAATTATAACTTATTAATCCTTTCAGATTCATGGTGTATCGTGGAATTTCAGCTTGCTATAATTTTTCTTGCAATTTAAAATATTGGGGATCTTGCGATAGCACTTCTTAGATCTATTCCTCCACATCAAATTTCACACTGCTACCTGTATATGACAAAAAATTATGATAATATCTACTAAGGCATAAAAGATTCAGTTTTCCTTTCCTTTAAGGTGTTTGATCTCCATATCAAATTCGCTAAGGAAAGCTAACCATCTTGCTTGCCTTGCATTCAAATCTGGGTAACTAAAGAAATATTTCAGACTGATATGATCAATCATCAACACAAATTTCTTACCCAACAGTTAGTGTCTCCACATTTTTAATGCATGTATCACATCAGCTAATTCCAAGTCATACACTGCATAATGTTTCTCATATTTCTTTAGTTTTTGGGACTCATAGGCTATCACTACACTATATTGCAGAAATAATCCTCCCAAACTTTCTATATAGGCATCAATGCACACAAAAAACTCTTTTGTTGGATCAAATTTTTTTAGGATAGGTGCAGTACTTAATTTTTGTTTTAGCTTCTCAAAACTCTCTTGGCACTTGGTTGTCCATTCAAACTTCACACCTTTTTTCTCCAAAGAGGTAATGGGGTAAGCCAATGTAGAAAATGCTTCTACAAATATGTGGTAATATTCGAAAATACCCATAAATGATCGTATTGCTGGTACATCGGTGTGTACATGCCAATTTAAAATCACTTCTACCTTCTTCGGATCTACTGCCAATCCTTCCTTGGAAATAACATGCCTCAAATATTGAATATTGGGTTTGTAAAACTCACACTTGCTGAGTTTTGCATATAGTTGGTGTTATATGAGTGTTTGAAGCACTATTCGAATATGTTCTCGGTGTTCCTATTTGTTCTTAGAGTACACCAGAATATCATCTATGAAGACTAACACAGACTTATCCAAATGTTTGTGCAGAACAATGTTCATGAGGCACATGAAAGTAGCACAGGCGTTTGTAAGTCCAAAGGGTAAAACTACAAACTCGTAATGTCCATACCGAGTTCGGAAAGTTTTTTTATGAATATATTCATCTTTGATGCATAGATGATGATAACTAGTTGTCAAATCAATTTTTGAGAATATGGTTTCTCCCCTCACTTGATCAAGCAAATCATCTATTCGTGGGAGGGGGTACTAGTTCTTGATGGTTAATTTGTTTAACTATCTATAATCTATGCACATCCTGTAGCTGAAGTTTCAGTTCTAAAATTTCAAGGGTGCTCATTCTATAAGGGGCTCAGGAAATTGGGGTGGTCCCTGGTACCATCTCAATAGAAAAATCAATATCTCTTCGAGGAGGAAGTTGAGGAATTTCTTCAAGAAATACATCCTGGAAATCCTTAATCACTGGTAAATTTTCTACAGGTTCATTTTATGCTTACTATTCCAAACATTCAATTTGGACATCATACATTGAAGAGCCTTTCCTTACTGTCTTCTTCAATTGTAATGCAAAATTTTTCCTAACAGACACAATTTTTGGTTTCCCTTTTACCACCATTGAATTTCCTAGAGCATCAATACAATTTGTTGTTTTTTCTAAACAATTTATGACTACTTTCGGCTATTCTAGCCAATCCATACCAAATATGAGGTCATAATATCCTAAGGGAAGGATATTCAAATTTAAATTTGTGATGTACCCATCCAAACTGACAGGATATTTGTTTATTTTATGGGTGACCTTCCGTTTGGTTCTTGTAGCCAATTGCACCAACCAAGAGTGCTGAAATTTTTCTGTTTTCAATTTATATTTTCCCACTATGTGTGGACTAATATAACTTAAAATAGCTCATGGATCAATTAAATAGACATAGGTTGTTCGGAAATGACACCTTCAATTTCAATCATAGTTGATTGATGCTCAACTTGTGTGTCTTCCAATTTTGCATTAATTTGGGGAATATTTCAGGAAACATCATTCACTGTGGTTTCTTCCTGCTACTTAAATGTTCTGAATTGCACGAGTGTTGTGTAGGTAGTCCTAAAACATGTGAGGCTCCCCACATCCCAAAAATTTCAAGGGTTCCTTGGTCTTTACCATGATTTCTCACTTGATGTTCCCTTCCATGGGCTTGGAACCTGTGTGGGAATGAGCTGTCTGATTTTCACCACCTTTATTGAACCTTTTTTTTTTGGTTGTTTCTCTCGAAATACTTTAGATAAGTTGTTTTGGCTCTTTTTGAACTTGCTTCACCCTTCCCTTTTTCTTATTTTTCCAACTTTTCAGTTGGTCATGCTTGCCTTTAAATTGTTGGTAGCACATTCATGCCTTCCTCACAACCTCATCCATAGTCTTTGGATTGTCGAACTCAATTATTTCTTTGTAAATGGTGGGTAAACAATTTAGAAATCACTAAACCTTATGTTTTTATTCCCTTATTTATGGCACATAATGAAGTCAATTTGTGAACTTCATCAAAAAATCATAAATGGTTAGATGTCCCAGCCTTAGCTCATGAAATTCCTTTTCTCTGTCATCATAATACCTCTCACTGAGGTATTGAGATTTAAATTTCTCCCAAAATTCTTCCCATGAAATAGTCTTTTCATCCAGCAAGTGTATGATTTTGGTCTCTTCCCACCAAAGTGTGGCTTTACCTTGCAATTGGTACACTTCCAACCTTCCTTTCAGATTACTTATGTAATCATATAATTGAAAGTATTTGACCATATTCAGGAGCTAGGCTTCCACATCCTCTTCCTTCTCCCCGTCAAAGGTTGGAGGCTTGATCTTGCAAAATCCCCCCTGAAACTCCTTTTAATTTTTGGATTTGGAGTTTGTTTTACCAGACTCTTCCCCACTCTCAGACCACTCTGATTTAGGTTTTGTTTCTTTCCTTTTTCTATCTTTTTCTCCCTCTTGATGACTGGATCTAGAGGTTAATTTTATTATAAAACTCTCTTGCTCATTGCTGGCTTGTAGTAAGCATTCATTGCTAGTTCTTAGCTGAACGATTTCTTGCTGCAATTTTTTGATAATTTCCAACATATGAGAATTTGGATCTGGTGGGGCATCCTCATCCCCTAGTTCCAGATACAACTCTTCTTTATTAGACATGATAGTAGATGAAATTATTTCTGCACTTTAATCTGATGCACATAAAACAATCAATACTCATAAAACATAATTTGAAATTGATTCATAATTAGTAATTCATAAATTAAATTTTTGACAACAATTTTTTTGTGTAGGGAGCCATAATCCCATTTTTTTAACTTGGGCTCTAATACCACTTGTAACATCTCCCATTTTTTTTTATACACTTAAGGATATTGATAAATACCCCTTTAGTCTTTCACTTCTTATCCCAATGACATATTTGATATGTTTAAATCGAATCCTCACACTTACCTTCTATTTCTTCACTTCGAGAATACCCGAGTCTTCTCTTATTATATACTACCCATGGTTAATAACCTAATCCTTCACATAATAATTTTCATCCTAACTTAATATCCCTCCTCCCTATCCCTATAGTATTTTTACCATATATTTACACCTTACCTTTAATATATATATTCAAAACTATATTTATTAATATATATACCTAAATTTTCACACCTTACCATGCATATTAAACATCATGTAAATTATTTCATATTTCAATTTTTTTATACCATGTATTGATTCCAAAGTTAGGTACGATGGTTAATATAGTTTCATGTCAATATTAATTTAACCTACCCCACTAGTTGACTTGAACCATTCACTTATCTCCAAGTGGAAATTCACGTGGCATTCACATGGCCCTCACGCCTCTTTCAAGGTGCCACATGTACGCAAGATATTTTTTGGGTGAGATCGAAGGCCTTGATGAGTTGTAGAAACCCTAAGGGTTTTGACCTACTCAACTTGGAATTCATTTCATCATTTCGTTGTATTGGAGGCATCCATCTATGGCCTTGTAGCTTTGCCTCCATGGATGACCTACAACTTTGGTTCCCACTGTATTTGTAGTTGATTCCTCTGCCATTATCATGGCTGGAGTGTCACCGGCACTCCAGGCCTAACCAGAAGATGTGATGTCTCAGTGCTACTATGCATGAGATCCTTTAGGGTTTTCAAGTGGATTTGAGTTTTAATTTTCCACCATTGCAAGCTCTATCTCTACGCATACTCAGGTATAATTTTTGTCTTTGTTTTTTCTCATGTATTGATGGTTAGTTTAATAGGGGTTTCACTAATGAGCTATTGTTTTCTTCTGCAGGATGGATGCATGGTTAGGTCGACTGGTTATTCGACTTCGCTCAGGCAAGACACAACTATTCTTACCTCTGTTTTGTTTTATGGTTGTTATTAATTTCCAAATGGACTGATATGGGTTCATCTACGTTTTTACAGATAATGTCTTTTTCCCTCTGTGCATAGCTATTGCTTCCCCATTATCTTCATGGTGATGGAATTCCCTCACCAACCGACGACTCTCATAAAGCGTAAAAGAGATGTAAGCCCTTCCTCCAAATTCCTCAATTTTTTAGTAACGAATCTCAGTTTCATTTTAGAATACATGGGTTCTTTGTAATTTTAACAAATATTCTTTATATTTAGATGTCATGGATTTTATCCCCAATGTTCTGGGTTATTAGTGTACAAGCCATTATCGTGATCATTTTTGGGTTTTTGGAAAATCATTTTACCCCAAATCGTTTTGGCTTTGGATGTGTTTCATCTTTTAGAGGAAATATTCCTCTACTCCACTTAGTGGGTTTGTTGCGTTTCATATTGTTGTGGGATACATCCTCTATTCCATACGTAGTTCCCTTATTTAATATGAAATTGCTCTGTTGGTAAGCCATTTTACGGATGTGTGTGATAATTTAGATTTCTCTATTCCATAATTGTATTGATTTGATTTAGGAGCACATTAGATTGGATTCTTTCAGATTTTTCAATCTAGCTTAAGGGTTTGTAGATTCAATTAATCTATGGTTCTTCATACTCTTTTATACTCTAGGAATGTTGTTTGTATTGCTTCTAAAGTACACTACTATTAATAGCAACCCCATATTTTCTATACCTTCATTGTTTATTTAGCTACAACATTTAATTATTATGTTTATTACAACTAGGTTTCTAGCGTGGCTCTCTAATCTTTGGTCTGCGTGATTTTTAAAAGTTAGCGTAACTATAGTGGATCTAGGTCAAAGTGAGCTATATTTTCACTTAGCGTAAGATCTTTGTTTATTTATTTAGGCCATCATTTTAGTTATGCCATTAATATAGCTACATTGCGTTATGACTAACAGAGTTTAATGGAATATGCTCTCATTCACAAATGAGATTATTTTGTTTGTTCAAACTTAGTGTTTGTATTTGTAAATTCTAGAGTTACTTATTAGTATTCATAATACACTTTGTTTCTTCGTAGCGAAATTTCCAAAATTCCTTATTTTAAATTTTATAATGATATTTGTATTAAGATGGATACAAGACTATCCTCTGTTTTTCCCCATTCAATTCTATATAATTTCCAGATTATTCTTGTGTTCTGGATTATTCAATTTCTGAATATCTTACATGGTAATGGTTTGAATTTCATAGTTAATTCATTTTTTTCATCTGTTCATGAATTAACTAAAATTCTTAATTTTGTATGAGTTTTTCATCTGTTATTGTTTATGTCAATCATGAGTTTATCTGATTCTCATAGCTTTTAATAGTTGTGATGATACTTCTACCTATTTCCTCTTTTCATTTGCATTTCTTAGAAATAATGAGTACCAATACTGGGTTTTGTCCCTGAAGGTAATACATAGTCTGGTAAAACATGCCCATTTTTGCATTGAGGTTTGACACAGTGCCTTTTTTATTTATCAGTCTCTTCTTATTTCTATTGAACATAGTGTTAGTCTCCTGTATTCTACAGTATCACTAGATGACTATGGATTTCCTACAGTATGCTAAAAATAACATTCCCTGACTATCATTTATTTTCCGAAATCTCATTGCCTTCATTATCTTCATTTAACCTATTCACTATCTCTCATTTTACCTATTCAAATCACTTTCTTACTCTGAAATTCCACGTTCTACTCTAAAACCCCCATTTTTACCTCTTCCCCTACCTAAATCCCCACTCCCATTGCTAAAAACCTCTCCCCTTTCATTCATTTCCCTTCTTTCATTAAAACAATGTAAAAACCCATTTTTAAATTGTTTTAAAAATAAAATTTACTCGATTCGGGACACACTATTTAAATAAAAATCTGTTTATTTTAAATACCCGACCCCTTATATGTTTAAAGCCCCTGCTTTAAAACCTAAACCTCCGCTCTCATACGACCCTGGCCCCACTTTTTATTAAGCGCCTCTGCTTAAATCCTTACCCCGAGCCCCGCGTTATTAACACCCTACACAACATTTAAAACCTGCCACTTCATTCAAAACCCCGACCCCACTACCTTTACCTCGCCGCTCCGTTTTAAAACCCCGATCATCGTCAGATCTGCCATCACTAGATCTTATGACCCCTCGTCCATTTCGAAATCCAAATAGCCTGAGAGATAATACCTTTGGGGCTTGTGATATGGGAGGTCTTAGCACCATCCCATCTCGCCATGCATTTCCCCCACCTCTTATCCAATCCCTATGAAAGAAACCACCTTACCGCCTATGCCGCATGCAAAAACCACAAACCATCCTCCATGCCAAGCGAAAAACCGTTGACCCTCGTTCAAACATGTATAAACCCTATATCACTGCGGTAGTCCCAGAGCCACCTGCAAACCCCTGCAATGCTTTTTGAAGGCACGGAAAGGCCATAACCAAACACAGAGACCAAAAGCTGCCATTATCCAGACTCTGTCCACAATCTTGTTTTTTATTAACAAATTGTTTTTAATTGTGCAGGTGACCGATGTATAATAAAATGCGATAAATCAATTTTCATTCCAGCGTCCAAAAAACATTATTCAAACTAATTTATATGGGTGATGATCCAAGAGCTCGGTTCATCCAAGGATTAGGAGCACAAGAATAAGCAGAGGCAGAAAATGTTCTTCAAATGACAAGGTAAAGAAAATCAAGGAGGTTTATAGTAGCTATGCAGCAGATGAAGACAAATGTAAAGAGCACGGTTAAAGAAAAATGACAATGAAAGGATTAAAGGATTAATCAGAGGTTAAAAGGTGAAAGAGAAGGTGAAAGATAGAGTGAAGACAAAAAGTATAGATAAGAGAGGTTAAGGGAGAGATTACAGTAATCCAAGGTAGTCAAAGAAAGATTAGAGATAAAAACAGATTAAAGGAATTAAACAGAACAATCAAGATTTAAGGAAAAGAAAAATCAGAGTTTAAAGACAAAAGAAAATCAACAAAGAAGGCAGATTCAAATGACAAGGCCAAAATTAACCTTTACATCTTCCGAACCTCGTTTGGCCACCTACAGCCTAATTTTGCTAAAGACAACTGCCTCAGTTAATGCTTTCAGTTAGAGATATTTTTAGCAGCTCAGAAGTTATTGTAAAAGTTAAAGTTAAAGCCAAATAGTCAAAAATATCTTAAAGTTAGCTCAACAGTAAATTAGAAAGTTATTACTACAGCAGGCCAGTTAGAGATATTTTGGCATTGGGCCTTGCATGATCTCAATTTCCAAACACCATTTACTCTATAGTAAATACAAATCCGTCACCCTAGATTAGGGTGACCTCCTCGTCTATAGATAAATACTGCATGTATTGTTCATTGTTATTATTGGTTGGTTGGTTGTTGGCTAGTTGATTGGATGCTAGGATAGATTTTGATCAGACTTTGAGTTGCAAAGATCATTACACTGGAGCATTGTAACTATCTTGGACATCAGTAATACAAGCACGTTCATAGGATTCTTGAGCTATGTTAACGGTGATGCTATCCCTCTTTGTCATTATTTCTCCTTTATTTACCATATTGTACACCATTTCTTTGATAATAGAACATAAATTTTAGATTAAGTTATGTTGTTTGGGCACCTTAACTCTGTTTGTTAAATTTATCTTTATGTTTTCTTCTGCAAGGTCTTATTAAAGAATTTATGGGTGTCCTGCTCTTTAGTTCCATATAGCTTGTTGTCTTTAGTTTTCCTTAATAGAGTTTAGCTAAATAATTTAGTTGTGTCCTGCTCTTTAGTTTCTCTTAAAATTTTATCTTAAAGGCCTTCTTTGAAGTCTAGTTAAATAATTTAGGGTGTGTACTGCTCTTTAATTTCACTGAACTATTATCTTGAATGTTTTCTTTGTCTAAAAGTAATAGCTAAAGAATTCAGGGTTGACCTGCTCTTTAGGATTGTTGGATTGTTGTCTTAAGATTTCTTAGTAAATTTTAGCTAAATAATTCAGCGGTGTCCTGCTCTTTAGTTTCTCTTAAACAATTATCTCAAAGTATTTTTCTTGTTGAAGTATTAGTTAAAGGATTCTTAATTTCCCTTTATTTTTATTGAATTCCTTGCTGTCATTTCATATTTCATCCAAACTAAAAAGATCCACTTGATATAGTTAACTTTCCCTATGAGATCCCTTGAAGAGTTGATATAAAATTAAAACCTTTTATGAATCCATATCCCAATGGAATAAGCTTCCCACAGTCTATCTGTTTCAACCTACAATCAATCAATCAATCAATCAAACAAAAAAAAACAATCCCAAGCTTCATAACTAGCCTAAAGTTAGAAAAAATAAGCATAAAGATAAATTAGATAATCATATACATAGAGAGAGCCCTCTCTGAGCCCAGGAAGGCCAGGTCCTAGACTCCAAAGTGGTTTGATGTGGTTCCTTGCTACTTGTTCTTTCCAATCTTGCAAATCATGGGGGGCCAACATAGTGGTGACCATACTTGGGAACCCGAGTTATTAAAAAAAGAAAAAAAATTAATATTTCCTCAAGAACTCAGAAAGCCCCATTCAAATTTAGATGAATCAAGTGTTAGCCAAGACTGGTATCTGGTGGTTGATGGTGGACAACAGCCAACCTAAATACAATTAAAAATCATCCACCTAGTGACTCCACTGGTTTTCTACAAACTTCACTAGAAAATTATTGAGAAATCCCGATATCATCAAACCTAAAAAAGAACCCAGTCAAAACACTTTGTGAATAAAGTATTTCTTTAATAGATTGGTTTGTTTTTCAAATTATTATAAAACTCTCAACCTCTCTGAACCTTGGGCCCAAGTTATGGATTCTAGAAGAATATGTAATAGATCCCATCCTGACCCAAACCCCCCTGCAATAGTTGAAAATCCAGAGCACATCCTAAGGAAATATCCTAGATTTAAAAATCCAACTGTTAGCAGACCTATCTGGCTCACCCCTGGAACAAAGCTTTTCCATGACTAAATCCCTGAGTTGGATAACCCAGATAGTTTTAGACCCATCCATCTTACAGAAAAATCCTATTGTACTAACTTCAACCCCCATTCATACACCCACAGTTCACCTTCCTCCATTTAACCCTCCACCGCCTCTTATAAACCCTCCACTTGTTAAGCCTCCTTTGTTCCCCCAACCCCAAGCCATGGCAACCTGGTATGCCCCATTAGTCCCACCATTGCATTTATTTCCTCTACCACAGGATTATCAGTCCAAGATCCCCTTATTTGACGAGAGTAGTTCTACAACTGGTCAACAACATGTGGATAGAATGGAGCACTATTGTGATCGACAAGAGATAGATGATGAAACTATCAAGATGAAAATGTTTGCCCAAATCTTAGGGGGAGAAGCAAGAAAATGGTTTAAATGCCTAACCCCTAATAGTATCCATGATCTCCTTGCTTTTCATCAGCTATTCCTAAATAAATGGGAAGTTAAGAACAACCCTCTCCAAATCTTATCAGAATATGAAAACATTAAAATAAATGTTGGAGAGAGTGTCCAAGACTACTGCACTAGGTTCAATAGTGTATATAATGCCCTCCCCACACACATGAAACCTACACAAGGTCTAGCCCTAATGAAATTTCCAGATGGCTTAGACTCAGAGATGGCTTACCAACTAAGAGAAAGAGACCCTCTTACATTATAAGACATGAAGAGGGGTGCAATAAGTGTGGGGGCAAATCTGATTGCCAAAAGGGCAAGAGTGAGAAATGAAAAAAGAATCACATATAGGGAAGAGGCCGTACCCTCATCATATGATACTGAGATTGATAACTTATTTAGAACCATGGAAAGGATGATGGAGAGAATAAACATGAATGAGAGAGCTTACTCTAGAGAAAACCAGACAAATCCTCAGAATAGAAACCAAAACCAAAACCAAAACTTTAGAAGAAACCCCCCTCAAATAAGACAAAGAGGACTAAGAGGACCAGACCAGAAAATAAGGCCTCCTTTCCAAGAAAACTATGTTGATGAAGATGAGGGGGTAATTGATGAAGCAAAACAAAGTCAAATCAATCTAATGGGAGTTAATAATGAGGATACTATTTTCCTCATTGAGGAAGAGCAAGGCATGTTTTTCCCAACTCAATTTGAAGAAGAAATCCTAGAATCCAAAGATTATAAACAAGGATTCGAAAATTCCATCATGGAAGTGCATAGGCAGTATGAAATCAGAAGTAAGAAAACCCAAGACACTCCCAAGAGAAATAACCCTGAAATTTTTTCTAGGAAGACCCCTGAAAATGGTCCTAAAAATATAGCAGAAACTTCAAACATAATGGTTAAAAGTTATGATTAAAATAAAAACAAAAACAATCTAGAAAGTAGCCTAGTACATCAAATAGTAGCCCTAACAAAACTGATTTAACTGAGTCTCCCAATGAAAATCAACAAGATGAAATTGCTGTAAAAACAGTGTCTGATAAAACTGATTTAAATCTGCCCAAAACATAGACACCCTTCAGTCTTGAGAATAAAATTGCCAAGATAAAAATCTCCATACCTCTTACTGAATTAGTTGGCCAATATGTATATAGATCCCAAGTTTTGAAAGCTTTAAACATAGGAGAAAATGTTGATTTGGTAAATTTAAATGATGACATACTTGAGCTTTTGTTTGGACCTGAAGTAGAAGGTAAATTCCAAGAGGGAGGTGTGCCTCCATTTTATGTCAGTTTAAATATTCATGTTAAAATCCTACACAATGCCATGTTAGACTCTGGAGCTTCCCATAAGCTCATGCCAAAGGTATTTATGGAAACACTAGGCCTTGAGATAACCAGACCATATAAAGACTTGTACTATTTTGATTCCATTTGAGTGAAATGTCTAGGCCTAATCAAAGATCTCTGTGTTAATCTAGCATAAATACCAGCCAAAAGCCTAGTAATGGATATTGTAGTGGCTGAAATTCCCCCTAAATATGGCATGCTTCTATTACGCTCATGGGGAGCCAAACTGCAGGGCACCTTCCAATGGATATGACCTATGCTACCATACCAGTCTTTAGTCAACCAAGAAGATTATATAGAGAGACTCATATGAAATACATGGTCAGCAGTTAAGAAAAACCTAATAAATCCCCTCTCTATTCTGTCCACACAAACCTTGATTCATTTATCCTTTACAATGATGAAAACATTAATAAAAAGCAGCAGTTGATGAAAAATATATGGAAAATGAAGAGGAACAGTCAGACCAAATAGATAAAGACCAACATAATGGCTACCATAAGTCTGAAACTGAACCTCTTTGGAGCATGAGCTTTGATGGTTCTTGTGGCAAAAATGGTTCAGGAGTAGGTTTTTGGGTTCACAATACTGAGAACAACCACGTAGAAGGTCATTCATATAAACTAAACTTCCAATGCACAAATAACATAGCAGAATATGAGGCACTTCTCCTAGGGCTACAATTACTCAATAAATTAGGAGCCAAAAGGATCTCTGTCCATGGGGATTCTGAGCTAGTCATTAGGCAGATTAAGGGATAATATTCAGCTAAACATCCTAGATTAAGAACATATAGGAACAATGCCCTTGAACTCCTAAAAACATTCAAAGAATATGATCTTTCCTTCATCCCACGAAACCAAAATTTCCTTGCCAGTGGACTAGAATTTGTAGCCAGTACTTGTTAAAAACCTCATCATAACAAACAATACACATTACAACTCAAATTCAGACCAGCAATCCCTGATAATATAAAATATTGGCAAGTTTTTGGAGGTGACAAACATATTGAAGATTTCATGCAGTCCAGAAATTAGTTTGAACTACCAAATTTAGATTCAGATCATGAAGAAGACTTCTCTGCTGAGGAACAATCATACAAAAAGGAGCTCCCTCATGAGGCCGATATAAATCCATTAGAAGAAGAAGAGCCACATGGGATAGAACTGTGTGAAGATTCGGAAAAAGAAGACTTTGAAGTGCTATAGTTCAAAGATAATACATTGCCAAAAGGAATTGTCCTTCTTGAAAAACTTTTTGATTTTAATGATGTTGCTAAGAAGCCAAAGATGGAATCCACTGAAGCAAATGTAGAAGAGTGCAATATAGGCAGTGAGATAGAGCCCAAAATGATAAAAATATCCAAGACACTGCCAACTCCTATAAAACAAAAATATATTGAGCTATTCAAGGAATTTAGTGATGTGTTTTTTTGGAGCTATGAAGACTTAAGTCCTATGATACTGAGATAATCTAGCACAAGATTCCACTCAAAGAGAGCCAGAAGCCTTTCAAAAATAAATTACGCAGAATAAACCCTATCTAAATGCCACTGGTTGAGTAAGAAATAAAGAAAATGTATGATGCTGGAATAATAGTCCCACTCAGATACTCAGAATGGGTTTCAAATCTTGTATCAATTAGGAAGAAGACAGGAGAAATTAGGCTCTGCATAGACTTCAGGAATTTAAACAAATCATCCCTAAAGGACAACTATCCTTTACTAAAAATGGATCACATATTACAAAAGGTAGTAGGTTTCAAAAGGATATCTCTGCTTGATGGAATTTTAGGGTACAATTAGGTGCTAGTACATCCAGATGATCAACAAATGACAACATTCACTACACCTTGGGGAACCTTCATGTATTTTAAAATGCCTTTTGGGTTGATGAATGCTGGAGCCAATTTTCAAAGAGCAATGGATATTTATTTCTCAGAAGAAATAGGTTACTTCATTGTAATATATCTCGATGACATCACAGTATATTAAAAAATTGATGAAGAACATCTAGCTCACTTAAGAAAGGTCTTTGAAAAGTGAAAAAAGTATGGCACGTCTTTAAATCCCAAGAAAACCTTGTTTGGCCTTCAAGAAGGGAAGATTATAGGCCATATCATATTTGAATAAGGGATCAATATTGACCCAAAGAGGATTGAGGGAATATTTCAAATTAGTCAACCAAGAAACATCAAAGAACTGCAATCTTTCATTGGAAAAATAAATTTCTTAAGAAGTTTCATACCAAACCTTGCAGAACTCCTAAGAAAAATTACTAACATGCTCAAAAGAGAAACATGAGTCAAATGGACCATAGAATCAAAACACAATTTTGACTCGGTGAAGCAAGCTCTCACACAAACACTAGTTCTGATCATCCATGATTTCACCAAGGATTTCTTCATTTTTTCCTTTGCATCAGAAAACACAGTTGTTGTTGTCCTACTACAGAAAAATATAATGGGACAGGAGCAACCCATAACATTATTCAGCTAAGCATTGATAGATGCACCTCTGAAATATAATATAATGGAAAATCAGGCTTTTGCTTTAATCAAAGCACTAAAAGATTTCAGAGTATATATCCTGCATTCACACATCATTGCATTTGTGCCTCACACAGTGGTTAAAGACATACTTACACAAGATCTTGATGGAAAAAAAGGTAAGTGGATTGCCATCATTTTAGAGTATGATCTAGAAATCAAGCCCATCAATCTAATCAAAGGACAAGGACTGGCTAAACTCATGGCTGAAACAAATTTTAAAGCACTGGACATCGATATGATTGATGCATTGGATGAACAAGAGGAGCTGGTGACTCCACCTATTGAGGAAGCATTTCTGAACTCACCCTGGTATGATGATATATTATATGTCCCTTTTAATATAAATTTTCCTCATGGTTTGTCCAAAACAAAGGCCATATTCTTGAAACTAAAGGCTGTAAATTTCTGCATTCTAGACAAAGTTTTATATTGGAAAATTTCTGGTGGTGTATTACTTAAATATTTTCCCGAAGAAGATGCTGATAGGATTATGCATGAATTTCATGAAGGAGAGTGTGGAGATAGTCTCTATTGGAAAAACATTGTTAATAAGATCCTTAGGGTTGGTTTCCATTGGCCTACCCTCTTCCAAGACATCCACAAAATGGTAATTTCCTCTCATAAGTGCCAAATATTTGAGGGAAAAACAAAGCTGATGCCTTTGCCATTACAACCAATTTCTGTTGAAGCTCCTTTTCAACAGTGGGGTCTAGAATTCATTGGGGAAATCCACCATTCCTCCTCTGCCCGACATAAATGGATCCTTACTGCAACTGACTATTTTACAAAGTGGGTAGAATCCATTCCTTCCAAGACTGCCATAGACTCAGTAATTATCAGATTTCTGGAAAATAACATTTTGTCTAGGTTTGGTTGTCCTAGGAAAATCATTACTGACAATGCTGCTGCTTTTAGATCCAAGAAAATGGTGGAATTTTGCCACATATATCACATTACTTTGGGTCATTCCACTACTTATTACCCTTAAGGTAATGGGTTGGCTGAATCCTCAAATAAAATCTTGGTGAGCATCATTAAAAAGTTCCTGGAGGAAAACAAGAAATCACGGCACACCAAGTTGGTTCATGCACTATGGGAAGATAGGATAACGAATAAGAAATCAATTTATATGCCTCCTTGTCAGTTAGTCTATGGAACAGATGCAGTCTTCCCAACGAGCTTGGGAGTGCCAGTAATGAAGCTCACTCAATAGGTGCAGTCTGAAGATAATGACATACAAAGAAGAATAAACCAAACTATTCAACTGCAACAAACCATAGAAGGAGTGTACAACATAATACAGCTAGTACAAGAAAATATGAATAAAATATTCGATAGAAGGACCAAGGAAAATGATTTTAACATTGGAGACAAAGTGCTGTAGTGGGATTCAAGGAAAGAGGACAAAGGCAAGCATGGAAAATTTGATAATCTATGGAAAGGTCCATACACTATCCATTTTGCAAGAGGTAATAATGCATTTTTCCTACAAGAAATGGATGGGACAGAGCTATTTGGAGATCCTGTAAATGGTAGGATGCTGAAACACTATTTCAGTTAAGAATCTCAGTTTAAATTTTTCTTCATTGGATATAACATTGATTAAAAAAAAATCTCAAAAAAATAAAAAAAATGATACAATAAAAAAGAAACAAAAAATAAGAAAAGAGGGAAGATAAAAAAAAATCAAGCCCCATATTAAAGAATGAATACTTCTGAAAGTGTGCAAGTCCAAGTGCCACTACTTTTAAAATGATCTTGTTCAATCATACAACCTAATCATGACAATACAAATTTTGAATTTTTGCTTATAAGTTAGGAAATAAAGATTTGCCAAAATTTTTAAACTTGGCTTATCAATAGGTAGATAGAAAAAGATATTGGTTCCAAAGCTTGAATCTGAAACAAAATAGAGAAGTAAGGCATAGATGAGAAATGAAAGATTCAAGACCAAAACCCTAAGTTCTTAGTTTACTTTCTGCAAAATAATATTGTGTGCAGCTTGTCCAAAAATGCCACAATTCATGATGATCAAATTGCTTAATCTTGATTCATTCATGCTTTAAATTTCATGTTGATAGTTAGTGAATAAAAATCTGTCAAACTGTTTAATCTTGGCAGATAAGTAGTTATTTAGATAATAAAAGAGCTCATCAGTTTAATATGAGCCTTTGGAAGTTATAAGGTTAGAAATAGATAGTTTGCTTTCAAAAGAAAAATGATGTCAAGGGTTTTGCAAGTCTAAATACACCCAAATGAGTGAAGAAAAAATGTTAGAGTAGGTGATGGGTAGGCATAATTACTTTGAAGGAAGTATGGTTTTCTATTTTCTGAAGGTCATAGTTACAAAGAGTTGCAGTAGATCAGAAATTGTAGAATGGAAATCAGCCAAATACAAACATGCCACTAATCTACGAAATCCAGAGATCTGAGGTTCTTGACACCTCCTAAAGGAGATTCCCTCCCTAGCTGGAGCCACTGTTAGTCTCCTTTATTCTACAGTATCACTAGATGACTATGGATTTTCTATAGTCCGCTGAAAATAACATTCCCTGACTATCATTAATTTTCAGAAATCTCATTGCCTTCATTATCTTCATTTAACCTATTCACTATCTCTCATTTTACCTATTTAGATCACTCTCTTACTTTGAAATTCCACGTTTGAACCTAAAACCCCCATTTTTACCCCTTACCCTACCTAAAACCCCACTCCCATTGCTAAAAACCTCTCCCCTTTCATTCATTTCCCTTCTTCCATTAAAACAATGTAAAAACCCATTTTTACATTGTTTTAAAAATAAAATTTATTCGATTCAGGACCCACTATTTAAATAAAAATATATTTTATTTTAAATACCCAACCCCTTATACATTTAAAGCCCCTGCTTTAAAACCTAAATCTCCACTCTCATACAACCCTGGCCCCACCGTTTATTAAGAGCCTCCGCTTAAATCCTTACCCCAGGCCCCGCTTTATTAACACCCTGCGCTACATTTAAAACTTGCTGCTTCGTTCAAAACCCTGACCCCACTACCTTTACCCCGCCATTCCGTTTTAAAACCCGATCACTGTTAGATCTGCCATCACCAGATTTGATGACCCCTCATCTATTTCGCAATCAAAACAACCCGAGAGATAATACCTTTGGGGCTTGTAGTATGGGCGGTTTTACGACCGTCCCATCCCACCACATGTCACCCCCACCTCTTATCACATCCCCGCAAAAGAAACCACCTTACCACCTACACTGCATGCGAAAACCACAAACCGTCCTCCACGCCAAGAGCAAAACCATTGACCCCCGTTCAAACATGTATAAACCTTGTATCACTGCGGTAGTCCCAGAGCCACCATGCAAACCCTTGCAATGCTTTTTGAAGGCCCGAAAAGGTCATAACCAAACACAGAGACCAAAATCTGCCACTATCCAGACTCTGTCCACATCGCAGGTTTTTATTAACAAATTTTTTAATTGTGCAAGTGACCGATGTATAAGAAAATGTGATAAATCAATTTGCATTCCAAATTCCAAAAAACATTATTCAAACTAAGTTCTCTGGGTGACGATCCAAAAGCTCGGTTCATCCAAGGATTAGGAGCGCAAGAATAAGTAGAGGTAGAAAATGTTCTTCGAAGGACAAGGTAAAAAATATCAAGGAGGTTTACAGTAGCTACGTAGCTGATGAAGAAAAATGTAAATAGCATGGTTAAAGAACAGTGACAATGAAAGGATTAAAGGATTAATCAGAGGTTAAAAGGTGAAAGAGAAGGTGAAAGACAAAGTGAAGACAAAAAGCACAGATAAGAGAGGTTAAGGGAGAGATTACAATAACCCAAGGTAGTCAAAGAAATATTGGAGATAAAAATATATTAAAGGAATTAAACAGAACAATCAAGAATTAAGGAAAATACAAATCAGATTTTAAAGACAAAAGCAAATCAACGAAGAAGGCAGATTCGAATGACAAGGCCAAAATCAACCTTTACTTCTTCCAAACCTCGTTTGGCCACCTACAACCTAATTTTGCTAAAGGCAGCTACCTCAGTTAATGCTTTCAGTCAGAGATATTTTTAGCAGCTCGGAAGTTATTGTAAAAGTTAAAGTTAAAGCCAAATAGTAAAAAATATCTTAAAGTTAGCTCAAAAGTAAATTAGAAATTTATTACTACAGCAGGTCAGTCAGAGATATTTTGGCATTGGGCCTTGCATGGTATCCTTTGTCAAACACCATTTACTCTGTATTAAATACAATTTTTTCACCCTAGATTAGGGAAACCTCCTCATCTGTAGATAAATACTGAATGTATTGTTCATCATTATTGTTGGTTGGTTGGTTGTTGGCTAGTTGATTGGCTGCTAGGCTGGATTTTGATCAGACTCCGAGTTGCAAAGATCATTGCACTGGAGCATTGTAACTGTCTTGGAGATTAGTAATACAATCACATTCACAGGATTCTTGAGCTATGTTAATGATGATGTTATCCCTCTTTGTCATTGTTTCTGCTTTTTTACTATATTTTACATCATTTCTCTCATAACAGAACAAAATTTTTAGATTAAGATATGCTATTTGGGCACCTTAATTTTGTTTGTTACTTTTATCTTTATTTTTTATTCTGCAAGGTATAATTAAAGAATTCAGGGGTATCACGCTCTTGAGTTCCATCTAGATTGTTGTATTGAGTTTTCCTTAATAAATTTTAGCTAAAGAATTCAAGGGTGTCATGCTCTTTATTTTCTCTTAAACTGCTATCTTAAAGGCATTCTTTGAAGTCTAGTTAAATAATTCAGGGTTGACCTGCTCTTTAGGATTGCTAGATTTTTGTCTTAAGGTTTTATTAGTAAATTTTAGCTAAATAATTCAAGGGTGTCCTGCTCTTTAGCTTCTCTTAAATAGTTATCTCAAAGGATTTTTCTTGTTGAAGTATTAGTTGAAAGATTCTAAATTTCCCTTTAGTTTTACTGAATTCACAACTTGCTGTCATCTCATATTTCATCTAAAATAAAAAGATCCACTTGATATAGTTAGTTTTCCCTATGAAAACCCTTGAAGAGTTGATGTACAATTAAATTTTTTTATGAATCCATAGCCCAATGGACTAAGCTTCCCACAGTCTATCTGTTTCGACCTACAATAAATCAATCAATCAATCAAACAAAACAAAACAATCCCAAGCTTCATAACTAGCCCAAAATCAGAAAACATAAGCATAAAGATAAATCAAATAATCATAAACATAGAGAGAGCCCTCTCTGAGCCTAGGAAGGCTAGGTCCTGGACTCCAAAGTGGTTTGATGTGGTTCCCTGCTACTTGTTTTTGCCAATCTTGCAAATCATTGGGAGAAAACACATAGAATATTAGTGTATTTATTTCCACGTTCTATATATTTTTTCCAATGTAATTAATGTTTTATAATATGGGTAACTACTACTCCCTATCTAGATTAGTCCAACTTAATTAAATACTATCTAGTCATTATTTATGCTCTTCAGTTTACATGTCTAATCAACCTTACTTACATCATTCGCTAACTGTATGTATAGGTGAAGAATGAAGTAATGGAAGAGTATACTCAAGTAATTTAACTGTCATTATGTGCCTTCATATTTTGAAAGTATGATTTCTTTTATTTAATTATTAAATGGTTTTCAATTCTTGACTTGTCGTTTGCAGGTTTTCTCTCAAGTATTTTAGTTGAGTTACATGCTTTAGCCGTCTCCTTTCCAGCGCGGGCTAATAGGTCGCTTACATGCTATACCATTGTGGCTCATATCACACTTAGCTTAGTTCAATATTTCTAAGGATTCTGTGTCAAGGCTGTTAGGTCCCTATATTACTAGTATAGTCCCTTATTTTTGTTAGTGTAACCCCCTTATTGTTATTATTGTACCCTTGTAACCCCCATATTGTTATTATTGTGCCCTTAAATTATTATTTTTAGGCCAACTAGGATTACATTGTGGCCCCATGGACTCCTATATATAGAAAGGAGGTTTTGTAATTTGAATCATCCAAGAATTGTACATTCATGTAATGTATTGGAGGTTGCCCCCTCGAAGTGGGTTATTTATAAGGCGTTTATATCTCTTTTCTTCTCTTTTTGGAGCTGGTTTCACAACATTTGGTATCGGAGGTTTGAGATTCTAAGGTTTCGCTGCTCCAAACAGGTCATCATGGAATTGCTGCTATACCTTTTTTTCTACGAAGGTTCAAAATCTGAAATTTTTAGAGTGCAAATTAAAAATCTTGAGGAACATCGTCGTAACATTTTAGACCTTGGTTCACAATATTTTCGGAGATATGATCTATTCAAGTTAGGTCATTTTGCAGGCTCCTGAATTTAACCTAAACAGGTCATCGTGGTATTTTCATAATAATTTTTTTTCTACGAAGGTTCAGAAGCTGAATTTTTTAGAGTGTGAAGTCACAATCCCAAGAAACATCGTTAAAAAATTTCAGATATTGGTTCGCAATATTTTCGAAGATATGAATAGTGGAATCTAGGGCTTTTTGAGGCTTCTGAATTTCATCTCAAAGAGGTGATCACGGGAAAATCTTCATATCTCTCTCTCTGAGCATCGGATTGGAATGTTGTAAGAGGTGGCCAAAAGTACACAGACTTTAGTTTTTGATCTATCAATTTCAGAGCCAAAGGAGGAAAATGTGACACGTGGCAAGTCGTACAATTTCGCTCTACTGAACCAGTCCAAAATCGGGTCATTGTGAGAGATTGGACATAACTTTGCCTTGAATAATCCAAATCAGATCAGACCTATGGAATTTTAAAGAGGCTTCAGAGGGCTACTATAGGGCTGAATTTCGAATATTGAGGATCTACAATTATAGAGATAATTCAATTTCAATATCGAGCTCCTCAAAAGCAAGTAAAAGTTGTCTATTTGTTTTCTTCGAATTGCATAAGTATTGTAGAATAGATATCAGCATTGGATTCTAAAATGGTCTCTAAAAATAATTCAACACCCATTAAGCCTTTAGAAATCTCTACTATGACTCATGAAGATGAAGAATGGCAACATGAAATATCAAGATTACAAGAGCAAGTGCAACAAATTTCGCTCTCGTAAAGAGCAACAAAAAATGACATGGAAGTTTTGAAGAAAGGCATGGAAACTAAGATGGATGGTTTGAAGGAAGGCGTGGAATCTAAGATGCATGGTTTGAAGAATGGCATGGATGGCATGGAATCTAAGATAGATGGTATGGAAGCTGGCATGGAATCTAATATGGATGACATGGAAGCTAAGATCGATGAGAAAATGGAAAACATAAAGAATGATCTAAAAGCAGACATGGAAGGTTTGACAAAGTTGATACAAGAAATGTTTCCTAATGGTGAGAATATAGTAGAGGAAACTCATGATGAGAACAAAATAAATGTTAATTGTGATTTCATAAAATCTAATTTTGGTGGGAAGAACCACCATATTCCAAAAATGGATATGAGGAAGTTTGATGGAAAGGATCCTGTAACATGGATACTACAGATGGAGCAATATTTTGATCTCCATAATGTGCAAAACACACAAAAGGTACGCATTGCAACTTTACATTTAGAACAAAATACATTTGTATGGTATCGATGGCTTTGCTCCCATAAAAAAATTGTCACTTGGTCAATTTTTATGAAGGAAATGATAACACATTATGAGGATACAAAGAGCAACACCTTCTTTAGCCAATTGATAAATCTCAAACAAAAGGGTTTAATGGGGGAGCACAATGAGGACTTCCAAAAATTGAATATAAGGGTAACTAATATTCCAGAGGAACACAGGATTGATCTCTTCATAGGTACTTTAAAGTATAACATCCAACATGAAGTTTGCGTTTTGGAACCTGATTCATTGGAGAAGGAATTCAGGTTGGAAAGAAAAACTGAATGTAAAATTATGGTGACAAGGAAGCCTACCACTCACTTCTATAAAGAGGGAAGTGTTGATACTCCTAGATTTCCACAACCTACAAGGTTGACATGACAACAATTGGAAGAAAAAAGAGAAAAAGGGCTTTTCTAGAGTTGTGATAGAAAATACACTAAAGGTCATAAGTGTGCTGAGAATAAATTATTTTACATAGATTGTGAAGAGGAAGAAGAAAATGAACAAGAAGAGGATATACACCAGGAACCAACCTAAGAAGAGGAAGAAATGAGTCTGACCATATCGTGTAATGCATTGGCAAGAATTACCACTCCTAAAACTCTCAAGATAGAAGGACATATCAAGAAGAAAAAGGTAATAGTGTTGATTGATTCAGGTAGTACCCATAATCTTATTCATTGTAAGGTAGCCAAGGAATTGAATTGTTTCCTATACCTAGCACCAGAATGTCAAGTGATGGTTGCAAATGGAGGAACTATAAATTTCTCTGGAAAATACCATAATATCAAGCTAACCATGGGGGAATATATATTGAATAGTCCAATTCTTTCCATTCCTATGGGATGTGCTGATGTTGTACTAGGAGTACAATGGTTACAATCTTTGGGGACGGTAACTTTTAATTTTCAAGAAATTTTCTTGAATTTTTTTTCAGAAGGAAAGGAAGTCTAATTACGGGGTATTTCAGGGAAGACAGGAAAGATAATAAGCTCTAATTTCATGACAAAGCTTCTAAATAAATAACAACGAGGAATAATTGCACAATTATGCTCACTAGAAGTTCCAACATCAAAATCATCTATTTCTGCAGATCTCCAAAAAGTCTTGGACAATCATTCCAAAGTTTTTGAAACTCCAAAAGGACTCCAACCTATTCATGATCATGATCATGCTATTCACTTGATTCCAGGAAGTGTTCCTCCAAACATCAGGCCTTATAGATATCCTTATGTCCAAAAGAGTGAAATTGAACGTATGATTGCAGAAATTTTAGAGGCAGGTATAATTCAACCTAGTCAAAGTTCTTTCTCTGCTCCTGTAGTATTGGTACACAAGAACGATGGATCATGGTGCATGTGTCTAGATTATAGGGAGCTCAATAAGCTCACCATTAAAGATAAATTTCCCATTCCTGTGATTGATGAATTATTGGATGAATTACATGGAGCAATTTATTTTACCAAATTGGATCTTTGTTCAAGGTATCATCAAATTAGAATGAAGAATGAAGATATTCCAAAAACAACATTTCGAACTCATGAGGGTCATTATAATTTTTGGTCATGCCTTTTGGCCTTACCAATGCACCTTCTACATTTCAAGGGTTGATGATTTCCATTTTCAAACCCTTCCTTAGAAAATTTGTGCTAGTATTTTTTGATGATATACTAATCTATAGCAGGTCTTGGAAGGATCATGTTCAACATGTTGATAGGGTGCTCAAACTATTGCAGGAAAAACAATTATATGCAAAATCATCCAAATGTTTCTTTGGAGTACAAGAGGTGGAATATCTGGGTCATATTGTATCTCACGAGGGTGTTAAGGTAGACCCTAACAAAATTAAAGCCATTAAGGAATGGAAAGTCCCCACAACCATAAAGTGGTTGCGAGGATTTCTCAGGTTAACAGGGTATTATCGAAAGTTTGTTAAGAATTATGGGAGAATAGCAGCACCTCTAACAACATTATTGAAGAAAGATGCATTTTCATGGACTCCTGAAGCAGCTAAGGCCTTTGAACATCTTAAAGAGGCAATGTGCCGAGCACCAATCGTAGCTACGCCAGACTTCACAAAAACCTTTATTGTGGAATGTGATGCCTCAGGAAATGGAATTGGTGTTGTTTTAATGCAAGAAGGAAGACCCATTGCTTTTGAAAGTTGTCCAATCAAAGGAAAGTGTTTACAGAAACCTATTTGTGAGAAGGAAATGTTAGCAATACTGCATGCACTAAAGAAATGGAGAACTTACCTAATGGGAAGACACTTCAAGGTAAAAACTGATCAAGATAGTCTTAAACACTTTTTGGAACAAAGACTATCTTCAGAAGAGCAGAAAAAATGGGTCACAAAGATGTTGGGTTATGACTTTGAAATAATATACAAAAAAGGGAAGCTAAATGTTGTTGTAGATGCACTCTCAAGAAAGAATGAAGAGGTGGAAGCATTGCTTTGTGCCATTTCTATTATCCAACCAGATTGGATAACCGAAGAAAGAGATGAATGGAAGAAGGAAGAAGAAGTGTGGACACTCATTCAAAAGTTGCAGCAAGATCCTAGTACTTCTGATACATTTATTTGGAAAAATGATTCCTTATGGTACAAACATCGCTTATATCTTTGTAATAATTCCCAACTAAAACAAAATATTCTTTTGGAATTGCACACTTCTCCTTTAGGAGGACACTCAGGATTTTTAAAAACTTACCACAGGGTGAAGAAAGATTTTTTTTGGGATGGCCTTAAATCTGATGTTCAAAAGTTTGTGGTGGAATGTTTGGTTTGCCAGCAAAATAAAGTTGAGACAATTAAGACCCCGGGTCTTCTACAACCTTTATCCATTCCAAGTTAATGTGGGGAGGAGATTTCAATGGATTTTATCACAGGTTTACCTAAGTCTGAAGGAAAGAGTGTCATCATGGTGGTAGTTGATAGACTTACCAAGTATGCACACTTTTGTGCATTATCTCATCCATTTAAAGCAAGTAAAATTTATACTACATTTATGGACATAATTCAAAAGCTACATGAAACCCAAGGGTTATTATGAGCGACAGAGATCCCATTTTTACTAGAAATTTTTGGACGGAGTTATTTTCTTGTTTGGGTACTCAATTAGCTCATAGCTCAACTTATCATCCTCAATCTGATGGTCAAACTGAGATAGTAAATAAATTTTTGGAAGGATATCTTCGTTGTTTTGTATCTGATAAACAAACACAATGGGTAAAGTGGTTACCTCTAGCTAAATGGTGGTATAACACTTCCTTCCATACTGCAGCAAAAATGACCCCATTTATGGCACTTTATGGATATCATCCACCATCCATCACATCATATTTAAGAGAAAATTCGAAGGTTCAAGCAGTGGAAGATCACCTCGAGCATCAACAATAAGTTATCCAACTCTTAAAGGACAACCTGAATTTGGCACGAAATCGAATGAAAGAACAGGCAGATCAACATCGTAGCGAGAGAAGTTTTGATGTAGGAGATTGGGTATTTTTACGGCTACAACCATACAAACAAATGTCCCTCAAGCAAGATAAGAAGGATAATAAATTATCGCCAAAGTACTATGGTCCATACAAGGTGTTGCAAAAGATTGGTACTATGGCATACAAATTGGAGCTTCTTGCTTCTTCACGAGTGCATCCAATTTTCCATGTTTCATGCTTAAATAAGGTTATAGGTGAAAATCTTCCAGTTCAAACAATATTGACAAAACTTGATGAGGAAGGAAAAATCATATTGGAACCTGAAGCGGTCACGGAAACAAGAACTCGACAGCTATGGAATCGATCAATTTCAGAGTATCTCATCAAGTGGAAGAACTTACCCACTAAAGATTCTACATGGGAGGATGAGAATTTTATACAAAAGCACCCAGAGCTACTCAAGATTTGAGGAAAACACTTTTTTGAAGGAGAGGGGCATGTTAGGTCCCTATATTACTAGTATAGTCCCTTATTGTTGTTAGTGTAACCCCCTTATTGTTATTATTGTACCCTTGTAACCCCCATATTGTTATTATTGTGCCCTTAAATTATTATTGTTAGGTCAACTAGGATTACATTATGGCCCCACTAGGATTACATTGTGGCCCCATGGACTCCTATATATAGAAAGGAGGTTTTGTAATTTGAATCATCCAAGAATTGTTCATTCATATAATGTATTGGAGGTTGCCCCCTCGAAGTGGCTTATTTCTAAGGCGTTGATATCTCTTTTCTTCTCTTTTTGGAGCTGGTTTCACAACAAAGGCCATGCTTTGTCTTTGACCATAACTTATCTTGATTTACTATTTTTCAATTTCGACTAGAAATTTAGAGATGTAAATGTATATGAAAATGATATTATCACAATCTTTAAAGGTTTTGTAATTAGACAGTTTACGTATGAAACATTTGGAATTCCGAATTCTCTTATTTCATGTACTAGTTCTTCTAAATTTTCATAATGAAATATATATCATTTTTTCATATATTTTCTCCAAGATGTAATATGTATCAATTTCTCATATGTTTCTATGCTTATGTAATTCTTTTACCTTTATATGTACTCATACCGTTGCATATGTAAATATATCTTTAAATTCTATATGCATCAATATTCACTAGTATTTACTGACTACATTACTTTACTAAAACCTCCTATGCATTTATACTTAATAATAATTATCAGAATATGATCCCTTCCCTCGGTTTATATCGAATCTGATTTTTATCTACTTTCAGTGCTTCAATCTGTGTAACATAAACAGAGAGTTCATTGTATTTATTTATAGAGAGGACACTGTAAAATACACATGAAAAAGGACACTGCACAATACACATAAGTGTTTACTGAATATTTTAATAAACATGTACATGTCCACAATACACAATAGAAATTTAACCTCTTGTCTAATATGACATATAAAAGATACCTACATATGACATCATGTCTTCCAGAATTTTTTTTTTCCTGTTATTTAAGACCAATTATCTTATCTAAAATAATTTTATAACATCAAAAAAATACTAGAAAAATACAGTAGGTACATACCAATGTGTAAAGACGAATTTTCCTCCCAACCACGAGCTTCTCCTCAGCTCTCCCTAGAGAAAAAACCAATATTCCCCAGTTTCGACAACCCCTTTTTCACACTAGTGATGGCTCTTTTAAGCCTTATTTCCCTCAACATGTTTCCATAATGGCGTCATGTTATTATGGGATATTGTTTCCCATAGCCTAGGATTTTATTTTTTTTATTTTTCCACAAAATCCTTCTTTAAACTTAATTTTCCTCAGCAGAGTTTTTTTCACCTCTTCCCAGTAACTTTCTGCATTACTAGGGATTTTATTAGATATTTTTCTCCCATCTAATTTAATTAATTAATTAATTTTTCCAAGGGTTTTTTGGACAGTTTTGGGAAAGTTTGGAATTCTAGTCCATCCTCATGGATAAGAATTTCCTAGTATCCTTTACTCTGTCTTTACCACATTAACATTTATTTCATAATTAATTATTAATTTAAAAATAATTTTGTTTATACATAATTGTTCCATAGGTCCACCTGGACCTTGGTTTTATTTACACAACATAAAAGATGTAAATCAAGGGTATTACAGGGGAGGATCCTAGCTCCAACAGGCCCTCAACACAAAACTGTGACTCATCTCGAGTCACAACAGTGCTGTGCCCTCGATATCCGCTCTGATGCCACTCAAATTTGCCAATGTCTCTAAGCCATGTCTTGGTGGACTTGTTAGCTGCTCTCTGCTCCTGTCATTTCTACACCTCGTGCAGAGTTTTTAGCTTCAGCTTTGCATTTTGTGAAATATGGATGGACTTAGCTTCCCATGGCTTTATCCTAGTTGCAAGTAGCTCCTCATTTATATGAAGTATCCATGTGTAGTGGAAATGATTACCTTCTTCCTGCGCGGCCCTGCAATATTTAAGGAACTCCTGACATAAATAGCCACCCCAATTGTATACCACGCCCTTAGTGCACTCCACATGTAAAGAAATAAAATGTGTGGTAGCCTCCTCTCTGCAGATCCTCCTCATGATTTTTTCCCAAAAGGATGTGCAGAGCGAAGTGCACAGTTATGTCAGAAATGGAGTTAATGATAAAACCTCGGGACCCCTTGGACATATCATACTCATTATTCATCTTTTCTGCAAGTTTCTTGTCTTGGATTTTACCTACAAAAGCCTCCACGATGTCCAATCCTCGACAGAGAAGGGTCATAAATCTCCTGATCAACATCTCCATAATGGAGATCTTATTCCCTAGCCATAAACAATCGCCATCCACCAAGGCTAGTAGCTGGCGCACACAAATAGTATTAATGGGAATTCGCCCGAAGTGAGGTACGTACAACATATTGAGTATCCCTGGCTACTGAATACCCTGTACCCATTTCATTAGCTATAATTTCGTGAGTCTTCCTGGAAATGACTACTGGCGCAGATACTGGCTAGGGTCAAATTGTGGGTACTTTCTTTTGTCATTGAAATCCCATTCCTCCATTCTCAACTGGGCACCTTAGCCTGTAAATCACCTTCAACTACCACTTCGTTAGGAATCAGTGGGGTGAACACCTTGTTCTTCACTGCATCGGGGTCCTTCAATTGCTTCTTAGCCTCCAACTTCCATGGCAAAATGTAAGGAGGAAACCTGGAGAGAGGTTCAACCTCCTCAGCATAAAATTCCTCTAGGTCTTCATCTGCCTCCTCATCCTCATCTGATTTGTCTTCCACAACTATTTCCTTTTTCCATTCCTCGAATTCCCTAGCTTGTTGTTCCTTTCAGTGTTTCTTTGGGGGCGAGGACTATCGGTTTCTTAGGCTTCCAGGAGGGCGTTGTGCCTGCAATATTCTGTCCTCTTGGAGACCTCAACCCCATGTATTTTACTTGAAATTTTTCCGTCATTATGTACCCTAAGCCTCATTGGAGAAATTCTCTCTTGATTTCTTTGAAAGTCTTCTCGGACATGTAGCAGCTTGCTCGGCTCTCTCGAAAACAACAATTCTGTCTTATAACACTTAGCGTGCAAAGTCTTTGAAATGGGGGCAGAATCCTTGATTTATAGAAAATTTATAATTCGAACCTCATCATCACCCTTAGACACTCCTCACATATGCCTATTAATTATTTTTTTCCCACTCCTAATGGATAAGTTGCTATCCAATCAATTTTTATTGTTCTAAAGGTCAAATTTTGGACGAACTACGTGAGAGTCGCCCCTTCGGTGCAATCATACACCCCTTGGTGCAGTAAAATCCAATAGCGCATTGATTCTTTGTGCTACACAGTACCCCTACTACATTGGATCCATATTTCAACAAGATTAGTCTGCGTTTTTTCTTCATGAGATCCACAGATCTCCTCCCCCAACACAGCCTTGGGAACCATGTCTCTCCAAAAAAATTGTGGGTAACTTTCACTATTATTTTCCCATTGCACATCTCGATCCACTTGTATTTGAGTCCTTGGTTTCTTATTAATGTGCAATAATCCTATTGTGACTTCTTGAAAGGCTTTAGTAATTCATTCCCAACCATCAGCGGAGTTATACATCAACAAGAACCCTTCAACCAATTCATCCCAATCTGTCGTTGCATGGTGCAATTCAGTTTCAAGATACCATTGCTGAGGTATTGTCTCCAAAGGATGAAATAACATGTGCACCCATTATGGTTGAGGTTTTGCTCCCCAAGCTACGGTCTAGTGAGCTAAATGCTCACGCGAATCCGTCTAGCTATCATACTTCTCCGAAATGCTTGTGTCAACCTGACCAAACCTTAACCTTATGAATTTGTAGAACTCTGACAAACCTCCTAGACTTCCTCTGTGTGCACCTCACCATCGGGCTAGAGTGGAACTTAATGCAAGGTCGAGAGCCTCATACCTTTGTTCCTTTGGAACTTTCTTCTCAAGTTCCTCCAAGAACAAGATAACATTCCTTGTTTCATCATAAAAGGGGAAGTCACACACTTCTGAATTGACACAATGCTGAGATTTTTTAACCATGTTACTTTTTGGTTACCTCATGCAATCTATCCTACTAGTGCTCCAACTCTTCATCAGAATCAGACACGCACGAAATATCGCGCTCCGAGCATATTCTTCCATATGTGGTGGGATTAATGCATTCATCGTCCTACGCAGTAAGCTGATAAATCTGATCAATCGTAGGATCTCCATACTTATGCTAGATAGGTTTTATATAGGGCGCACCTTCAAAGGGATCTAGTGGCACAACAACTCGGGTTTCATCCTTTTCAAATACCATCTGCCTATTCTTCAGGTTGATTATAGCATCCATGTCATAAGCCCAGTCAAATCCCAATAGTGCGGGGTAAGGATTACTATCATCAACAATCTCGATGAACTCAAAATAAACCAACACACTCATACCATAAATATATATGATGATTCCTTGCAAGAACCCCATAGGGATGATCTTTTGTTGATTTTCCATCCTCAGATGAATAGGTGACCATTGCAACTTCAACTTTCACATCCGCTCCCATGTCTATTTTGGCAGAACATTAACATTTGATCCTAGATCCAAAATGACTTGATCCATCTCATAGTCTTTGACCTACATAGTTAATCACATCTCCTAGCCGATTCTCTTCTTATTATTTTACACTTTGTTTACTGTGCATTGTTCCATCTGCAACTCTTCTCTACTGACGCATTTATCGATAAGATCCTCCAATCCTTATATAGCCTCTGGTCCCTTAACAACTTCATGCACATCTGTAAGAAATATGCTAGGATCAACATATCAAATCCCATTACTTCAACATTATCATCAAGATTATTTTCTACTAGGAACTATTGTATCTGTGCAGTCATTGCTGCCATGAATGTATATTTTTCACTTTGTACATAGAAACCAAAAATCTTATTTTCGGCCTTTCTAACACGTCTCAGGTACATACCTCTGCCCATCTGCACAATGTCCTCTAGTATTCATTCCATTGCATGTGACTATGTTAACACTTGGATCTCCCTGGTGCGGTTCAATGCTCATCATCTATATATTTTGCGTTGGCTACTGGTTATGATTCTCCTGCATTTTAGCTAACAAAATGGGACAATATTCTATTTCATGACCAAATTCCTGACAATACTTACAGGACACAACAATAGCATTCTTTAAATCTTGAACAAAGTGTCCAAGTTGTCTGTAGTTGTAACAAATGATATTTCCTCGCCCTCGACCAACGCTTTCTCCTTGGTCGTGCCCTTGGCCTTGAAAACCTCCTCGTGCATATGGTGAAACCATAGCTTCGTGAGCTTCTACTTGCATTCGACATGCACCTGGATTATTCCTTAACATTAGATAGTCTCTCATAAAATGTTGTTCAACATGCCCTACTAAGATACAGAAGTTGTAGAACAGTTGCTTCGGTGATCTGACCAATTCTTGCAATAAGTGACAAAATTCCGTGGATTGTTGGCCTGCGACTTCACATGTACTACACCATACATTATGCCCTACACTTGGATCTCTGCTCGACCCAGGTTTTAACAAACTCAACATCCTAGAACCTAAATAGTCTCCAAAAAAAAGACTCTGCTCCTTGTATTGACCCTCAAATTTTCACTTGATACACCACACCTCTGTTCTTATCTCTGGGTGAACCTCCTTTCCCTTATTTAGATCCTTGAGATCCATGTGAAAAATTTCCATCTAAGTTTGGATCTATTACACACCTATGCTTGCATCAACTACTAGTGAAGCCTCTAGCTTCATCTTTATCTCCAAATCTTCAGCCTGAGTAGTGATCTTCTGTTGGGACAACGACAATCTAAGATGAGGAAACATCACAACAATGAACCATTTTATATGTTGATATTCCAGGATATTAAAGCTAATATGACTCAAAAATGCCTTAAATATCTGATCTACTTCCCACATAGTCTCATTTATTAGCTTCTTAATCTCTTTGATCTCAATGATACACTGGGATTGCAACTTTGGTTTCTTGAATTCAACGTTCAGTGCGGTCTTTGTTTCAACCAATCAAGTATTTGCATTCATTGTAACTTATTTCATGTACCAGGACAATGCTATATCTTTCAGTGTTGTAACCAGCTGCAATTTCCTCATATCTTTGTCTCTAACATTCTGCGAACTCCATCTCGATTCTACTATAAACCAGAAATTTTCAGGGTCATATGTCCCTCTGAACAAATGCATCTTTGGTGGGTTGGCCATGGTGAATGGGGGAGTGGATGAGGAGGTGGAGTTTTAAGGGAAAAATGAAATACAACGATAATGGGGGTGAAAGGTTGGTGAATTTCCTCAGCACTCTGCTGAATTTCATATCTCAACAATAGACTTGGCAAAGTAGCGGGGTTTCTTTCTCCTCCTCCAGTCTCAAACAATGGTCTATATTCCCTTTAAACATATGTTCCCCAACTGGTCCTAAACCTTTTTCCACTTTTCATAGCACCAAGTTATTTGTCCTCAAACATCAAATACCCTTTTCACACAATATCATTTTAATCCAAAACTTCAGTGAATTCAGGTACTTACCTGCGAGGCCTTTGGAAAATTTGTGCTCTACTTCACTATAGGACACAAATGTCTCGATCAAAAAATCAGTAACAAATCCCACAAGGATGATATCAATCCAATAATCAACAACTCTTGCAATCCCATTATGAATATTTTTTAGTTTCTCAATCAGATATGGGTTCCACATAGTAGGTTTGTTATTTAAATACCTCATTTGTGTAGCTAGCCTTGAGATTCACTCATGTAAATTGCTAGAAAATTATCCAAAGAAGATATCGTACTGATTTGTTTAGATATACTTCTATAACTGGTTTTTAGTAGAGATACACAAAATTATGTTTTCTTGCGCAGTAAAATCACATTCCTTCAGATATATCCAATCTACAGTCTCTTTCTTAGACAGATACCACATCCAACTATCCCTCAGTTAGATCCCAATCCCGGGAATAGAACTATTTGTTGGATTTATGGGGCCATAATCTAGGTTCAGATAGTATTCATAGTCCAAAAAAACCCACTATTATCGGCCCTTTCGGTAACGATATTATTGCGCAAAAAGAAGACTCACTCGAGGCAATATATGTAGATGCCAGAACCAAGTTTATGCATCCAGAGGGATAAAGGACAGTGGATTTAGGAATTTTCCTTCTTATCAGAGCTCTGCAGGTAATATCTATCAGTAACACAAGATTTATTCAACACAATTGTTGAAATTACCCATTGACTGCGCAATATTAGTTATTCATGCATTAAGCACATTAAATAACCATAAAACATATACTACAATATTCAGTTACCGAAGAAAACACTTATTCAACATACAAATTCATCAAAAATAAGGAAAAATAAAAAAATCAATATAAATCATATTTTCTTAACAATTCATTCATTAACATGCTGATATGTCTCATACATCCACTTCCCACCCTGTGCACACAGCTACAAGGGCCTGCACACACAACTGCAGTCTTTCCTAAGGTCTTTGTGCACACACTTGCAGGAGCCTTTTCCTCTAACCCAAAACATAGACTCTAACTCAGTATTACATCCAAATGTATTTCATATAATAAATCATAGTCTGCCTATGACTTATATCTATACTCATATATATTTGGTTTTTACAATACCATGGTCCAAAACCATAGGCGGAGTCCACCGTTCACAAAAATTTCCATCCCATTACATAATAAGGGGATTTGACCCACCCCAAAGCCCCTAAGACCAAAAATATACTTCATGTTGCGTGTTCTGGGCCTCGATATACATATTCTTTACTTTGCGGGGGATCCCAGCTCCAACATCAAGACATACCACCTAGATTGTCTCAAATATTTACTTTAAATGCATCTCTCCCTTGAATGCGATTCCCCCTGAGATAAAATTCTCTTGTTCTATACTACTCCTACTAAGTGTTTTTGTTGTGATTTTGCTGCATCATGACTACTCCATGGATCGTATTTCTTTTCTTTGATCACCAAGTACCTCTCCCTCATTGACATCGATGGAAAAGAAACTAACATTCTCCCCTTGTAGACTGAGTCCCCCTATCAAAAGTCTTCCTTTATATTTCTGATCACGTGGACTTGGAAAATTTATCTTGATATGTTTAATATATACCATTTTCCTTTATTCCTCTTGAAGAAAGAGCTAATGTAGAGAAGCAAGAGGAAGAACTCCTAATATCTACCTCAAATACTCATACTAATCTCTTGGGAGTGGTTTGGTGAAGATATCAGTAACCTAATATTTTAGAGCAACATACTCAAGTTTCACATTTTGATTGGAAACTTTCTCTCTCAAGAAATGGTACTTGATTGGATATGATTTTTCTTGGAGTGAAAAACATGATTCATTAGCATGCTAATGGCACTTGTGTTGTCACAAATAATGTGTATAGGCTCCTCATAAAACACCTATAAATCCTGCAAGGTCTACTTCATCAAAAATATTTGAGTGTAATAAGAATCCAATGCAACTTATTTGGAATCAGCTGTAGATAAAGAGAGCAAAGCTTGCTTCTTTCTCAACCATGAAAATAGACATTATTTAAGAAAGAAAGGACTGCCACTAGTGCTCTTTCAGTCATCTACATCACTTTCCAAATCAACATTTGTATACATAGTTAGTGAAAATTATTTAAGTCTTGGGTACAAAAATTGGTAATCCATCGTAGCTCTTTGATATTTCAGAATCCTGTTAGCTGCAAGAAGTGCTTGAGTTTGGGGGCTGCTTGAAATATTCCAACAATATCAATGGCCTACATAATTTTTGTTTTTGAAGATTTCAAATACAATAGGCTTCCAATGATAGATATGTATAAAGTATGATAAACTTCTGGGGACTCATAAATCTTAGTAATTTTTCAACCTGTCACCATTGGTGTGCTCAGTAAATCCATGCCAAACTTCTTCAACACTTCCTTGAAATATTTTCTTTGTGAAATGAAGATCCCTTTAGGAGTTTGCACAATCTGTAATCCAAGACAATAAGAAATTTCTCAGAACAATGACATCTCAAACTCGACCTTCATATCGACCGAAAACTGGCATGTTAATAATTTTTAATCATTGGAAAAAATAATATCATCAACATATACAACCACCACTATGAGCTTTCCACAATTTTCTTTGGCATACAAATTTTTGTTAGTTGCACCTCTTTTAAAACCACACTTAAGGAGGTGGTTTTTCTATTTGAAATACCAAGCCCTAGGGGATTTCCTGAGGCCATACAATGCCTTATTGAGCTTGCAAACATAATCAAGCTCATTTATTACCTAAAAACCATATGGTTGTTCGATATAAACTTCTTCTTGTAAATCTCCATTTAGAAAGGAATATTTGACATCCATTTGATATATTTTGAATTTCTTAAAACAAGAAAATTCCAAAATTTTTTGATCGCCTCTAATCTTATAACATGAGAAAAAGTTTCATCAAAATACATGCCTTTAATTTGGGCATAACCTTTTGTATACCAACCTTGCTTTATTTACTACCACTTCTATAGGGTCATTTAACTTATTCTTGAAGACACATTTTGTGTCAATGAAATTATTGTTTGTTGGTCTTGGAACAAGTTCCCATATCCATTTTTTATCTATTTGTTCCAATTCTTCATGCATAGCATTTAACCAATTAATATAGTGAATGACTGGTGAAAAATACTTTGGTTCCTCCATGGAAAAAGGGCTACATGTTCTTGCGTAGGGGGATTGAGAAACTTCCCTCTTTTTTGAACACCTATTTTTAAATCACCAACAATATGGTCAGTTGAGTGATATTTTTTCACATATCTTGAAGGGTCCTCGGCTTGGAGACTGGTGGGCTCTTCGTTATATTCTTCTAAAAGTGGCTCATGGTCCACCTCATAATTGGTAAATAATTCTTTAGCACTGGTATTTGTTGGTTGCTTGTCTTCAGATTCAAAATATTCATCAACTTTGACATAAATGCAAGCAAAAAACCTCTTTTTATTCTTATTATAGAATATATATCCTTTTTTGTTTTGATAATATCCAAGAAAAATGCCTTCATCAACCCTTGCATAAAACTTACCAAGATTTTCATCATTCCTCTTGATGTAATATTTGCTACCAAAAACTATTAAATGATTGACAATTGCAAGTCTTCCATACCAAAGCTCACAAGGAGTTTTTACACTTTTTGGTGTGAAATGGGTTTTGTTGAGAATAACCGGATGTTTGAATGGTTGGGCCCAAAATATTTGCTGAACTTTTCTTTAATCCATTATAGCTCCAGCCAATTGTTGTGTACAACTATTTTCTCTTTGTGCATCACCATTGCATTGTGGAGGCTCTGCTATAATGAATTTCCTTTTTATTCCATTCTTCTTACAAAACTCATCAAACTCTTTTGAAGTGATTTTTCCTCCATTATTTGATCTTATGCTCTTGATTTTGCAATCATTTTAATTTTCATCCATGGATTTGAACTCTTTAAACTTTTCAAAGGCTTTATATTTGTTTTTAAGAAAAGCAACCCACATCATCCTACTGAAATAATCAATTATTAGTATGAAATACAATTTACATGTCGGTGATTGCATTTTTGATGGTCCACATGGCTCCAGGTGTACAATATGCAGTGGCTTTGATGATGAGCTCTCCTTTGACTTGAATGGTACAGATTATGCTTACCAAATTGACAAGATTTGCATATTATATTAGCTAGTTTTGATAGCCTGGGTATATCCTTAAGAATATTATTCTTACTCAATTTGATTATCTCATCAAAGTTTAGATTTCTGAGTCTCCTATGCGACAACCAACTCCCATCAATTTTTTATAAGCAACACCTCTCTATTTTCTCCTTGAGAACATTCACATTGTTGTCTATTCTCACTGCTTAAATAACTATGTCACCTAGGGCCTGTAGACTCGATTTGACAATTTTTATTCTTAAAAATCACATGATAGCCTTGATCACACATTTGAGACACACTACGAAGGTTATTATTTAACCCATCATCATATAAAGCATTCTTTGCTTTACCTTTTCCATTAGAGAGACTGAAAAATTCTTTACTAAAAATATTACCAAGTGCATTGCTACCAAAGGTTACATTACCCTTTTCCATTGGTTTCCATATCAAGAACTTTCTTATGTATCCTAACATGTGCTTGAAATGATATGAATTTTATTTCTTTTCTTTTCTTTCCATACCTTTGGCTTTTGTTCTATTTTCTCTATAACTAGTTCATGCCTCTTCTCCTTAAGTCTGTAATAAACTGCTATACGCCAAAATTTTTGACACTTAAAACATTGCACCAGATAGTTTAAGGGAGAAAAAAAATTGGTGTACCTATGACTTCTTTTCCTCTGCCTATTCTATTTATTTCTTCTTCTAGATTTGATCTTCTTGTAGGATATATTTAATATGAAGTTTGTTGCTTTATGACCATAATTGGTGTTGGTGAAACAATATACTAGAAAAATATCAACATACTCTAGAGTCTGTCTTCTATGCTGGGATGACATTAGGGGAATTTTGAGTCTAAAATGGGCCTCCTATGGAAATTATAAAATAATAGTGGAAATAATAAAATAATATTAGGTTGCATCATCAAAATCTAGAGGGAAAAAAAGGAAAAATTATCTTTTCAACTCGTATTTTCAACTTATCTCCCTAAGGGTTTACTCAAATTTCAAGCAGAAACACTCGTTTCATGCATAATTTTATTCCTCGTCCAAGGAGTACCCATGTTGCATACTTTAAAAGGACCCTGTTATATGAAAAATGAGAAAGACATGAAAAAATTGATTTCAATCATGTTTTTCATGTATTTCTCATTTTTTGTGTAGTAGGGTCCATAAACAATATGCAACATAGGTACTCCTTGAATGAGGAATTAAATTTGGCATCCAATGAGTACTCCTACTCAAAGTTTGAGTAAAACCTTAGGGAGATAAGTTGAAAACATGAATTGAAAAAATAGTTTTATTATTTTATTGTTTTTTAATCTTTTTACATTTTTACTCCAAAATGGTGAATCATCCCCCATGCTTGACATCACATATTGAATCCTATTTGTTCTTATAAATTTTATTTTGGTTGTAATTTTTTCTTAGGAGGTCCATTTTAGACTTCAAAATTCCCCTAATGTCTCTGAGTATTTCGATTTTCTTGGCTAGTGTTTTCCTTTTGCTACTGCTCATAATTCTTTGACTAGTTTTTGGGTTCCATATTTCATTTTTCCTAATGTGTTGCATATTATTTTACTACTCACACAAAAGCGATTTGTTTCTTATGCTTTAATTCTTCTACTGCGCTAGACTCAACCTCAAATCCAAGACCAGTTCAAATCCAAGAAATAATTATTTTCCCTGTTTTTCAAAATATTTGAGTAAATAAACAACTCATGTAACGAATCCAGTTACTTATCAAACAACCTTTAATTAAACTACCTTATACATGTCCAATTATTTGTTCTTCTATCCTATCCTTATATTCATATTCTATCTGAAAATAGTTCTTAAAATATTTCAAGAAATCAATTGGTTCACTTATCTAAGTATTTGGAAATAAAAAATGAACAAGTTCATTCCACCCAAGCAGATGATTTGTTTTTATAGAAGTCCCCCCTTAACTACATGATTTTGTTCTCTGAAAAGTCCAAATCAGTATTTGGTATTATTCCTCATTAGATCCTAGCAACGTCCTACTCTTTTAATGTCTATCTCTTTTTTTTTCTATCAATACCTCTTATTGGACTTATTTTATTTCCTCATATTCTATTTCTATCCTATAATCTCCTTATCCCTTCTACCAATGTATGAAATTTTCCTCCATGCAAATATCTAGGGGTTAGGAATATTGAAAATATTGAGGTTTAGGTTGTGACGAATTTCACTTCAAAAATTGTCCCTTATTAGAACCAAACCTATTCTTAACTAATTTCCTAACAGCAAGGTATCCTGACTACTCATGTGTCAGCTCCTTTTATATTTCCAAATAAACAATAAGTGAAATAAAAAATATTTCATTCATAAAAATATATTAATACTTATATATTTCATTAATAATATCCAAATTAGTCTTAGTGAATGACTATTTTATTTATTTAAATAGTTGAAAGACAATAAAGTCCGATAAACAAATAATTACACTAGGTGTACTATATTTCTCCTCCCCTTAAATGAACACCATCCTTGGTGTTTCCTTTACATTCATCACTTCTGGAAAAGTGAAGTAGATTCTTCTCACATTTTCTCTTCCATGTCTCAAGTGGCCTCCTCAGGGCTACTGTGCTTCCATGACCCTTTAACTTGAGCGATGGCTCAATTCTAGGGTAAGGTTTTCCTTCTCTCTAAAATTTTGAAAGGCTTGACTTGAAACTCACCTTCCAATTTGGCCTGTAGCACATCTCAATCATTAATATGAGTTTTATCATTAATATATTTCCTTAAAAATGATATATGAAATGCATTGTGTACTTTTATGTGCACTGGTAATACTAATTAGTAGGCCACATGTCCTACTCTAGCTAGTATTTCAAATCGTCCACAAAACCTAGGTGCTAACTTAGCACAAATTATTAGTTTCAATTTTTTTTTCATGGGCTTGAATTTAATGTATACACGTTCCCCACTTTATTTTATTTATGAGCCCTTTTCAGATCTACATAGATTTTCTATTTGTCTTGAGTTTCCATTAGGTTATATTTTTCCCTTTTTCCTATTTGTTCCATCTCCTGTAGGAGATCAGGTCCCAAAGCTAGTCTATCCTCTGGTTGACTCCAACTAAATGGAATATGACACATCCATCCATAAAAGACCTCAAAATGAATCATCTTAAGAGATGTCAGATAACTATTGTTATAGGAAAACTAAAATAAATGTAGGTATTCTTCCCACTTTGTTGGTTGATTCATCACATACATGTGGAGCATATCCTCAAGAATTTTATTACTTCTTTTACTTTGCCTGTCTATTTAAGGATAATAGGCATTGCTGAAATTTATTCATGTATACATCCCTGCAATTTTTTTTTTCCAAAAATTAGAAGTAAATGTTACATCTCCGTTGGATATAACTATTTTTGGTATTCCATGCAATCAAAAAATATCTTTCATGAAATTTTTAGCTATATGAATAGCTTTATGTGTTGATTGAACTAGTATAAAGTGGGAAAATTTAGTCAACATATTTAGTACAACCATGATTGAATCATGTTGTGTTCTACTTCTAGGAAGTCTCATAATAAAATATAGAGACATATTTTCCCAGTTCCATTCTAGAATGGGAAAGAGGTTCAATAATTGAACAAGATTTTCATGTTCCCCTTTCACTTTATGAAATTATTAATATATTGCTAAGTATTCAACTAGGTATCCTTTCATTCTATGATAAAAGAGTTACCTCCTAAGTGTTGTAATAATTTTATAGTATCCAGGATGAGCTGAAAAAGGATTTTTATGATACTCATATAGAATTAATTTGTTTAGACTAGGCACATTAGGAAGGTAAATTTTATCTTTGAAGGCTAATATGTCATATTTTTTTAAGGAATATTCTGAATGTTTTGTTTCACTAGCTTCAGTTATCAATTTCACTTTTATTTTTCTATATGACTGATTCTTTAAGGATGATGTTTTAATTTGCTCAACAAATTCTATTTTAACACTATTTGTACATAAATTACACAATCCTATTTTATACTTATACTCAATGCATCTCCCACATTATTTTCTTTTTCTTTGACATGTTTGATATCAAAAAAAAAAATCACTTAGAAAGATCATCCATCTAGCCTATATAGAATTTAAATTGGGCTAGCTAAAAAATTACTTCAGTATGATATGGTCAGTAATCAGTGTTAATTTCTTACCTAACAAGTAATGCTACCACATATTTAATGCATGTATTACTATAGCCTACTCCAAATCATACACAACATATAAATTTTCATGATATTGTAACTTCCAAGATGCATAGGCTACAACATGTACAGTGTCCCCAGCCCCCAGTAAGGAAACACTAATAAACCAAAACTACATAATTATAATTAATTTAATTACAGAAACATGCAAATGCATAATTATGACTTCATTTATACCCTACGTCTAGAAAACAAAAATATAATTAAATGAAATTATAAATGTCATGTAACCTTTTTTGGTTTTTAAACTCATGTGGTGATCATTTTTTAAAGAGCTTCCCGGATTATCCACAGTACTAAGGAACGAGTGTCGACGTTTCGAATCCCACCGGGGATCCATCATCAGGACTTTCTTGAATGAAGAAATTGAGAGAAAGGACTCAAACCATTAATAGAGGTAGATTTCTTGTAAAGAGCCGACCAAAGTTTATAATTTTATATTTTTAATATTTTTAATAATTATATTTCTAATTAAATAAATTTAATTTATTATGGTTAATAATCCAAGATTTAAGGTTCACTTTTAATTTTTAAATTTTATTTTAGTCACTAATAGATTATTAAGTTAAATTCACCATTTTAATTTTAATTTTAATAATAAGCATAGTATAATTCTTATGTCTATTATTTGCTATATTGAATAGTATCAAAATTGGTTATTTTTAATAGTAACAAAATTGGTTATTTTAGTTTATAAAAGAAATATTAAATTTAATATGGGACTTATACCAGGTTAAAAATCCATATAAAATATATTAAGCTTTATTTTAATTTTTAATTTTTTAATTAATTATGTTATTTATAAAATACTAACTAATCTTTATTGTCTAGGATTAACTATTAGTTAATTTAATTTAAAGATATATTTAATATATTTTAATTTAATTAAGCTCTTAATAAAATATAAATATATAATTGAATTTAAAAAAGATATATTTAGTTTATTAAATATATCTTTTTAATTTATTATATATTTAATTTTAAGGAATATATTTAAGTAAAGGAATTAAATTTTAAGATTTATTTTTATTTTTATTAAGAGTATTAATTACTTAAGCTCATTTTAATTAACTAATTAACCTATTATGCCAGAGAAAAAAAATTAGGTTAGGGAAATTTTTTTAAGGGAATATAGTATAAAATCCTAATAATTATTGATTGATTAATTAATTTTTATTTTAACTAAATAAAAATTAATTAATAGGAATAATTATTAGAATTTTAATCTATTAAAACTAAATTAGAATCCAGAGGAGGAGGAACATACCTGGGATTATATACCTGAAAAATATACCTCAGCGGAGGGTGTTTTGGAGGAGCAGATTTGCCGAAGAAGAGGTCTCCAACTGTCACTAATTTCTACTCCCCCATCCCTATTAAGATTATCTGGATGCTTTATAATCTCAAGGGCCTCTCTTATTTTTTTTCGTTGATAGTGTTCTTCTCTCACAATGATCCTTGCATCTTCCAGACGTACTTGATGTTTGGTTTTCGAGGAGTGTTTTGCAAGGGTTGAGGTGCGTGATCGTTCATACCTGATATCAGCTCCATGCTCCTTAAGTATTTTCTGAAGTGAACGCCTAGTCTCACCAATATAAATTTTCTCGCATGAACAGTCAATCTTGTAAACTCCTTTAAGTTATTCAGGGTTTTTTCCATCCTTAACTGATCGCATCTTTTGCCTAATAGTCCCTAATGCTGAAAATTGAGCGAAAATATCGTTCTTCCTCAGGACCTTGGCGATTTTATCAGTAACCCCCTTAATGTATGCTAGAAAAACTCTACCCATATTTTCTTGAGGTTCATGGTGATTCCGAGGTAAGATCGAACCCTTAGCTCTTTCCAGGGATTTTTTGATATCTCTCTCTTTATAATCTAAATCTCTGAATACAGTTGAAAGGTGACTAATTTCCTCGTTCAGGTGTTCGGTATCAGAAATCCTCATGGCTCTAACGGCAAGGGTATTAAGGACACCAAACTTTTGAGCCGGATGATGGAAGGACTAAGCATGGAGATAGCTATCAGTATGGGTTTTCTTTTTAAACACCTAGTGCCCAAGCATTCCATCATCATTCCTAGTGACAAGAACGTCCAAAAAATAAATGCTCCTATTTTATTCAACCTCCATTGTGAACTTAATCTCTGTGGAAATGGAGTTGAGGTGATTAAAAAATCCTTCAAGATTCTTTTTACTGTGGGTCCACTTTATGTTGGTGTCGTCTACAAACCTTTTCCACCAGCCAGGTTTTAAGGGATAAGAGGCAACATCTTTTTTCTAAAAATGTTCCATGTATAAGTTGGCGATAATAGGGGATAGCAGAGATCCCATTGCGACACTTGATACTTGTTCATAGAATTCCCCTTGAAAGTTGAAGAACATGGAGCATAGGCAAATCTCCGCAAGCTTGGCTGTTTTAGGATCGGTGACATCTTTAATGACTTGGATTGCCTCATCTAAAGGAATATTTGTGAAGAGTGATACCACATCAAAAATAACCAAGATGTTGTTTTCTTCAACCTTTTGATTCTTAATGAGCTTGACAAAATCGCTCGAGTCTTTAATGAAAGAGTTAGTATTTCCAACGAGAGGTTTAAGGATCTTAGCAACATATTTTTCCAACTCATAGGTGGGGGACCTTATGGTATTAACAATCGGTCTTAGGGGGATTCCTTCTTTATGAATTTTGGGTAATCCATAAATTCTTGGCATGACCTCAAAAGACGGGGTCAACTTCTTTTTTAGCTTGTCATCCAACCCTGGATTTTTTGTTTCTTTATTGACTTCTCTTAATACCTTGGGCATGGGGTTGTAGTTAAGCTTCTTGTAGCTACTACAATATAGATGTTCATTCATTTTCCTAATATAATCATCCTTATCTAGAATGATGGAAGCACCTCCCTTGTCGGCTTTAAGAACCACAATGTTCTCATTATTGTGAAGAGCCTTGAGAGAAAAAGAACTCTTCCTTACTTAGGTTTCTTTTGGGAATTCTGGCTTTTTTCAGAATCAGGGAGCATTCTTGTCTCAATGCTTCTTTATCATCAAGTGTTAAACCTCTAATCCGTTCCTCGATGCTGCACAAAATTCTTTCGTTTGGGATGCCTTTGGGAGCAACTGCAAATCCTAAACCCTTACTGAGAATCTTATTGGAATCTGAACTAACTCTACATAGGATAAGTTAACAACTTTTTTACTTTTGGTAGGTGGGTTATGTTCATGTTTCTTAATGGCATCATTATATAAATTATTATTGGAATCTGTATCCATCTTAGGAGAATTCATTGTATTATCTTTTTTAGCGTGGACCGTGTTTGTTGAAGCATAATTACTGGAGCATCACTTGTCATTTGAGTCACTCTTCTTACCAATTTCAAGATGCGGAGATTGTTGTATACTATCAACGAGGAGCTGGCTTCAACATGTGTTGGTGCTATCGTAATTTTTGACCGGAATATCAACCCGGATGTTATCAGGGCTGCTAATGATTAATGAAACCTCAGCATCGTTATTCATAACCGAAATATGCTCTTCCTTGTGTAAATATGGGGCGGACCCATCGTTTTCCTGCGTAAGGTTGACTGTTGAAACAACAACACCCAATTCACTCAATTTCTGTGAAAGGTTGACTATTGAAACTGCATCACCCATCTCACTAGTAATGCTCCATGGCGTATGTTCTTCAGCCACAGGTTCTAAGGTATATAAATCTGCAGGTTTTTTGCCGTGACCAGAATTAACATTACATAGTGTTGGAAACATCATCCTGGGAGAAGAAGCATACTTCCTGAGAGAAAGAAGATCTTTTGTTTTGTACTGAATTGACTTCATAGTGAAATTGTTTACACCTGTTTTCATTGAGCGTTCATTGATGCAAGTTATGAACAAACCGTAACTGCTGTTGTCACAGTTTTCAGAACACACCTCAACCACGGTGTCGTGAGTCTTGCATGCTTTTGCGTTTACACTGTCAACGTAATCAGAACTGATTTCATATGTGTTCTTGCATGCTTCTGTGTTTACACTGTCAGTGTAATCGAAATTGATGTCATATGCATTCTCTTGCTGAGAGTTGTTACTTTCCGCAACACCGGAGTTGTATTCTAGTGTTAGACCAGAACCCCCAATCCCGTTAACGTTCTAACAGGAATGCAGACTATCTGTCAACGAACTTTTGTTGGTGCTATAAAAAATGCTTCTCCTACTTGTTCCAACGAACCTCTGTACCCGCCAATCTACAATTGAACTAGACTGAAAATCACCAGCGCTCGAAACATGGATGTCACTACAGGCCAATTTCTTTATTTTATCCAATTTCTTAGCATGTCTTCTACTTGCCAACTGACCCTCTCTTTCAGTGTTAATAGCAGCATTAGCATCAATTATTTTCCATAGATCGGACCTTATTGAATTAGATAATTTTAAATGCAGAGAGATGGCTGAGCAACCAATTTTTTCTAACAAAGCACGGGTCCTCCTGGTCTCTACATGAATCAAGTTAAAACTTAATTTTAAAAAATAATTGTTATATCTTCGAAGGTGAGAGATAGGTTTAATACGAGCGAAAGGTGGAATCAGATTGTTGTCACGACATTCTTTAAGAAATTTCAGGTCTGCTGCCCTTTTTCTCAATCTTCATTCTAGTTTTTTCGAGATAAAAAATCTCTTCCAAAGAATCCCCTCCGTGTAGGGACACAATTTTGGTTTTTAAACTCATGTGGTGATCATTTTTTAAAGATCTTATCGGATTATCCACAGTACTAAGGAACAAGTGTCGACGTTTCGAATCCCAATGGGGATCCATCATCAGGACTTTCTTGAATGAAGAAATTGAGAGAAAAGACTCAGACCATTAATAGAGGTAGATTTCTTGTAAAGAGCCGACCAAAGTTTACAATTTTATATTTTTAATATTTTTAATATATTTCTAATTAAATAAATTTAATTTATTATGGTTAATAATCCAAGATTTAAGGTTCACTTTTAATTTTAAAATTTTATTTTAATCACTAATAGATTATTAAGTTAAATTCACCATTTTAATTTTAATTTTAATAATAAGTATAGTATAATTCTTATGTCTATTATTTGCTATATTGAATAGTATCAAAATTGGTTATTTTTAATAGTAACAAAATTGGTTATTTTAGTTTATAAAAGAAATATTAAATTTAATATGGGACTTATACTAGGTTAAAAATCCATATAAAATATATTAAGCTTTATTTTAATTTTTAATTTTTTAATTAATTATGTTATTTATAAAATACTAACTAATCTTTATTGTCTAGGATTAACTATTAGTTAATTTAATTTAAAGATATATTTCATATATTATAATTTAATTAAGCTCTTAATAAAATATAAATATATAATTGAATTTAAAAAATATATATTTAGTTTATTAAATATATCTTTTTAATTTATTATATATTTAATTTTAAGGAATATATTTAAGTAAAGGAAGTAAATTTTAAGATTTATTTTTATTTTTATTAAGAGTATTAATTAGTTAAGCTCATTTTAATTAACTAGTTAACTTATTATGCCAGGGAAAAAAAAATTTAGGTTAGGGAAATTTTTTTAAGGGAATATAGTATAAAATCCTAATAATTATTGATTAATTAATTAATTTTTATTTTAACCAAATAAAAATTAATTAATAGGGATAATTATTAGAATTTTAATTTATTAAAACTAAATTAGAATCCAGAGGAGGAGGAACATACCTGGGGTTATATACCTGAAAACTATACCTCAGCAGAGGGTGTTTTGGAGGAACATATTTTCTGAAGAAGAGGTCTCCAAGTGTCACTAATTTCAACTCCCCCATCCCTATTAAGATTATCTGGATGCTTTATAATCTCAAGGGCCTCTCTTATTTTTCTTCTTTGATAGTGTTCTTCTCTCGCAATGATCCTTGCATCTTCCAGGCGTACTTGATGTTTGGTTTTCGAGGAGTATTCTGCAAGGACTGAGGTGCGCAATCGTTCATACCTGATATCAACTCCATGCTCCTTAAGTCTTTTCTGAAGTGAATGCTCAGTCTCACCGATATAACTTTTCCCGCATGAACATTCAATCTTGTACACTCCTTTAAGTTGTTTAGGGTTTATGCCATCCTTAACTGATCACATCTTTTGCCTAATAGTCCCTAATGTTGAAAATTGAGCGAAAATATCGTTCAATTTAACCATTAAGCGAAAATATCATTCATGTAATCATTATGCATCACATACATTGTAATTTAGATACTACAATAATAGACATTAAACATGACCATAAAACTATGGTTTTAAATCAGGAATTTAGTAACTATACATGGCATATAAATATACAAATTAACATGAGATTAAGAACTTATCTACTAATGAAAATACAACTAGTTGTGGGCTTTCCAGGTTCATTATAGCCATATACCTGGTGGTTCTTAAGCTCAACCATCGGTCACCCCCAAGTTGGGACAACAAATCCAAAGGAAAAAGTAATAAAACCAAAATGAAACCCTAGTCGAGGCACCAAACCCAAAAACCTCAATGTCCAAATGCAAGCTCACATTCCCCATACCAGAACCAAAGTGGCATAGCTCGAGTCTATGCCACAATCCCTCGAATCACCAAGGTCCTGAGATCCAACACAGGGGCTCACATCATAAATAGGATGCATCCCAATGATATGGGTAATTGAATAACCACATCTCATGCATTCTTAGAGTCCAACCTAGGACACTAGCTAATGAGTAATCAATTGAATGAAGAAGTAAATGAATAATCCTCCTAAAAAAAAACTACACTTATTTATATATGAATGGATCTAGCTTTCAATGCAACATCCTCTAGAACCCACGTGGGTTCCAAGTACACTTTTCACCAAAAATACCCAAAAATTTCCTTTTTTCATGGAGTTGTGTCCCCCACACTCTTTTTCTAGAGTGGGCTTTGTAGCCGAGTAGTAGTCGACCTTATTTTATTTATATGGTAATATGTAAAAATTTACAATATTGGGCATGATGGCCTCAAAAAACATGGCTAAAAGTAAAAACATGGGCATGCAGGACACATAACAAAACATCTGGCACACCATCCTAAGAGTCAAGGGTATATGGCTCAACAACTTAATATCAAAAGTACATAATTTTACATTGTCAAAACAGGTGGGGGTATTACATCTCTACCCCACTTATTTTATGCTTTGTCCTTGGTGCACTGTATATACGAATATACAAACATATACAATATATCAATAAAAAAGGTGAGGGTATTTTTCTATCTTGGCTTCTTCTTTCTCCAAGTTCACATCGTCGGGATTGACCATGGTCCATTGTACCCTTTCCATGACTATGGCTCGATTCTAGAGCACCTTTACCTTGATGTCTAATATTTGTGCCAATTGAACCTGGAATTCTCCCTCGGGATCCACCTAAATCATTTTCAAATCAATACCATGATTAGTTCCAGTGGAATATTTCTTAAGCAAAAAAACATGAAAAACATCAAGAATATGCAGAGATGCAGGTAATTCAAGCCTATATGTAATGGGGCTAATCCTCTCTACGATCTCAAATGTACCACAATATATAGTTTCTAACTTGGCACAGCTTCCCAATTTGAACGAGATTTTATTTTCTTTTACTTTCAAGGATACATTTTCCCTACCTTTAAATTCCCTATTTGTTGTGTTCTTGTCTGCGTAAATTTTTCTGCCTATCTTGGGTAGCATTCAATTTTTTCTTGATTTTAACCATCTTCTCTTCTATTTCTTTGAGATGTTCATGACCCATGATAATTATATCCATTGGATTACTCTAAATCATGGTAGTATTACATTTTTGTCTTAAAAATACTTAAACAGGATAATTTTTAAATGATGTCCGGTACACGTTAATACATGTAAATTCCACCAAATTGAGGTAGTCCTCCCACATGGATGGTTTATCCATCATGTAAATTCATAAATTATCTTCAATTATTTGATTTACCTGATCAGTCTTTCCATTTGACTCAGGATGATATGTTATACTAAAGTTTAAATTGGTACACAATCCTTTAAATAAATCGATCAAAAAACTAGATGTTGATTTTGGATCTTTATCTAAAATTAATGTCTTAGGTAATCTATGAAACTTGTCAATTTCCCGCATATAAATGTATGCAATATTTTCTCCTTTATGTGCTAATTTTACCAAAATAATATGAGAGAACTTCACGATATTTTCCACAACCACCATTATAGAGTCATGCCCTTTCATAGTTATGGGGAAAATGCTAATAAAATTAATTAATACCACCTCCCACTTCCACTTAGGAATCTAAATTGGCTGAAGTAAATTAGTTGGGTGTTTATGCTTGTCTTTCCCTTGATGGAACTCCATATAGCTGGATATATAATTAACCACTTATTTTTTTAATCCCACCCAATAAAATTATTTCTTGACTATTGTCCAAGTTTTCTAGTACCCTAGGCGACCAACATATGACACCCTATGTAGTTCCTCTATAAGTATTTCTTTCATATTTGGCACATATGGCACATAAGTTCTGACTTTATATAAAATAATATGATCTTCACCAAGTCAAAAATCCTGGTATTTTGGCTGCATTATACTTTGTTATAGCTATTTTTAATCGACATATATTGTTGGTCTATATTTCTAGCCTACAGAATAATTCCCATTAAATCTATTTCTTAGCTGCTAATTATTGTGGAATGCACAACATGCACCTTTAGGATGAGTGCATCAACCACTTAATTTTACATTCCCTTGATATATTTAATTTCAAAATCATATTTTTCTAGAAATTACAACCACTTGATTTTCCAGGAATTTAAATTTGGTTTCTCGAATAAATGTCATAACCCATAATGATAGGTCTACAATTTGAATGTTCTGGCCATGATATAATTCCACCACATTTTAAGTCCGTGAATAATAGCTAAAATATCATGTTCATGGGAATCATAATTATTCTTGTGCTCTTTTAATTTTATATACTAGTAGCAGATTACTTGCAAATTTTGCACGAGCACACCACCCAATCCTTCTTTACACACATGTGGGAAGAAAATAAAATCTGCATTAAAATCAGAAATATTTTGATGCATGATATATCGTAATTCAAGCTTTAAAATTTTCTAAATATGCTTCACACTCAATTGGCCAATCAAATTTTACACCTTTTTTATACAATGAAGTAATAGAATATGTTATTCTGGAAAAACCTTCAATGAATCTGCTGTAATACCCAGCTATGCCCATAAAATACTTAACATTTGTAACATTTTTCGAAGTTATCCATTCTCTAACAACCTTAAATCACTTCAGGACTATTTTTATTCCATCCTCTAAAATAATATGACTCAAATATTGGATCTTTCTTTGGTAAAATAAACATTTACTCAACTTAGCATACAAATGATGCTTCCTAAGTACCTGTACAACGAATTTCAAATGTTGTTGAAGTTCCTCTTTAGATTTAGATTATATTAAAATTTCATCAAGAAAAATGATGACAAATTTATCTAGATATTTTTTGAAGATTCTATTCAATAAAGTCATAAAAACTCATGGTGCATTAGATAATATGAAAGTTAAGAAAAAGAACTCATAGTGCCCACAACAAGTCTAAAACATTGTTTTACTGATATCTTCTTCTTTAATCTGCAACCGATGATACCCAAATCTTAAATTGATTTTAGAAAATATTTTTTCCCCACGTAGTTGATCGAAGAGATCATCAATTATTTGAAATGGGTATTTATTTTTAATAGTAAATTTATTTAATTTCATAAATCAACACACAACTGCAATGTACCATATTTATATTTAACAAAAATAACCAGAGCTCCTCATGGTGATACACTGGGGCATATGTATATATATCTCTTCTTCATCCATTCTTCAATATCATATGCAATTCCTTAAGCTCTGGATTAGCTATCATGTACAATGCTTTAGATATTGGAACAACTCCTAGAACCACGTCAATAGAAAAGTAAATCTCCCTCTTTGGAACTAATTTGGATATTTCTACAATTACATTATCAAATTCCTGAAGAACTAGGTAATATTCCATATTAATTTTTTCATCCATATTTGATTCTTTCAAATGAATTGTAAGGATCTTACATCCTTTCTCAAAATGATTTTGTTGGAAATATGATGCAATATGTTGTCCTTGATGGAAACCTACTTGATGAGTTGCCTTTTGATAGCAACCTATTTATTAAATATGTAAAAATGATGTTTCTACACGTTAGTTCAGATGTGACAGATAAAGGAATCCAGTAAGTTCCAGAGAAATGAAACAAGAAATATTTCTCAATGTATACACAGGTTTGATGAAGGAAACCTGCTTATGGAGGCAATGTATTATACGCTACTTTTATGAAGGCAACCCGTGCATACATCCAGAATTATTATATATGCAGTTTTTATGAAGAGAAGTTGCGTATACACGCGGGGACGAAGAAGAAAAGTCACATATTCCTTTTGCACTCTAAAATTATGATACCAAGGGGCATTACCATGGTAGTAGCCCACAGTATTGAGCGTTGTGTCACCTATTTGATCCTGTCCAAGAATACCATCGGCAGTTGTGTGGTTTTGACTCATGGTATTGGTAAAGGCTAAATCTATATAAGGAGAAGAAGATCATAGCGCAAAGTGTGCATATGTCTGGGTATTGAATGAATAATTCACTCTGAAGTATATCTGCATGGAATGGGTTACAGTTTATTGATAGATTTGAATTAATAATTCACCTATGAATACAATGATGGATCAAGATCTCTAGACCTAAAATGACTATGTATTTTCTAGATCTGTTTATGGAATGCCTAGATCTGTGATCTGGCGAATGTTTGTTGAAGTGAAGGGTAAGATCTGAGCTGATTATTTAATCTAAAGAGCTACGCAGTCCTGAAATAGTTACAGATCTATACACAAGTTTGTCTCTGTAAAAGCACGTATATACACAAGTTTGTTTCAGAAAAAGAGCGTATGGAATCTAGGGTTTTGCTGAAGTATGCGGAAGGAAATTTCTGATCTATTTTGCTGTATTACTGTTGTCTGTCAATGATGTCTTTATACATATCTGAGTTGTTTGAATACTGATTATGCTGCTAGTTGATTATGATTAAAGATCAGTGGTTGGTTGGTTGATTGATGATTCAATGAATGAATTGATGGGGTTATAAGTTTCAGTTCGATGTATATTATTTGAGCTTAAATGTGTGGAGTGAGTCTAGTCTAAAAATATAATGAAAAGAGGCCTACAAGTTGTGTTGTGTGGAAGCTGTTGGATCTAGTGTGAAAATTGATGAAACATGGTCCGCGATGGTGCTGAGGGTTGAAGCCTTCAGTGAGGGGGTTGTATCTCCCTTCCAATGGTTGCTGGTAAATGATATCAGGGGGTACTAGCTCCCTTCTAGGAGTGGCTAGTAAATGAGAAGCAGGGGTTTGTAGCTCACTTCCAGTAGTGGCTGGTAAACGAGATCAGGGGGTTGTAGCTCCCTTCCAATAGTAGCTGGAGAACAAGAGAAGGTTGCAACCTTTTGCAGGTGGGTGACTGCGTGCTAGTATGAGTCTGCACCAGTACAATATTGTAAGCAGTTCTCTTTATAATAAATATTGAAGACAGAGATGAAAATAGTGGTGGTTTTCTCCCGAATTGGGTTTCCACCTTAAATCCTGGTGTTCATGTGTGTTGCTTATATGTGATGATTTATTTTGTCCTTACTGCACATGCTTATTGCTTACTAAACATCTGATGAATGAATGATGCATTGATATAATTAAATAATTATATGCATAATAAGATCTCTGGTCATACGCAATTTTTCTTAAGGATATTCACGTGTATACGTGAGTTGGGTTCATTAAAGTTGCGTATGGAATTTAGTAGAGAAAAAGTAAAAGTTTTCAGTAAGCTCTAAATACTGATTCACCCCCCCCCGCCCCCCCCTCTCAGTATTTTTCCCAACAATTGGTATCAGATCAGGCCCTTCAGAAGAAGCTTGATTGCTTGAAGGATATCTGGCGCAATGGGAAGTCATGACGGAGTATTTTATATCAAGCCACCATTGTTCAATGGAAGTAATATATTATTCTGGAAGATATGAACTAGAGATTATTTTCAAAGTCTTGGAGAAAATGTATGGGAAATTGTGGAAGGAGGTTACCAGTATCCAGCAAGTGTTCCTACAGATGCAGCAGAAAGAAAGAGATATGAAATCAATGCAAAAACTGTCAATGCTTTATTAGGAAGCTTGTTAGAAACAGAATTTGTCAAAGTTATGCAGCTCAATTCAGCAAAGGAAATATGGGACAAGATCGTTCAGAGCTATGAAGGTGATGCAAAGGTAAAAAGTGCCAAACTTCAAACTCTTAGAAAGCAATATGAAAATTTCAGAATGCATGATGATGAAAGTATTGCACTTGTATTCCTAAGATTATATGAGATTGTGAATTCTATGAGGAATATGGGTGAAGATATAAAAGACTCAACTTTAGTAGAAAAGATATTGAGATCTCTAACTCCAAAGTTTGAGTCAAAAGTGTCAGCTATTGAAGAAAAGCAAGGTCTGCAAACTCTTACTGCTATTCAACTACATGGTATCCTGACTGCTTTTGAAATGAGAAGAGGAGGTCCCTCATAAGTCATAGAAGCTGCCTTTAAGGTATGTGCAAAAGGAAAATAAAAGGAAATTGTCAAGGAATCAAGTTATATATCAGAAGAAGAAGAAGTAAATTTTGTGAGAAGACTTCAACCAGGTACTTAAAGATTCAAAGATAAGCTTCCCTTCAAGTGTTTTTCTTGTGGAAGAGTTGGTAATTATGCTGCTAAATGTCCTTATAAATAAAATACTGATAAAAGGAAACAATTTGAAAAAGGAATGTTATGAATATAATTCATAACGAATATAAAAAATATAATTATTAAATAGTCAATTAAGGATTATGTAAGTAGTCATTAAGTTAGTGAAAGGGCATGTCTAAGAGACATGCCTAGTCATGAAAGGTCACCTGTGTAGGTATATAAGCAGGGCCTCATTGTAACATTTTATCATCTATCTTTCTTATATCTTTTATAATATAATATTTGTATCCTCATGGATATCTTTGTATTCCAAGTGTTCTGGAGTATTTAACTTGAGAAGGAACTTTGTTCGCTTCATTTGATATCAAAGCAGTCGATCTTCTGGCTGCTCATCGCTGCACAGAGCTACGCTCCATGATCTAGGTCTTTGACCGTAAAAATCGTCAACCTTGTTGCCGTCGTGACTGAAGCATTCGCTACAAATTTTGGAGTTCTCCATTGCTGAGTTTGTCAGAGGCCTTTGGCCATAATAAAAAATTGAAAATAAAAAGGAAGAAATATATATAATATATATATATTAATAAAAAAAAATAAAAGAGAGAAGGAAAGTTAACATAAAGGAGGAAATAAATTAAAAGGAAAAAAAAATATTTAAAAGAAAATAGTTCCAAAAGAAAAGAAAAAAAGAAAAGAAAAAATAGATATATATAAAGAAGTACATATACGTACATAAAAAGACAAATTAAAATTAAAAAGGAAAAATAAATAAGGAAGAGTAGGTAAGGTTATTTTGATTATTCTTTCAGTGGTTTACAAACTCGTGGTTTTGGAAGCCCATGGTATTTTTCCCATGGTATTTGCAAGGTAAAATAAGAAGTAAAGGAATAAAAAATCTCTTGTGAATGGTAAGTTTACTTTTATGTGGAGAAATACACATAAATGGACATATATTTTATAGGTGAATATATGTGAATAGCCACGTTTCACTAGGGTTGTAACCTTTCAACAAAAAAAAGAGTTAAAAAAAAATCAATTGTTAAAAGAATATATATATATATATATATATATATAATTAAAATTATTTGATTAATTAAATTATTAAAAAAAAAATGAAGGAATAATAACCTCATTAAAAAGAATAAGAGAAAGTTAGGAAGGGTTACCTTAAAAACCCTAAAAACTTAATTCAACAGACAAAATGAAATCAATCATTGATGAAAAGGAAATTAAATCCAATTCGGAAAGGAAAGAAGGAAGATTTCCTCAAAATTTTAGTATTTTAACAAATACAAGATGAAGAAATTATTATCCATAAAACTTTGAGGACAAAGTTCTGAAGGAAGGGCCAATTCATAACAAGTAAATATATAAAATTTGATATATTAAATTGTGACGAAAGCAAATGACGAAAACGATGCATGATTGAACTGAAGAAAAGTGTCAACTATAAGCTTTGAGGACAAAGATTTTGAAGGAAGGGGCAATGTTATGAATATAATTCACAACGAATATAACAAATATAATTATTAAATAGTCAATTAAGGATTATGTAAGTAGTCATCAAGTTAGTGAAAGGGCATGTCTAAGAGACATGTCCAATCATGAAAGGTCACCTGCATAGGTATATAAGCAGGGCCTCATTGTAACATTTTATCATCTATCTATCTCATATCTTTTATAATATAATATTTGTCTCCTCATGGATATCTTTGTATTCCAAGTGTTATGGAGTATTTAACTTGAGAAGGAACTTTGTTTGCTTCAAGGAAGGAGTTATTATACAAATGAAGATAATGATGGATTTTTAAATGAAGAAGAAGATTCTGATCAAGATCTGAAAGTACTCACGGCATGTACCATGAATGATGATAATTCCTTAAAATAAAGGGATCTAATTATTGAAGAATTGCATAGATCAAGAAATAAAGGATGCTTTCATGGATGTTGTTTCTATTGTAACTCATTTGGCCATAAGGTCACTGATTGTAGGTTAAGTATGATGAACAGATCTGAGAAGTTCCAGCACACAATAAGAAATTACAAGCAAAGTTGGAAAAAGAAGAAGCACCGGCCAAAAATGTAGGGAATATTGACCCTACTGTAGTCATCTGTTTCTAAATTTTTCTTCTCATAATGACTGCAGGAGTGATGTGAGATGCATTATAGGAATCAGTAATGTATCATCACAGGGGGAGAAATATATGGTTATTCCCATGGTTGGTTTGGTAATTCTGGTTGTGTTTATTTCTAACAGTTCATCTAATGTGACAACTGAGGACAGGTAAAAAATGTATAAATTTAAGAGGAGATGGAGTTGTGAAAGTTTTAGTATTTCACTTTCTATATGCGAGTTTAATGAACTAAAGCTACTTATACACGCAAGTTCTAGTAGTGACAGTTGAGTATGTTTTCTCTGATAAGAAAAACAGTGAGGCAAACTCAAGAATAGTTTCTGACATGCTGTTGACAGTAATAAATTTCTTGATTTGATGTTTATTATTATATCTGCTGATATGATGTTAAGTTTTGATTATCTACTTTATGAATATGATTTGATGAATTGGTTGGTGAAGGTGTTCAGGATGCTCAAGCTTAGGGGAGCATTAGCCTTGCTGTGAATAATTCATTATTGGCATTATGATGGTTCTGAAATATGATCTCTCTCTTGAGGTCTTTTGGTTTTGGTTATAAAAAGTCATATCTGTAATTTGCTGAAAAGGTCATGTTCAGACCTATGATGTAAAATTGTTATATTCAGTCATGTAAGGACTTGTTCAAATTTGTAAACCCACTTGGTTGGGTAGCTGATTCAAATATGTAATTCCACTTGGTTGGATCATTGATGTAAGTATGAGTCCTTGGTGAGAGGAAAGGTCATACTCAGTTGAGTTATAGAGTCATGTACTTCATTGAAAAATATGTCTGAAGATTCAGCATGAACTCAGGGGGAGCATGGTCAATTCAGTGCACATCAGATTTGTAGAGCTCTTCTTTATACAAGGAAAGAGAAACCTTGTTTCGGTATTGATCTGCCTTTTGCCCTTGATGTCAAAGGGGGGGATTATTTTGGTGTTTAAATAATGGTTATGATTAATGTATCTATCTGTTGTGGTGATCAAACACCATCATGGTTTCCATCAAATTCAAAGGGGGATATTGTTGGCAATATGATGCAATATTTTGTCCTTGATAGCAACCTACTTGATGAAGTTGTCCTTGACGAAAACCTACTTGATGAGTTGCCTTTTTTATAACAACCTATTTATTAAGGATGTAAAAAATATGTTTCTACAGGTTAGTTCAGATGTGACAGAGAAAGGAATTCCAGTAAGTTCCAGAGAAATGAAACAAGAAATATTTCTCAATGTATAAGCAGGTTTGATGAAGGAAACCCGCATATGGAGGTAATGTATATGCTACTTTTATGAAGGCAACCTGCGTATACATTAGAATTAGTATATACATAGTTTTTATGAAGAGAAGTCGCGTATACATGCGGGGACAAAGAAGAAAAGTCACATATGCATTTTGTGCTCTAAAATTATGATACCAAGGGGCATTACCATGGTATTAGCCCATAGTATTGAGTGTTGTGTCGTCTATTTGATCCCGTCCAAGAATACCATCGGTAGTTGTGTGGTTTTGACTCATGGTATTGGTAAAGGCTAAATCTATATATGGAGAAGAAGATCATAGTGAAAAGTGTGCATATGTCTGGGTATTGAATGAATACTTCACTCTAAAGTATATCTGCATGGAATGGGTTATAGTTTATTGATAGATCTGAATTAATAATGTACCAATGAATACAATGATGGATCAATATCTATAGACCTTAAATGACTATGTATTTTCTAGATCTGTTTATGGAATGCCTAGATCTGTGATCTGGCGAATGTTTGCTGAAGTGAAGGGTAAGATCTAAGCTGATTATTTAATCTAAAGAGATGCAAAGTCCTGAAATAGTTGCAGATCTATACGCAGGTTTGTCTCTGTAAAAGCGCATATATACACAGGTTCATTTCAGAAAAAGCGCGTACGGAATCTTGGGTTTTGCTGAAGTATGCGGAAGGATTACTGTTGTCTGTCAATGATGTCTTCATATAGATCTAGGTTGTTTGAATACTGATTATGATGCTAGTTGATTATGATTAAAGATCAGTGGTTGGTTGGTTGATTGATAATTCAATGAATGAATTGATGGGGTTATAAGTTTCAGTTTGATGTATTTTATTTGAGCTTAAATGTGTGGAGTGGGTCCAGTCTGAAAATATGATGAAAATAGGCCTACAAGTTGTGTTGTGTGGAAGCTGTTGGATCTAGTGTGAAAATTGATGAAACGTGGTCCGCGGTGTTGCCGAGGGTCAAAGACTTCAGTGAGGGGGTTGTAGCTACCTTCTAGTGGTTGTTGGTAATTGAGATTAGGGGGTAGTAGCTCCCTTCTAGGAGTGGCTGGTAAATGAGAACCAGGGGGTTGTAGCTCCCTTCTAGTAGTGGCTGGTAAACGAGATCAGGGGGTTGGAGCTCCCTTCCAGTAGTAGCTGGAGAACGAGAGAAGGTTGCAGCCTTCTGCATGTCGGTGCCTGCATGCTAGTATGAGTCTGCGCCACTACAAGATTGTAAGTAGTTCTCTTTATAATAAATATTGAAGACAAAGACGACAGCAGTGGTGGTTTTCTCTCGAATTGGGTTTCCACCTTAAATCTTGGTGTTCATGTGTGTTGCTTATATGTGATGATTTATTCTGTTCTTACAACACATGCTTACTACTTACTAAACATCTGATGAATGAATGATGCACTGATCTAAGTAAAGAATTATACACATAATAAGATCTTTGGTCATACAAAAGTTTTCTTAAGGATATCCGCGTGTATACACGAGTTGGGTTCATTAAAGTTGTGTATGGAATTTAGTAAAGAAAAAGTAAAAGTTTTCAGTAAGCTCTAAATACTGATTCACCCCTCCCCCTCTCAGTATTTTTCCCAACAGCTTTTCGAATAGGATGGCTAATATCTCTCTGATGGATATCGACCTAGGAATTCTTTGGACCTAATTCTGTTGTTCCTCATCATTAATATAGTTAAAATTCTTGTTGTAGTAATAAATTATTACATGGTGCTTCTCCAATCCATTCATTCCAATTAAATAATAATATGTACCCAACGAAATACATCCAATTCAATTTTTGTTCCCATTCCATTAATCTCAATTAGGTATTCTGTAATTAATTTTGTAACCTTTCTCTTCATACTTGTAGCTAGATATAGTAACAAAGTCTTGGAATATTTAATATTCTTAAAATTATTTTTTTCAACAAGAGCCACATTAATATAATCGTGGTTGGCTTCATAATCAATTAAAATAATAATGGACTAACTGTTTAGCTTATATTCAAATTATATCATACATGCTTTATTTTCAACTTGCCTATTATCCAAAGTTGCCTAAATTATTGACATACCTCTTCCCACATCATCCACAATAGTTTTCACTTGCATGTTGTGTAGAATCCTCATTTTCTTTTCCTTATAAGGACTATTTTTGAACCAACGGTCTCCTTTATAACCTGAACATTTAACAAGTGGAAGCGAGAGATTCTTGCTTGAAGTATCACACCCTTTTGCCTGGTTAGAAGCTTGGGTTGTCTTTTGGCCTTCCTGAAAATTATTCTTAAATGGAAAGCGTTTTCAAACCAAATGTATTCTTGTCCTCCTCCTATAATTTTTATCTTTCCTCATGGCTACCTCCAAGGTTTTAGGTTCATTATATTCCATCTTATAAACATAAAAGGATGGAATTCCATTGATGTATGTTTGTATTTTAATATTTTAATCTTTAGTAAAATGTACATACCTCAATAAGTCAACAAATTTCTTACCATCTTCTTCCATGCTCATGTGTCCCAATTGAAGATCAAAGAATTCTTACAATTTTCTCTCATAGTAACATTATGATAAGTAATTACTTTGGAAATATTCTTTAAATTTTCTCTTAGTGATATGCCTTTTGTCAAATTTCTTAACTACCTTGAGTTTCTCCCCACCAGAGATTATCCTTTCCCTTCAGATGATATATGACAACTTTGGATTCCAATTTTGGAGAGTAATTATATAGTTGAAGATATTTTCTCATCTTAAGTATCCATACTTAATACTCCTCTCTTTTCTTGTTATATCCATTAATGGTGGGAGGTTTTATTGTCCTTAGTTCTCCTTCCAAATTTTCCTTGTCTAATTTTCTACTCGACTATTGGGGGTAAAGGAGGAGATCACCATGGAGAATAGATATAATATTAAAAATACTACTAATTCCAAATATAAGAATAAATTATGGGATGTTGAGGAGATAGAGGGGAAAGGAAGCTAAGGTACTATAAGGAGATGATCAACCCCAATATCACTAACCATAATTATCTTTCTACCTTGACTAGTGATAAGAATAAAATGAACATTTCAAATATAAGAACGAAATCCCTTGAGCTTTGAAGTGAAAGAAGGCACTGGTTTATTCCAAAAACACCTTGGGATGAAAGAAGTAGTCAACTGTGTGACACTAAGAGGATTGAATATGAAAATCACTTTCTCTTAGATTTCTTGATTCTTACTCACATCTATTCTCATTTCCAAAACATCTGCTACAATACCAACCTTCTTGACTTGTTCAATAAAAAAAATATAGTGATCTAAAAAGGCTTCTTTCTCTTCTATTTGATGATAGACATAAAATATTAAAACTTATCTATTAATCTCTTACTTTCTTGAGGTTTGATAAATCTCATTGGTCTCAATGGACATTCATAATCATCCTCATCATCATGATCATCACATGGCCCTTGTATATATATATATATATATATATATATATATATATATATATATATATTGTATGTATATATATTGTTGACACCTAATCCTAGGGATTGGGAAAATTTTCAATATAATGTAAATACAAAATAAGGAAGTTGAAGAGACACTGGGAGATGAATGCCAAAAGTCTCACCTCCATGTATATATTCGTATGCATCCTTAATGAATGACAAGTCGATTTTTTGGTGGAGTTACCTCTTGGCCTAACATGGTATCAAAGAATGCTCTATTTATAGCATGCTTGCCCTTGTAAGTCCCTCCTGCTCCTGGCAGACCTGCCCCTCTGCCTGATCCTAGCAGAATTGTCCCCCTGCCCACTGTAATTACTATTCTCCCTACTCCCCCACTACACATTCCTCTATTAATTCATTAAATAGTCAACATAAAGTGTTATTCTTGACGCATTCATGAGTTACCTCCCTTAGTCTCGACAGTGCTTCATATCACTCGCGTTAAGTATTTATGAGGAACCATTCTACGTCAGACTCCGCATAGGTCCATACACACTCTGCTTTTGTTACAATGGCCTTCCGTCATAAATTTTGGACTCTCCATACCTCTATGCTCGACCTCCCATTATTGCGCTCAGCCTTGGTGTTGTATGTTTCCCTCCATTAGCACAGTTCACACCTTGGCCTCCATAAGAAAAATTCACCTGCTCCTCTATAGACCTGCTCCTGTACGTAATACGCTCGATGCTCGACGCTATCCCGTGACATATTTCACCTCCCACACCATTGTCCCTTGGCGCTCAACCCTCCCATTGCACCCTCACCCTCACACTTCTTAGACACTACACATTTGGCCCTTGGTGCTCGACCTTACACTGGCTTGGCCTCTTGTCCAAATCAACTCATCCCTCTGTCCACACCTAATGTGAACCACAAATTAGTTCACCCCTCCCCCAGATCACTCCTCCCCCAGTTTTTCCCTCCACCAAATGAGCCCTCCCTCAGTGAAGCCCTCCCCTAGTTAACACGTCTACATTTTTTTAAGTTCCAATTTTTTTTTTACAAAATAAAATTAATTGTAGATTTTTTTTTTTACCACCAAAATTGCATTTTTTAAAGTAGCAGTAGAGGGATTTAAAAAAAAAAATTTCATTAACTCATATCCATTATGGGAGTTGTTCTCTCTAGCAAGGAGAAATATCCCGAATGGTCAATGAATATTAAACACACACTCATTTTTAATGAGTTGTGAAAAGGAAACTATGAAGGAGAAGGAGAAAATGCACCTGTAAAGCCTACAACAAACAAGGAGATCACCATTTGGGACATTAAAAATAGCAAGGCATATTATTTGATTGCAGCATCTATAAATGAAGAGGCGAGTCACCATATTACACCATTTTGAAATTCTTATGAAGCCTTGAAGAAGTTGAAAGAACTCTCTGACTCATTCAGAACTTCAAGTTGTTTAGTTGATGATTAAACTATCCAATCTTGAATTGAAAAATGATGACCCTCTTGATTTATCATCAAAAGTAAGGTCTATTTACATGACATTAAAAACATTGGCGTTGAAATTTACATACCTCTCATATCTTATGTGAAGGAATTATATTCCACTTACTCACATTATCTTCAGTCATTGCAAGCAAGTGGAAACCTCAAGGAGATTACCTTTAACTCCCTTGATAAAAAAATTGTAGAGAGAGAGAAGGATTTTGGGAAGAAGAAAACTCCTAAAAATTCTTAAGAAGTTTGTATGTCTTGAAAATACAGAGAAGAATAATGCTCAAGATTATTATAGAGGGAGAATTGGTTGAAGAGGCCAAGCAATAAGAAATTTCAGAGGCAGGGGTGGTAGACAAGCTCAAAGTGAAATGTCTGATCTTCATTGCATACATTGCAATAGAGATCGAAATGATGCATCCACAAGTAAGTTGCCTTGGGATAGAATTGAGCAGGAAATAAATGAAGCCAAAGGTAAAAATCATGAAAAAGATAAAGGTAAAGCACCTAAATCCACTCATTATGTTGTGGCATATTGTAATATTGGAATAACTGAAGACTTTTTTAATGCTTCACTTACTTCTTGGAGAAATGATTGGTTGCTCGATTCAGGAGCAACATGCCACATGAATTTTAGAAAATATTTTTTTGAAGAATTTACTGACAAGGTTGATGGAGTAGCATACTTTGTAGAAAAATAAAAACTCAAGCCATTAGGTCTTGGCACAATCAAGATTAATTTTCCTGGTCTTCCAAACTTTCTTCTACATGAGGTTCTATACCTCCCACAGTTGAGGAGAAACTTGTTGTCTTTGGTACACATCCACTAGCAAGGCCACTCCATTCATATGTTTGGTGGACAGGTTGATGTCAGAAAAGAATCAAATATCTCACTTTTCATGAGAGGGATATAATAAGGAAGAATTCTAAAGTTGCAAGGTACCTCTGCTCATGCACAAAACTTTGCATTCAATTCTCACTATTATTAAGGTACATTCCCATCAATTCTTTTATGGCGTGCTAGATTTGGAAACTTGAACTATGGAAACCTTCAATTATTGAAGAAAAATGGTGTTACGGGTTTGCCTACAATTCCTAAGAAACTTAAGCAATGTGATGCATGTATTCTAGGGAAGCATAATAGAAAATCTCTTCATGATTCACATTCCACATCACATAGAAAAAATGAGGTTATTCATTTAGATTTATGTGGCCCTATGCCTGTTCCTTCTGCAAATGGAAATAAATATATGATGGCATTGATTGATGACAACACCAGAATTTTTTGGGTTCACTTATTGAAGAAAAAATTTGATGCTCTTCAAACATTCAATAAATTTCATGCATGGATTGAAAACGATGCATAAACTCATATTTTCTCTTTACACACTGATAATGGAAAATAATACACTTCAAATGAATTTGAAAAATATCTTCAACAATATGGGATCAAACATCAAACAACAGTGCCTTATAATTTCCAAAAGAACGATGTATCTAAAAGAATGAACAAGACAATTTTAAATATGGTAGGTTCCATGTTTTTCAAGAATGTAAAATTGATTTTTTAGGCTAATGCAGTTATATGTGTTGTGTACATAAAGAATAGGTGTGCTTCTAATGAAATTAGAAATAAGACTCCTTATTAAATGGGGTATGGCCGCATTCCATCGGTAAAGCATCTCAAGGTCTTTGTTTCCACTTGTTATGCTTTGATACCTAAGGAACAAAGAAATAAAATTGGTGCAAGGAGTTGAAAATGTACCTTCATGAGGTATTCCAATACCTCCAAAGCATATCGTGTCTATGATGAAGTTAGTAAGAAGCCTATAATATCTAGAGATGTCACATTTCTTGAATATTCCAAGGCTGACAATGTCATTGACTGGAAACTTGATTGCTTGGATAGATTCGCACATGGAAAGTCATTTCATGATTTTGATAATAAAATTCCACATCTTGAAGGGGGGATTCCTATACTAAATCAATGCATGGAATGATCTTTCGAAGCACTCCCTCCCCCGCATGAATATCCAGCCATGGTTGACACTTTGAGTGATGTGATGGACACAATTGGGAGATTGAATCTTGATTTAATCCCAACTTAGTCAAATGAGCAGCACGGGCCATCTCAGAAAGGTCCTCCAATATGACTGACAAAGATACTTGAAAATGTTCGTCCTGATGAGGTTGGAAAGACAGGAACAAGAAGTTCCACTAGGAAAAATGGAGGTAATGTAGATGATTCTAATTCACCTATTGATATGGATGTTTATTATAATTGTGAATTGAATTTTTTTACAAATATTGAACCAAATTCCTTCAAATATGTTGCTTCTCATGATGAATGGAATGAAGCAATGCAAAATAAATATGGTGCCTTGATAAATAATGGAACTTGGAAGATAGTTGATCCTCTAATGGGAGCCAAACCAATTGGTTGCAAGTGGGTCTACAATAACAAGTACAATGCTGATGTTTCACTTGACAAGCCCAAAGCCAGGCTTGTGGCAAAAGGTTTTACACAAAAAAAGGGGATGATTATTGGGAGACTTTTTTCTCCACAACAAAATGGGCTACCATCCAGACACACTTACCCTTGGTAGCTTAGAATGGTTGGAAATTCCATCAAATGGATATAAAAATTACTTTCTTGAATGGAGATCTAAAGGATATTTTTTTTATGTCCCAGCCAAAAGGATTTTTTGTGAAGGGCCAAGAAGACAAAGTATGCAAGCTTCTAAAATCATTGTATGGCCTCAAGCAAGCACCACGAGCCTTGTATGAGAAGTTAACTGAGCATATTTTGAAACTTAACTTCAAACATTATGATCTTGATGATGCAACTTTGTTTGTCAAGAAATTTGGCAAAAAAATTGTATATCTTGTGGTGTATGTAGATGATATTTTGATGACATGGAACAATGAGAGCTATATTTCATCCATAAAGAAGTAATAGACGAAATGTTTTGAAATGACTAATTTGGGCTATGTTCACTACTATATTGGTATTGAAGTGAATCAACATCCTAAGTTTATATTTCTCTCTTTGAAGAAGTACATTGAAGATCTATTGAGCAGGTTTGGCATGGCTGAGTATAATCCTTTGGCCACTCCAATGGAAAAAAATCGAACCTCACATCCATTAAAGGGAAGGAATTTGAGGATGCAACAAAGTATAGACAACTTGTAGGAAGTCTCATCTACATGACTACTACGAGACCAAACATCCCATTTTCTGTTGGAATCCTCTCTAGGTTTATGAAAAAGCCTCGTGAGGGACACTAGCCTGCTGAAAAAAGAGTTCTAAAGTACTTGAAAGGGACACAAGACTTTTGACTCAAGTATACATAGGTGGGACACTTCAGCTTGATTGGATACTCTGATTCAGACTTTGATGGACACAAATAAACTGGGGTATCTACTTTAGGTTATACAATGAGTCTTGGATCAGGAGTCATTTCCCTAAGGTCACGTGAACAATCTAGCAGATTCCAAAACCGAGGCAAAATATGTGGCATCACTTGAAGTGACAAAGGAAATTGTATGGCTTAGGAAAATACTAGAATATTTGTAGATGAAAGAAATGCATTCAAATCCACTCATGATCGGCAACAATTCTGCAATAAAGTTGGAAAAGAACCAAAATTTACATGATCGAACGAAGAACATCAATACAAAATACCATCTGATTCGACATCATGTTGATGCCAACACTATCTATCTATGTTATTGTTGCACAAATGAGTAGATTGCAGAAATCTTCACTAAAGGGCTTGGAAGAGAAAAGTTTGAAAGATTCATAGTGATGCTTCAAATCACCAACATCCCTTCAGATTAATGGGGGGAATGTTTACACCTAATCCTATGGATTGGGCGAAAATTTAATATAATGTAAATACAAAATAAGGAAGTTGAAGAGACACTGGTAGATGAATCTGAAGAGTCTCACCTCCATGTATATATTTGTATGCATCCTTGATGAATGACCAGTCAGCTTTTTGGTGGAGTTACCTCCTCGCCTCACACACACACACACACACACACACACACACACACACACACAAATATATATATATATATATATGCTTGTAAATATACAAAAATCCTTTAAAGAAAATGAATTTGTTGAATTATTATGGAAATGACTTGATACATTCATTTTCTTTAAAAGAGATTTCTATATGTATAAGCACACACACACACACACAGATATATATTTATGTAAAACAAGTTTTAATTCTCATATAATGGAAGTGATGCCCTACATATGAATTTTAGCTTTTCGTGGCCAAAATTTAAATAATTTTCTCCTTCTTATACTTAATTAGAATCATTTAATCAACTTCGGCCATTCTTTGCACCTAAAATCCAATTCCAAGATGAATTTTCATCATTCTTAACACCAAGAAATTTTTCAAACCGTTGGCTGTAAACTTGTAATTTTTCTAGTTCGTCGTAAATTAGCCTAATGTAGACCCAGTGTTGAAACTTAGCTCTGATATCAATTTGTAGTGTCCCTGACCCCCAACTGAGAAACACTACTAAACCAAAACTGCATAATTATATCTAGTTCAATTGTGAAATCATGCAAAAACATAATTCATAATTCATTTATAGCATGTGTTTATCAAATAAAAATAAAACGAAATGTAGTTATAAATGTCATGCAAACATTATGCATCACATGCTTTGTAATTTAGATAACATAGTGGAAAATAAATATACATTAACAACCATTAACCCAGAACCCAAAAACTTGGGTTTTATTTTAAGAATTCAGTAATTAAAAATGGTATATAAGGGCAGAAACGTGAAGCTGGGTTACACTTTTGTGAGAATCAGGGGCCGGAAACTTTTTTCGGCAATAGTTCGGGCGAAAATTTTATAAAGTTCGGCCAAAATCATGATTCCGTTTAGATTGATGACACACTGATGGAGCGGGCAAACAGAATTTTTGCCGGAGATGGGAAAACCGGCAACAAAAGTTCGGCTGAACTTTTACTTTTAAAATATTTCGGCCGTACTAGTTTCTATAAATAAATCACCCGCGAAGTTGGTTTTTTTACCGGTTTCATTATTCACACGAATTTCTGTCATTGTCGCTGCTGCTCTGTTCACGCGTTTCCGCTCCTCTTGTCAGCGTTGTTGCTCCTCCCGTCCGCGCTGTTGCTTCTTTTGTCGGGTATGTTCAACCTTACCTTTTAGAAAATAGTATTTTTCGAATTATGTAAATAGATTTTATGCTAAAATATGTTAACATTGGTATATTTTAAAGCAAAGAAAAAAAAACATAGGAATACTTTAATCAAGCAATAATTTGAGTGGTCATACAGACTATTTGCCTTTCTTTTGGATTTTCTTGCATATTTTGAGTTTCATTTTACTCGTGCTCTGGCTTTTATTCAATTCAAGGTACGAAAAAATTATATATATATACTTTTCGTTGTAAGGCTCACTGAAAGTTTCTACCTTATTTCCTATAATTACAACTGAATGTCTAGTACTACCTACATTTTTATCGTTGCATCCATTTCAGTTGGAAATAATGAAATATCCAGGGACGGTGCACATTTTTTTGTTTTTGCTTCTGCAATTCTGCCAGAACGAACGTCATATTATACAACGTAGTAAATCAGGGTAAACCTTTTACAGTATCGCAATAAATAAGGTGAACTTTTGGCAATATCCTACCTGATCAAAATTCACATTTCTCATTCAATTTATGCTATTTGGATGCTTTATTTGGTTGTGACCGTAAATGTAGCACTGCATTATCTTTATGAATAAAGTGACATTTTCTTTTTCAGGTGACAGAATTGAGAATGTGATGGATTTAATTTTCAAATAGATTTTATGCTCTAACATAAATATTTTATGGTCTGACATGATTGAAAACTACTCAAAATCTTAAAAAAATTACCCATACTCTTTTTTAAATATTTAAATCATTGGCTCACATGCCAATGGTTAGATTTTATGCTCTGACATAAATATTTTATGGCCTGACATGTTAGGCTTTATGGTGTCCTTGAAATTTCATAGAGTTGCTTAATTGGGATCGTATTCAACTTGTATTCAACTTCCTCAGGTCCCTTGAATAGCTTCCTTGGGTGTCTTGAAGCATGTTGCCACCTTTTCCAGGGTGTCTTGAAGCCTGTCCCTTGAATAGCTTCCTTGGGTGTCTTGAAGCATGTTGCGACATTCTTCCAAAACCTGTTGCCACCTTTTCCAGGTCGTTTCCCCTTCCCATACTTCTTGGAAATTGAATGAATTTTGGTTGCTTTAGAAAATCTCTCTTAGTCTGTTCTACCATGGCTACAGGAAATCAAGACTCCCGCCACAGTTGCTCCCGCTTCTACCAGAGAAAGAAGATTTTCTTGAACTTTCATATGTCTTTCCTAATGTCTATCTGCTGATGTATAACATATTTTACTATATCTCTATCGTTTCCACTTTTTCTACAGGGATGTATGGTTTTTCGATCATGATGGGATGTGGTTAAAAACCCCCAGTAATATGTTTCCCATTGTATTCTTTGCCTCTCTTTCTTAGATAGGTAAAGTATACTTGGGATTATATGTCTCGTTTTTCTCATTTGTATAGCCGAGAATATGTCTATATGCATATGAGCTGATTAATATACATCAACGTTTTTTTCTTCTGAAAAAAAAGGTTTCCGAGTCTGAGTTTCTAACTCGAATCTATATGGACATTTTCGTCTAGTTAAATACCCATACTGTTTTGTAAGATTGATTTATCTTTTAAGATTTTGCATTTGTGTGTTGTATGCATCAAATATTTCTATTCCAGCTTTTTCTATGCACATCAATTCAATTGCACAAACAATTTAATATAATTTAATATTATGTCCGCTAAGTTAGTTTATGTTTTAAAAATGTGCGATGTTTTTATGTAGCAAAATATTCTATTACGAGGTTTTGTTCTACATATGCATTCGGGTGTTTTGAGATATCCTTGTGTGCTAGGTTATTTATGTTTTTAAATTTTGCAATGATATGTTGTAATCTTTTTTATTACAGCTTTTTGGTTTACATGTTCATTTTGGCTGCGAAATATTCTCTCCATCATAACATCATTGTGTTTTATATCTTGATTTATGTTTTAAATTTTTCACTCACATGTTTTATCATTTTGTAGCAAAGTATTTTTATTCCTTCTATATTAGGCTCTCTCTTTTCATTGAGTTGTGTGTATGGTATGGTTTCATTTAGACCATTTTTCAACCACAATAGTGTTCTCTCGTCATTCATTACCGAAATAAAAAGCACATGTTAGACATTATCATATTCACATAGGCAAAAAGGGTTTTCCTTAATTTTACATATTAAAATGTCTTTGAAAAGTTATTTCTATTTAAAATAAAAAGGTGAAAGATTAGTTTCAACAATTACTAGAACGAATAGATGGTAAGGCTCATGAAACAATTGCAAAAAGCAATGCAATATAACCAATCAACCTACATCAACAAAACATATGGTCTTGAATGAGCTTTTGGACTCTTTAGATATAAATGTACACCGTGGCAATGTATCTTATATAAAAAATTTAATCCATGTGCTTAACCTTAACATTGACACAAATGGAATACAATTTTAATCATCGCTTTATGATAGAAAAATATGCGGATGAGTATTGCCCACATATCCGAAGTCAAAGGGATAGATTAAAAAGGGATGCTCCAGTCATGTCTATAAAAGATAAATTAAAGAAGCATGACATATTAGTAATGCAAATTAGATATGCATGTACCAATTATGTTCATATAACACAACAAATAGATGATTCAATACATATGTCACATAGAAGTCATATTTATGTCATGGGCCTTCAACTTAAATTATATATCTAGCATTACATTAAGCTATATGAGATAAATCAAAGAAGCATTTGAATGTAAATTAAACATGTGTAATAATTATGTCCTTTAGTTCAATAAATAGATAATAATTTGCAAATGCCATATCTAAGCTATATTTCATCTAAGTAGCTTTCAATTTAAACTTATATCTAATGTTAAATTACATAAAAGAATAATAGTAATCCAAACTTCAAAATAATATTTAGAGTTAGTATAAAATGTGACATATAATTTTCCTGTGTGGAAAAACATAGTTACCAAGAGTTCAAAACTCATGCATTTGAATACAAAGTGGGTATATGAATGAGCAAGTAGATTTTTTCTAGAAATGAGGAAGTGAAGGTTGATAGAGAGCCACATAAAATTGCAAATTCATACCTTAACAAACTTTTTAGATCCTTTTAAAGAAAACGTGTCATATAATCAACTTTCATTGAAATATATGATAAACTCAACACAATTTCATGAAAAATAGTATACAATTTTTTTACATTTCACATAATACAAATAGATAAATATTACTTAAGTATTGTTATAAAGATTTAACTACCCATCGAGAGATGGCCAAGTGATTGAGACAGGGCATCATCACAATAAAAAACCAAGTACAAATTGTAGTAATCCTAGAATCATGCTTTACATAAGGTAAAATTGGGGAACTCATGACTTACTATAGATAAAAAGCATTTACCCTTACCAAAAAAATATATGATAAAAAATTGACAAACTACATAAGCTTAAGCTTAAGGGGATATAATCCTTCTTGCCTTCCATATAGATAATGAAAATGATTGTTTCAAGTCTCATGTTGCTTCTCATGTTACTTTATAAACCTTGATTGGAAAGAAAAATAGGAGGGAATAAATGTAAGAAATATAAAACATAATGAAACACAACGTAAGAAATAGAGAACATAATGAAAAACACACATACATATCTCTAGACAATCAACACAATTATTTTCCTAGGAAATCCTTATGGGAGACAAGCAACCCTAAAAAGTAATGATGCTCTAGACTCCTTTTTCCCTAGGAAATCCTTATGGGAGAAAAACAACACTAAAATGTAAACATGCTCTACTCTCTCTTTTTCTCGGTATGGAAAATATGTAAGTACAAAGAAAGAGGTAATATCTCTAGAGTTAGCTAAGACTTCACGGCGTGTAAGGTTGCTATAAAAAACTTAACTTCATACATTTTTCTCTCTAACTTCACACTCCTAGTTGTATTTTCAACTATGGAACAAAATACAATAACACAAAATGGAACTCTTATTCCTCCTAGTGGCCAAGTATTTAACATAGCGTGACGACCAACTAGGTGTAAGATTTGACTCCGTCAACCATTAACGAGGTTTGTGATTTTATACCTTTTAGAGTCTTGTTAAAATTCCACATGTAGCTAGCTTGCTATGCATGAGTAATGGGGCTAAAATGACATTCTCTCATACCATGGTGGTCAACATGATAGGTCAACTTACTAAAGGCATAAATTTTGAATGAACTTCATTTGATGTTTTTTCTTGCACCATTGGATATGTCTTTAAGTGTAGAATAATGGTCAAGATTTCGGCATAAAGGGATAATCGTTTGACCCCCGTAAATGTCATTTAATACCTCAAAATGACTCCAAAAGGTTTTAGACCCCAATTCTCCACCCACCATTAAAAATGACCCTACAAGTTGATTCTTTCAGCTTTTTTCACTCTATAAGCATCAAAATATATGAAAAATAATATAATTATCCAATCTAGATCATTATTTAATAATTTGTTAAAATTATGAGTAAGATATACATCTTGGAATTTAAATAAATAGCGTTAATTCATTGAACACCCTTGTACATTCCTTGTTGATACTTTGAAAGTAATACGTTTTGAAAAATAATTTGTTTATGGATTCTATTTTCCACATTCTCTCAACCATATCAAAAACCTTCTTATAATGTTTGAAACCATCAATATACAACTTTTCATTTGTTTCGATAGGAATTAACATATTGAAATATTAATTGTATTTATGTCTTGTGTGCTCGTGGGAAGGGAGGTCGTGAACTTTAGGAGAAGAGATAGTATTTGTTAAGTTAGGAGGGATAATTTTTATGAGATAGAATTAATTTAAAATGCTTCTTAAGATTATGTAACTTTCGAACCATAATTACAAATTTATTTATTTATTTACTTATCATTTAGTTGCTAAAAGTTGAAGAATTTATGTTGGTAAATAATTAATTAGGTCTATTTAAATCATTTACCACTTTTTGGGCTTTTGTTTTTCGTGGTTTCATTCATAATTTCACTTTTTTGCAAATTGTCAATTTCAATTTTTCACACCACATGTGCACAATCAAAGGACCTAAGGTCTTTTTCCCTACCAAAGTATGTTCTTTTTAGAACATGTTTTCTTGGTGATATGGGTGATTTAGAAATGATTAGGAGAGCGAAATTCCTCATTTAATACACAATATGTTTGGTTCATGCCACTAAGCCAAGAATAAGGATGCACTCCCATTTGATTCTCATGATTAGGTTGTAATCATGAGGCTCTCGCTCAAGAGTGGACCTTCCCAAAATCTTGTGACATATTGTCACAAACAAAACCATAAAGCCCGAAAAACACATCATGCAAGAAACATAGTTCGCCGACATATCATTTTTCTCCTTCAAAGAAAAAAAATTCACATCATGTGAATATCTCCATGTACTCTTACATATTGGTGTACAAAACCATCAACCAAACACAAGTCGACAAAAGATGCCTCTTCAAACAACTGACTCTCAAGTCAAATAATAGCTCATGTACAAATTTCCATATTTGTTGCATTTAAGTGTGTCAACATAACTCTACTTTCAACATCTTGCTTCATGCAACATGCACCATACTTTGACTTTGCAAAGAAATTCATGAAACATCAAAATACATGCAAGGCCTTAATTGGATAATAAATCTAACCATACGTTACCAAACCATTTCAATGGCGCTTCTTTTAGCTGCACTTCATCATCATGTGAATCATCCCTCGACCCTCATTGATTATGGAATCCTCTTTTCCATTCTTGTCATTATCTCTTTCCACCTTCTTCAAATGTTGTGGATGACTTGTTGGATACAAAGTCCAACAATTTTCTACAAGGTGACCTTTCTTATGGCAATGAGTAATAAACAATTGCAACTTATTTTCAACATCATTTTCCTTGTCCAATGGGCCTTTGAATTTTTGCCTCATTTATTTAGAAAGTTTCATGTGCATGGATATCTTCTTCCAACATCTATAAACATTACGATTATGCAAACCACAAAAGGAACATGCAAGTTCTTTTCCAAATCTTATGTGAATATTTACCATGTTTATCATAATCAAAAGCAATTTGATTAAAGGCAAATTTATACCTTGAACATTCATCGTTGTCACCTTCTTGAGGAGGTGAATTTGTGAGGTAGTGGCTCTCCTTTGAATACTAGAAATGAATTCAATGAATCTAGAGCTTTCAACATCCTCTTCTTTTACATTCTCATTAGCTCGCATGATTATTAACATCTTCTTGCAAAGTGGGTGTCAAAATTTTCCATTCATCACGAACGAGAAACTTCACAAGCTTGAGGTAATGAACATGAAATAAAAATTCCTTCTTGGAACAACTTCATGTGCCTCCTTGGCTTTGGAGCATTCTCTATCATGTTTTCCATAACCAAGACTCAAATAATTAGGCCCTTCCTCAACAAAATTTGGCTCAACTATGCCTTGTACTCAACTATGCCTTGTACATGTTTGCCTTTAACCCTTTACTTTCATAGCACATTTTCATCAAAAATTTGGACCTTATTCCTCTAGTGTGTCTCTCAAAAGCACGTACACATTCATTTTGAGAGTAAATTGAAGACATAAACCAATAGCTAATTCTTCTAACTAACCTTGACTAAAATTAGCTAAATTGTACTTTGATACCAACTTGATTTGAATATGGAAAAACTAGTTTTGTTGGGCTATCTCCCTCATCGGTTAAATAAAAATGTGTTTAGGATCGTCTAAAGTTAGCCAATTGGGAAGGGGTTTATGTGTCAAGCTTTAAGTGTATTTTTGTGAGAAATTTATGAGTTAATTAGCTTTTTAAAAAACTCATGTGTACAAAAAATAAAATGCAAAATTTTTATTTTGGAAATTTTTTTCCCTCAATCCGATTTCGATCATTGGACATGTAAGAGGAAGAAATAGGGAATTCACTTTTCAAATTCTAGACCTTGTCTAAACCAAAATAAACTAGAGGTTCGGTTTTCAAATACATTCACTTATTTGGAAAAGTTCTAGCTACCAAAAGTCCATATGCCAATCTACCTCCCAAGAAATCCATTTATTACACCACTCTGCTTAGTTTTTTTGTCTTCCTATATTATTTATCAACCTCTTCTAGTGATTCTTGAAATGTGGATACTTAAATCCTTCCTAAAAATTTGAGCTCTAAAACGAGAAGACATACAAGGTCATTTTAAGTCATTCTTCTATCCAATTATAAAAACCAAGTGAATTTTTCTACATATTGATTTCGTCCCATAAATTGTACAATATAGGTGGAGTTGCCTCGCCCTAAGCGAGATGTTTAACAAACATAATAATAGAGAAACAATTAGTGACGTCACCAAAAGATGTAGCCTTTTCAAGGTATCATATCCTCTCATCAAGGTCAAGAATCTATTCACCAAAAATGTCCTACGGAAATGATGGTTTAAGAAACAAAACCGGACAAAACCTTCAGAGTGAGAACAACAAAATCTAAAACCTCTTCAAGGTCTTCAATGCTGCTCGTAAAGTTAAATTGTGTCTTGATCAAGTCCAAAAAACAAAGAAACATTTAGTGACAACACCAAAATCTACAACTTCTTCAACGTCTTCTAAACCATCTTCAAAGTCAATATTGTGTGCATCAAATTCCTCGAGCAAGGTCATCAATGGAGTCATCAAAACTACTATTTCAAACTTCAATGCCAAAAAATAAGTCAAAAGAATTCAATTTATCCTCCAAAAACTTCTTCTCCGAGAAAAGCTAGCATGATGTCGTCGAGAAATTCGGTAATTCCACAAGGAAATTCTATCAAAGTTAAAACAAATCATTTTCATCCATATTTAATGCCTACTTTTTTCGGAGTGGAACACATCCAAATTTAAGGATCACAATGCCATAAAATACAACTTTACCTAATAAGTGTAGACCTAGAACCCCCAACTTTGCGTGACATGTACAATTGAAGATCTTATGGTAAGCAATGTGAGAAGAGAGTCATGGTCACCGAGTTGGAGCAAGAGAAATAGTTTGGTATGACAAGCTTACTTGTGATAGGTCTAGCTAGCAAACTACCAAAGTACATGGTAATGGCATTCAAAATGTGAAAATTCCCATTTCACTTGGAAATAAGATGGTAGAGAAAGGTATAGATGAAAGGAGATATCCATCTATGGTAAAGAAATCAAATAGTTCTATCAATTCCACCTTGCAACTCTAAGAGACATTGAATTAAATTTCATCTCAAGACAGGGCTTTGGGAGGACACTCTCAAAGCCAACCTTTGTTATGGATTTGAAACACATGGTAAGTATTTTGAGGCATAAAATGTATCTTTTTAACAACTATTTATCTCACATTAATTATCAATTCGGGAGCGACTTTTTATTTCAAGAGTGTACTCAGTCTGAGGTAGCAATTTATCCAAGAGCAATGCTGTGAATATGTAGTACAGAATAACAAATAAAAAAGTAACAAATGCTTGTAAAGAAACCTAATTACAGTGACATGAATGGAAAGATTAAACTACTTCAATCTTGCAGAACATCGATCAGGGATGCAGTAGCAGTAACTCTTTCCCTTAGAAATCGATGCAAGATAACCAATCTGGGGACTTGGAAGCAAAAGCCTCTATCCTCTACAGTTGGAGATCTTAAAGCAATTGAAACAAAATCAAATTCAATAAAAGCAATGTAAAGGAAACGAAAGCTGGAAAGGAACATCAACATGTAACTATAACTCATCTATTTGCTGATCTAAAGCTATGAATCAGAAATAAACAATAAACAGAAATGGAACAGCAATAGGAACAACAATCAAATAACTATGTAAACGTAATAAATCTAAAGGCAATTATCACACCACAGAAATGAAAGAATAGAAATACAAACAGCGGATCGCTCCACCAGGGCCGGGCCCTCAACCGCCGGTGAAAGCGCCGCTGGGCTACTGCAGAGCTTGAGAAATGGAATGAAAATGCCTCTTTGTATTAATCAAACATGAATAGCTTTTACATCAGTTGCTCTTTGATCACAAGAGTCAAGGAATTACAGTGTTACGAGATGAATACAATAATCATCCATTCTCCTCCATCCTCCTCCAATACACAATACATGTTCTCCTTTTATAATCAGAAGGAGGAGAAATTAAATAGCAAATATAATCTTCCATAACAATATGATCAACCAGAAAATATATTTCCAACAATCTTTCAACAAGAGCAGGGCGAATTTGGCTTTGCAGCTGAGATTTGGAGGACGGCCGCAACAATAGAACTTAGAAAATCATGTTCAAAGAACCCTGTGTATCTCTCAATACAGGATGAATTGGGGAAAACCATTTTTTGCTAAAGTTAATTGGGTCCGTTTTGGACAAAACCCATGTTCCGGATTTTCTAGATTCTTCTTCATTTGCTCAGAATCTCAACCGCAAAACTGTCACTTCTTATTCCAGCGGATTTCTGAGTTGGAATATCTCATGATGATTTGGAAATCAAATCTGTAATTTGGCAATTATCTTTGGAGGCTAAAATGGTAAATAATATTAATAAACCATCATTGATAAAATTATGCATAATAATAATCAATTTATTAAAAATAAAGGAGAAGAATTAATATTCATCCATAAGAGCATAAATCATTATAAAATGGATTTATATTATAAATTATAATAAATGACATGATAAAGAAGAGTGAAAATGGATGAAATAAGTGTTAAGAAGTGGTCGTATTCACGGCCCAACATACCCCCAAACTGAATATATTGCATGCCCTCATGCAATCCAAAACTGAATGTATTGCATGTCCTCATGCAATCCAAAGACAAAACTCATGTGTTAACCAAGCAAAGGAAATTGTTCATCTCAATCTCATGAAATGGATGGAACAAATGCATGTTTCCTCAAATAATGAATATTCAATTTTAGCAATAGAGGCATAACAATTTTTACAGTTGACGTTCAACTATATGTATATGAAGTTGCAGAAAAATGTGACATATGTAACAACAACCCTCATTAATCATTTTTTCAAAAATCAGATCGTTTTGATGCACGGATCATGAGATAAAAAATGGTTGTAGGTGATAGTGCATAATTTTCGAAATTTTATGAACTAATTTAGCATGAAATTATCTGGGTTTGTGTATTTTAATGATACCTCTCTGTTATCCAGAAATCACAAGAATTCAGTTCATAGTTTTAAAGATATATGCAAATCAATTTCTGCACTATATACAAATGAAATTGTATGCCTTAAATGAGAAATAAAGTGGAAAACATCCATCATGTGTAGCAATTCCCCCCCAAACTGAAGAATTAGCATGTCCTCATGCGATGCTAGGAAACAAAGAGAGGTGGTTGCTATCATCTGTTGAAATCGATGCTTGGGGTAAAACATGGAATAAGGGAGATGTTGAGAATGAATAAGAATATCCATGGATGAAAAAGAATATTACGGACATGGTCATAAGAAAGAAATGAAGGAAATTAACACTCCCCCAAACTGAAAGATGAGACGTGTCTAGAAAAATGGGAAGTGGTAAAGATATGGAATGAATGATGATAAATAATGCTCAATGGATTTTCATGAAATTCTCCTAAATTCATAATAAATCAGAAAATTATGCTATTTTACCTCAAGTGTTACCTCCGAAAAAAAATGTGGAAGGACATGTAGGGACTGCCTTTGTTGAAGCTAATGGAGGCTGAGCGAATACTGAAAGTAATGCAAAAGGTGGAAGCCATGCAAACACATCATGTCTGAAGAATTATGCGCATTCGCGAGCCTTTGCTGTTTAGTTGCAATAGTGATCATGCTACGGATAGAATTTTCCCCATACTTGTTGTTCTCCTGTAAACAAATCACAATTCTGTATGCAATTTTCTTGAATCCACAGTTTTAGTTTGGAATGGCAACAGATAAGATGCATGCAAAAAGTTCAATCAACAAAAATTCTATAAAAATGCAATATCAACATTGTGGCAAATCAACAAAATAAAAGAGCAGCATACTGTACAGCAATTGTACAACATGGAAAGGCATACATACTTATGATACAATCAATGAAATTATAGCATTTACTGAAATCCATGCATGTAATGAATCGTTAATAAATAGAAAATCATTTTGTAATGATTTAAATACGAGGAGAAGGGAAAACATATGATAACCATAAGTATAATTGCGTTATTTACCACTTTGGATTAATATGATCGACTTATAATGATTTTCATGTATAATAGATTCGGAGGTAAGGGATTCATATTTTCATTTGATATTTAAATAAAGATATAGGAAAAGGGTTAAATATCACTATTGATGTGTATAAGTGTGACTCCAATACCATCAGCAGAGCTCTGCTGCCCACAGGTGTCCATAACCTTGACAGAGTTGCTTTCTTACCCACAGAACCATTGTCCTTTATGTATGCTGAGGAAGTGTTTTTTATTGAATATCATGACGGAGGCCATTGTGCTGGCTTAGTGACCAGATAAACCACAATGCCGTTCACCGGGAAGAAGTGAAAGGTGGGCAGGCCGGCTCGTGATGAGACCTCATGTTCCAAGGACTTCTTGATTTTTTCAATTGTCTGTTGGACCATTTCCCTGGTTTGGTGGCCATAATGGGAATGCCACTTCACTGCCTTCCCTATGATCACGGTAGGCTGGCTCTTGGTGAGACCCCCTATCCTTCATCTGCAAAGTTATTATTAATGAAATAAATATTTTTTCTTCTTTTCTTTTACACACAACATTTTTTCTCAGTTAATCATAAGGGATGGCTCAACACTCCTTAAGAGTAGGGATGGTGGAAGAAGTCTGAACAGCTCAATAGAAAAGAATATGCCCTTGTTCCTACTCCATAAGTAAAAATCAAAGAAAGTTATAAAATATGGGAAAGAACCAACATGATAAATATAATCGATCATATGAATTTAGTGGTAATAAGACATCAAAATCATGTTATTGATTATGTCCCTTTTTCTTTTTTCTTATCATTACTAAACAACTTTCTTAAAAATGACGATTTCTTTTGATTTGCTGATTACAGCAAGCTCTAATTTATATATCCTTCCATAAATTGTATGTTTTCCTTTCAAAAAGTCATGAAAAATTCAAAAAAAGTTCTAAAAATGTTGTTTAAAAAACAAGAAAAATGCACTCAAAAAGTGTTGTTCCTTTGAAAAGGAACAACAAAAACAATCTGCGAAAATGTTGTTCCTTTGGAAAGGAACAGCAAGAACAGTCTGCAAAAATGTTGTTCCTTTGGAAAGGAACAGCAAGAACAGTCGGGGCTGTTCCTTTTGAAAGGAACAACAAAAATGAACGGTGTTGTTCCTTTTGAAAGGAACAACAAAATGAGCGATGATGTTCCTTTTGAAAGGAACAACAAAAACCTACAACAAAAATGTTGTTCTTTTAAAAAAAAACAACAAAACAAAAAGGAAAAAAAAGATAAAGGAAAGAACAAAGCTAATATGCAATCCATTGCCAAGCAAATCCAATCAAATAGAAAGGAAAGTTTATGTACAGGTTTCAAGAATTTTTTTTACAGAATTGCAGCTATTGAAGAATTGCCTTTTGTAACTGAAACTTGCATGGGGGTGTCTTTATTGTTCAATTACCACTGGAGCACAAATTGCAATTTGAAGAGATTAACACCTGAAACACAAAAACATAAAAGAAATCAGAAAAGAAACAACACTTTTATTAAGTTACAACAACTATGATATTATTTCTAAGAGAATATCAAATCGATTAATGGGAAAAAAAATGATCTTTTGAAAAATGTTTTGGCAACAGTGGGTGAATCTTCAAATGGAGACCAGTTCTTCATTTCTTCTTGTTATGAATCTGTTAGGTAATAAACTGAATGAAATGTCTTTGTTTCACTAAAATTTATCTCCAGAATCGCTCGTCCATAAATTGACCTTCTTTGTTCTCCTAAGACCTGCAAAAAACGAGTATCTACCTGCAATAAAACATTAAATTATGGAGAAATAGAGGTGATCGGGCTCCCTAATCCAAGAATTATGCAAAAAACTAACAATTAGTTACTCTGTAGAACAAATCCATGGAAAAATAAAACAAATTTTATTTGTCACCTGCGGGAGAGCAGTGGTCGACTATACTAACCAGCAGTGTTTTAATCATACATTCTTTGTTTCTCGTATGATTTGAGTGATTCCAAAGAAAAATGAGAGATAATTCAAAGTTTTATCTCCAATAAAAACATGTTTTAAAAATTCCATGTAATGATATGTTAAATTTGCTTAGAACAACCTGCATAATAGAGTCATTTTTGATTTTCCAGCTCAGACCAACAGTTTGTATTTCAAGCATAAATTATTCGTTTGATGGCGGATTGAACTAATTCAAATTGGAGATTAAATTATATTCAAATATTGATCTCCAATAGAAACAGGTTTTGAAAACAAGAAGAATTGATGGATCAAATATGTTAAGGAACAGCCGAAAAAACAAAGTTTCAAAAGTGCTGATTTATAATAGGCAGTCAATATTTTGGTCATAAATTCTTAATACGATATCGAAATTGAGTGATTAAAATTGTGTTGTAAAATAGATTCCTAGAGGAATCTATCATAAAAACAGGTTTTAAAAATATAGTCATTTAGACTTCCAAAAACTGACTGTCCCAACTCTGTTGTTGAGCTGCCTACTAGACACCCTGTCAATGTTTTGGTTCTAACTTTTTCGTTTCAAATCCAAATTGAGTGATTCCAATTGGGTTGGAAAGTATACATTAATGGATACTTATTATAGAAACATGTTTTAAAAATATTCAATTTTGGTCCCCAAAAACATGATTGTCCCAACTGTGTTTTCAGAAATTTCATCAAGCCCGCAAGCCAAAAAAAATGATATTCAAGAAAAATTTTCATATTGATGATAAAAATGAATATAAGTGTTTGTAGAATTTTTGTTTGCAATATAATTCATCTACATACATAGATAAATTAGAATATTTATCATCAATGTTGATTTCACAGCATGTTGCAACAAAGAAACAACTATTTTTACAAAAATAAAAAAATGTGTTTGTTTTATTTCCTTATTTATTTTATTTTCTCCACTATCCTACTCTTATTTGGAGAATGAATAAGATTACGTATAAGAGTATTTCCAGTGGATCCATTTCCAAAATAAGAACTTTAGTACATACATACCCAAATTTGAAAAATGTATGTTAATAAAAATTAGGGTATGAGAAGCCAACTTCCCTTGAAAAGATGGTGCCAAAAATTGTTGAAGTATGGAGTGATGTTGCAAACAAATGATGGAGTGAAACCAATCTTCAATATATTCTTTACTTCCTTGATTTCCCATATCCATCATATCATGAAGTTCTTGAGCTTTTAAAATGGTTTGTTGGTGCAAACTAGAAGAAACCTCATTTTCTTTCATAACTTCTACAATTTTTGGATTTGATTCATTCTGAGTCTCAGTGTAAGTTTTTTCCAATGGTACATGTGAGATAGAATGGGTGGGAAGGGTGGGTGAATTTTTCAGTTCAACATTGTAAGCATGTTGTACTGGTTTATTATCGTGTGGGTGTGGAATGAGTTGAGCAGGAGATTGTGTAGGGAATGGAGCCTCTTGATGATGTAGTTGATTGTGTTGAGTAAATGATTTTGATTGGAAAACAAGATGTTGTGGAAGAGCTGGAAGATGTGTTTGTGCTACAAGATGAGGGAGAGTAGTCATGTAATCATAAGGTGAACCATGCCAATCTTGTAGACAATATTGGTAGTGGTTATATTGAGATTGGCATGGCTGCCCTAACATATGAGTATTCCATAATGGATTATGCAAGTAAGAGAATGGAGAGGAAGTGTTTTGAATCATACCTGTAGGCCATGATTTCCATGGTTTTGACCTTGTTGCAGCTTCCACATCTCTTTTATATGCTACTTCCAAATTAGATAAGGAAGAGTGATTATCTATGGGATGCTCCTTTTGGTAATGAGGGTAAAACACTTCATCAAATTCTTGATTTCTCTGAACCTGCAAAACATTCAATTGTGACTTTAGAGAGCTAATAAAATCATATTTAAAATTTTCAAATAAAACATTGATTTCAGCTCTTATGTCTCTTGTTCTTGTAGTAAATTTAGAAAAGAAAGAAGAAACTTCTCTAGAATTCTTACCAGCCTTATAAATTCCTCTTGAATACCTTATGCACAATTCACAAACATAATCATATGATAACTGACAAACATCACCTTTTCCTATCAGATTTAAGAGTTCTAAAAAATCATCTTTGATTCCTTTAAGAAGGAGTGTTTTCAAGATCTCTTTTTCCAAATGCTTATGCTTTGATTTTTGAAGGTTGTATCGAAATCGCTCTACATAGTCCTCCAAGCTTTCATCTTCCCTTTGTGTCATACCAAAAATATCTTCATTGGATTTGCAATAGTCTTGGTACTTCTTCAAGAATATGTTCTTCATGTCCTCCCATGTTTTGATGCAGTTCCCACCTAGGCTCATGAGCCATCGGAGAGCTGCTCCTTTTAGAGTAAGAGGAAACACTTTCAATATTTGATCATTAGTACAATAATCATATCCTCTACAAAGTATTTCAAACTCAAATAAGAATGTATCTGGATCTTCATTTGTCAAACCATGAAAATTTGGTAGAGACAATGGGGGAATTATGTGCATTTGTGTTACTCCTCCTAGATCTTTGATAGGGAATTCAAAATTTGCAATGTGAGCCATTTCTTACCATAATAGAAGATGTTCTTCATGTGTTTCTTTAAGGATCCTCCTTCCAATGTTCCTGTCAATTGGTTAGTGAAATGGGTGGTGCTTACATCACCACTCGAGTGGAATTACAATATTTTTTCAAAAAAAAGACTCTACCTCTAAAATTAAAAGAAATCACAAGCATTCATTCCTACCTTAATCTTTCACTCAATTCTGTTGTGAAGCGGGCCAGTGAACAAGTGTGTTTCTTGCTCGGTGCGCAGGTTCTTACCTTCCATCTTTAATACCCAATTCTTCCCAAGCAGAAAAAATTAAATATGCATCACTCTTCTAAATGGCATACACTCTCCCCAACAACGGCGCCAAAATGTCGAGGCATAAAAAGGTATCTTTTAACACCTATTTATCTCACATTAATTATCAATCCAGGAGCGACTTTTTATTTCAAGAGTGTACTCAGTCTGAGGTAGCGATTTATCCAAGAGTAATGCTGTGAAGATGTAGTACAGTAATAAAAAATGCAAAGGTAACAAATGCTTGTAAAGAAACCTAATTACAATGACAGGAATATAAAAGCTAAACTATAGAAATCTTGCTGGACATCGATCAGGGATGCAGTAGCAATAACTCTTTCCCCTATAAATCGATGTAAGATGACCAAATCTGGGGACTCTGGAGAGAATATCTCTATCCACTACAGTTCGGCGATCTTAAAGCAAGTGAAACAACTGAAAGGAAATGAAATCCAGAAAAGGAACAGTAGCATATAACTGTAACTCATCTATTTGCAAATGGAAAGCTGTAAATAAACAATGAACAAAAAGTGGAACAGTAACATGAAATGAACAGCTATCAAATAACTCTGTAATCGTAATAAATCTACATGCAATTATCACACAACAGAAATAAAAGAATAGAAATACAAACAACGGATCGCTCCACCAGGGCCGGGCCCTCAACCGCCGGTGAAAGTGCCGCTGGGCTACTGTAGAGATTGAGAAATGGAACAAGAACACCTCTTTGTATTTGATCTGAAATCGTGAGAACAAAGAATTTCTCATACAGAGATTGACTGTAGAGGGCATTCACCGGATATTTCACCTTTACTAGAAAGGATGAATCCGGAGGCTACCTGGCCCTTCTACAGACTCTGCCTAAAGAAATAAAATGTAATCACTAATGATCTTGATCAATTAAAGTATTTTTTTTTAAGTTCAAAGTATTCATTGATCTGTTTTTATGTGTGAATAAGCAAGAATATATGTTCTGCAATTGAAGTGTAGAGGTTTGATGATAAAATAACAAGTTTTGTTTACTGTATAAACTTGTTTGGGAAAAGCATGTTCATGAAAATTTACTGTTTAAACTATCAGAATCTGAAAATAAACAGCCAAAATATATAGAGTGACAGCAGATAATTGTTTAAGCGGTTCACCCCTCTCTTCGGCTACCTCCGTTGGGTCCAAAAGCCTCTAATTAGGCTCAGTCCTCCATTGATTAAATGCTTAAAATGAGATTACATCTGTATAAAAGCCTCAAATGGAAAAATAGACTTAAAAAATAGATTCAGAAGACCCAAATCAGTCTAAAATGACTACAAAATCACCTCCATTGGATGAAGGTAGTCCAATGCAGCTCTCTTTTCCTTAGGCCCTGATGGCTCCACGATAAAAAAAACGCTGTAAAATTCGTAGATAGAATGCCCTGGTGGCTCTGAAAACACTTCCAACAGCTCCAGAATGATCTCTACACCCAAAATAAAAAAAAATTTCGTATCAAAAGGCCTCTCCTAGCCAAAGTTATGGCACTTTTACTCCAACTGCTGGTTTCCCTAAAGAAACTCCACTAAATCTGGTGGAACTGCAGTTAAATGTGGAGGTCCGCCTTAATTGGGAGAAACCGGTGCTAAAATGGTGGCAACGTTTGCTGTGACATTAAATGTCAAGTGGTGCATGTGGCCGCACCGTTCGACATTAACTGTTTACTTATCCGTTGAACGTGCTGCACACGTAATTAAACCTCCGCTCCAAACGCTTATACTAACCCACGTAACCATACTTAACATACGTGACCATATGACATTTTTAAATCACGTTGACACAATATACCCACGTGCCTTTTAGATAACTTTGGAGTTATGGGTTTTAACATACGTTGCATCACACCATACATTACACCTTGGAAATGTTAATAAAACATTGCATTTGACTTTTTGAACCAATACGTTGCCCATAACGTGCCACATTAAACCTTTGATATGTGGGTTTGTACCCCCTTTTCATAAAATTTTCAATTTGAAACTTTAAAATATATGTGTGGGTTTAATGATTTAATTTTAATAAGGTTTTTAAAAATTAATTAAAACATATATAAAATAATATAATATATGATTAATTAAAATCATATAAAATATTAATAAATATATAATTTTAATTTATTAATTAAACCTTAATAAAAATTAAAGATTTTCCCAATACATAAAATTGAAAAATTTCTTTCAAAATTGAAAGTTATTGGGCAAATTCAAACTGCAATATCTCCTCCATACGGCAACGGATTTGAGTGTTGTTTGCGGCGTTGGGATTGTATCGCCGAGCTCTTTTCAGTCAATCTATTTCGGAGCCAATCTGAGCAACTTCATTTTTGAGCATTTTTCTTCAAGAGACTTGATCTCCTGATCACACCTCCCAAATGGGAAGCTTTTGGACCCTCAAAAGCTTTCTGATTACTGAAACTGATGATGTGGAGACTGATTCTCCACTCTTCCACCCTTAAACAACTGAAATATACCCGATTTCATCAACTGAAGCTTTTGAGAAAACGATAACCTGTCTCTGGAATCAACTGATCTACCATTGCTAAGATTGACGGAGTCATGATGCAAATGATTAAAATTTGCAGAACAGCAATTGTAATTTGCAGAAAATAAACTTTCTCTACACTGATCAAACTTTCCAGAAGACTTAAAATGACTTTCACCTTGCAAACTATTCCCATGGCGAACTCTACCATTCTGAAACCAACTTTGTCCCATGCTGAATTTTGTGTCCTTCTTGCTTGCACTGCTTTGCTTTGACACTTCATTTTCTGCATTGGCTGACCCAAAAGGTAATTCGTGCAACACAACATCATCTTCTTTCAAAGACAAATTGTTATCAAACTGAGACATATTATTAGCAACATCATAAAATGGCAAATGCTCAAAATCTGGTCGTTTTAACATCAACAAAGTTAGACTTTGACTTGCATTAACCAGTGTTTTCAATTGACCTGCATGGAGTAATGAAGATTCCATCTTCTTCTTGTGAGCTCTCACAATGTACTCTTTACCATCTTTGAACAAGTGATACTTGTTTTCATGGCGATGAAAGATAGCCTTCCTGTCAAACAAATAAGGACTTCCCAAAACAATACCTGAGATATCAAGCGGCACCACATCAAGTTCCACTGTGTCAATAAAGTGTGCAGTTATTGCAAAACGCAATATGCACTTCCTTGAAACCTGCAAATTGGCATCCTTGCAAATCCATCCAAGTGGATAAGGCTTCGGATGTGGAATGGTCTCAAGTTTCAGCTGCTTGACCAAATCTTCAGAAATAAGATTAGCTTGTGACCCACTGTCAAATAGTGTGTCAATTTTGGTATGTTTTGAAATTACCCTCACATGGAAAAGCTCTATTCTCCTCTTTTCATCATGAGTATCTTTGTGACAATTCAAAGAGCTAGAACTAGGAATTGTGTCTTGTACCCCTTCTTTCCCCTTAGTGTTCTTTAAAACCATGCCTATGCTTTTTGTCTCATCTCCTGAGTCTGACCCTAAGTCTTGCTCAACTGTTGCAACAGTTTTCTCCTTTTCTTTGGTCTTGTTTTTGTTCTTGAATTTTTCTGGTTTCAGTTCAGGATGAAGCTTCCAACAATGATCTTCATCATGACTTGTCTTCGAACAGTTCTTGCAAAAGAACTTTCCTTTGTCCTTTCTTGAATTAGCAACTCTCTTCTTTCCTTTGTTTTTGAAATTACTATCCTCATCAAAAGCATCAAAAGCATTCTTTCCTCTAGCTTCTAAATGTGTAGCCTGCACACAGACTTCATCAAAGCTGGTAGGATTAAACATTAGGATAGTATGTTGCAGGTAATTGTGAAAACCTCGTATGTATTTCAACAAGGTGTCTTGAATTTGTAAGTCTACTCCAAGTAGAAGTGCTCTCCTTCTAAACTCTTGGGTATAATCTTGCACATTTTGACCTTTAAGTTGCCTAAAATTTTGCCAATTCATGATTGCTTTCTGAATATGAGCAAGAGGATAAAATTGTTTCTTAATGGCTGTAATAAACTCATTCCATGTTAGAGTTATCTTACCATACTTTTTAATCTCCTCTCTAGTCTTGGCTTCCCACCAAACCAAAGCTGCTCCATCCATTCTCAAAGAGGCTAATTGGATTTTTGTTTCATCATCATGCAAATTATGAATTCTGAGATAGACTTCCAGCTGTCTAATCCAGTTATCCAATTTTTCTGCATTAACATCACCATTAAACATTGGCAACTCAAACTTCACATCAAGCTTTAACAAAGGATTTTTAAGAGATGTTTTTGTTTTGTGTGATTGATTAACAGAAGTAGAAGAGGATGATGTGGAGGAAGAGGATGACGATGGAGATGGTGGATCACCATTTCCTCCATTCCCTTTCTTAGACTCATCTTTGTCTTTCTTTCCTTCTGAAGAACCTCCTTCTTCTCTTTGGTTTCTAGACCCTTCTCCAGCAATTCTATCATTTCTCTCCTGGTATAGGATCCTAACCATCTGAGTCAAGTCCAAGAAAGCTTTTCTAAAGACTCTTTCTTCTTCTTTGGGATCCATTTCCTCATGTACTTCTCCTTCTCTGGAAGACATGTTTGTGGCTGATTCTAAGGCTATTGAGGATGAAATGGAAGGTCCAATTAGCCTCTTTGAGAATGGATGGAGCAGCTTTGGTTTAATCAAACATGAATAGCTTTTACATTAGTTGCTCTTTGCTCCACGAAAGTCGAATTACAATGATACAAAATGAATACAATAATCATCCATTCTCCATCCTCCCATTGTTCTTTAATACACAATACATGTTCTCCTTTTATAATCAGAAGGAGGAAAAATTAAATAGCAGATATAATCTTCCATAACAATATGATCAACCAGAAAATATATTTCCAACAATCTTTTAACAAGAGCAAGGAGAATTTGGCTTTGTAGCTAAGATTTGGAGGACGGCCGCAACAACAAAACTGAGAAAATCGTGCTCAAAGAACTCTGTGTATCTCTCAATACAGGCCGAATTTGGGTAAATCGTTCTTCAATAAAGTTAATTGGGTCCGTTCTGGACAAAACCCATGTTCTGGATTTTCCAGATTCTTCTTCATTTTCTCAAAATCTTAACCACAAAACTGTCACTTCTTATTCCAGCGGATTTCTAAGTTGGAATATTTCATAATGATTTGGAAATCAAATCTGCAATCTGGAAATTATCTTGGAGGCTGAAATGGTGAATGATATTAATAAAACCATCATTGGTAAAATTATGCATAATAATAATCAATTTATTAAAAATAAAGGAGAAGAATTAATATTCATCCATAAGAGCATAAATCATTATAAAATGGATTTATATGATAAATTGTAATAAATGACATGATAAAGAAGAATGAAAATGGATGAAATAAGTGTTAAGAATTGGTTGTATTCACGGCCCAACAGTGACCATCCCTGTGTTCAATCAATCAAGAAGACTTTACAGAGAGTCCCATATGTAGTACATGGTTACTAGTCAAGACAAACCCCAAAAATCTCCTCTGTACTCTGTAAATACAGGCCTCGATTCTTTTATCTTGTTTAACGATGAAAAATTCAGTGAAAAATTCACTTTAAATGAATTAATGGTCGATATAGAGGAAGAGGTAAGCTTCACAGAACTGTCAAAACAGTTTGCTACATTAGAGAACTTCAACGAACCCAAAAAAGGTCTTGAACTACAAATCATGTCTCCATCGCTCTTTAACCTTAGCAGTCAATAAAACAACCCTCAATGTAGTTGAGAACCTGAGGTGTTGAAACGAATTCAATTAAGTGTTGATATTCAAAGATTGTCCGAAAGCGCTTTAATTGAAGAGGACAACCACCAAACAGATGAAACCGAAAATAGTCCTCTGTGGAGTATGTATTTTGACGGGTCATGCACTAGAACTAATGCTGGTGTAGGTGTTTGGATTTGCAACACTGAAAACAACCACATAGAGATCATTTCCTATAAATTAAACTTCCAGTGTTCAAATAACATAGTGGAATATGAATCCCTGATTTTAGGCTTGCAATTGTTGAAAAAGTTGGGAGCCAAAAGAATCAAAGTACATGGGGATTCAGAACTAATCACTAGGCAGGTCAACGGGTAATACAATGCTAATCACCCTAGACTTAGGGCCTATCGAAACGATGTCTTGGACCTTTTAAAAACTTTCGAGGAGTCCCAATTGATTTTTGTCCCAAGAAAAAGAAATAACGCGGCCCACAGCTTAGCTTTTGCAGCTAGAACATGCTTGACGCCATATGAAACCAAAGACTGCACAACTCAGATAAAATTCAGACCAGCCGTCCCTGATAATGATAAATATTGGCAAGTGTTCGACGGGGATAAACAAATAGAAAACTTCATGCAGTTCAGAAATGAATTCGAACTTCACAGTTCGGATTTAGATTGTGAAACAGACTGCAATAGTGAAGAAAATTTTCTTAGTGAAGAAGAACCGTCTCCTGAGCTTGTCAATATTAATATTTTATCTAGAAAACTTGAAAACAAAACAGAATTGAATGCAGAGTTAGAAACATAGGAGTTAGAAACCCTGTAGTCTAAAGATCAGAGTTTGCCTAAGGGTTTGGCCCCTTTAGAAGAGTTGTTCGATTTTAACGATGTGGCTAAGAAGCCAAAACTGGAACTTGTATAGACTAAAGTGGAAGAGTGCAATATAGGCAATGAACTTAAACCAATGATGGTTAAACTGTCTAAGACTTTACCAGCTCACATTAAATTCAAATACATAGAGTTGTTCAAAGAATTTGCTAATGTTTTTGTGTGGAGTTACGAAGATCTTAAATCCTATGACATTGAAATAATACAGCACAAAATTCCTCTCAAGGAAAACCAAAACCCATTCAAACAGAAGCTGTGCAGAATTAAACCTGTACAGCTCCCTTTGGTTGAGGAGGAAATCAAGAAAATGTATAAAGCTGGTATTATTGTCCCTATTAGATATTCTTAGTGGGTGTCTAATCTGGTGTTAGTTAGGAAGAAAACATGAGATATCAGGCTTTGTATAGACTTTAGAGACTTAAACAAAGCTTCACTCAAGGACAACTACCCTTTGCCCAAGATGGACCATATTTTACAGAGGGTAGTTGGTTCAAAAATAATTTCTTTGCTTGATGGCTATTCAGGGTACAATTAGGTTTTAGTCCACCCTAATGATCAACTAAAGACAACTTTTACTACACCATGGGGCACTTTCATGTATGTGAAAATGCCTTTTGGTCTAATGAATGCTGGAGCAACTTTTCAGAGAGCCATAGACATAACATTCTCGAAAGAGCTAGGCTACTTCATCATTATATACCTCAATGATGTAATTGTGTTTTCAAAAACAGATGAAGAGCACTTGGAACATTTGAGAAAGGTTTTCGAGTGTTACACAGTAATTTGTCACCGTCCTTACCATTCCCCGTCCCGCACAATGGAGGACCCATTATGTGACCTGTGAACACTGTCATGCCTTGAAAACATCATCAATGCATCCCTCTGAGTATGAGCTTCTTTTCCCCTTGAGACATCTCCTTGCAAAATCCATGAAAAACAACTCTTTTTGCATTGGCGCGGGTAGACAGTTCAGTGCTCG